>CM053622.1:763409366-763427423 GCA_028646595.1 Phalanger gymnotis
GGAAATGGGGAGAAAATCTGTAATTCAAACGCATGTGAAAATCAATGCTGAAAACTAAACATATTAAAAATAAATTTAAAAAAAAAAAGAAAGTATCAAAGGAAACTGCCCTGATATCCTAGAACCAGAGGGTAAAATAGAAATTGAAAAAAATCCAATGATCACCTCCTGAAAAGTCCCCAAATTAAAACTCCCAGGAATAGTATAGCCAAATTCCAGAGCTCCCAGGTCAAAGAGAAAATATTGCAAGCAGCCAGAAACAATTCAAATATTATGGATCTAAGTCAGGATCATGCAAGATTTTGCAATTTCCATGTTAAAGGAGTGGAGGACTTTGAATATGACATTCTGGAAGGCAAAGGAGCTAGAATCTCAACTAAGAATAACCTAGCCAGCAAAACTTAGTATAATACTTCAGGGAAAAAATGAATATTTAATGAAATAGAGGATTTTCAAGCATTCCTGATGAAAGGACCAGAGCTGAATACAAAATCTGACATTTTGGCACAAGACTCAAGAGAAGCATAAAAAGGTAAACATTGAAGAGAAATCGTAAGGGACTTAGCATGGTTAAACTGTTTACATTCTTATGTGGGAAGATGATACTTATAACTCCTCAAAACTTTGCTATTATTAAGGCAGGAGTATACATATAAAGAGAGCATAGATGTGAGTTGACCATGATGGGATGATCTAAAAACAAATTAAGGGGCAAGAAAGAAAGATGCACTGGGAAAAGGCAGAAAGGAGAAGAAGAATGGGGAAAATTATGTCATATAAAAGAGGTGTGTAAAGAAGAGCTTTTACAATGGGAGAAATGGGGGGGTGGCAGGCACTTGAACCTCACTCTCATTGGAATTAGTTCAAAGAGGGAATAACACACATATTCATTTATGTATAGAAATGAGAGAGAAAGAAAGAGAGAGAGAGAGAGAAATAGGAATGGAGGGAAATATATAGTTAGTAATCATAACTGTGAATTTGAATAGGATGAGCTCACCCATAAAACAGAAGCAGATAGCAGAATGGATTAGAAACCATAATTCAACAATATGTTGTTTACAGGAAACATACTTGAAATAGAAAGGTACACATGGAGTAAAAATAAGTGGCTGGAGCAGAATCTATTATGCTTCAGCTGAGCTTAAAAAAAAAAAGGCAGGTAGCAATCATGATCTCAGACCAAGCAAAAGCAAAAACAGACCTAATTAAAAGAGGTAAGCATGCAAACTACATTTTGCTAAAAGGAACCATAGACAGTGAAGTACTATCAGTACTAAACATAATTGCACCAAATGGCATATCATCCATTCTTAAAGGAAAAGTTAAATAAATGACAGGAGGAAATAGACAGTAAAACTATACTAGCAGGGCACCTCAATTTTTCCCCCTCAGAACTAGATAAACCTAAACCTAAACATAAGATAAATAAGAAAGAACTTGAAGAGATGAATAGAATTTTAGAAAAGTTAGATATTATGGACCTCTAGAGAAACTGAATGGGAATAGGAAGGATTATACCTTTTCTTAGTTGTACATGGCCCTTTCACAAAAATTGACCATATATTAGGGCATAAAAGCCTCACAAACAAATGCAGAAAAGCAGAAATAGTAAATGCATCCTTTTCAGACTATAATGCAATAAAAATTACATTCAATAAAGAGCCATGGAAAGGTACTTTAAAAACTAATCAGAAACTGAATAACCTAATCCTAAAGAATGAGTGGGTCAAAGAACAAATAATAGAAACAATAAGTAATTTCGTTAAAGAGAATGATAACAATAAGACAACATACCAAAATTTATGGGATGCAGTCAAAGCTTGTTATATTTATATTATATATAATATGTAATATATATTTATATTTCTAAATGCTTACATCACTAAAATAAAGAAAAAAACAGATCAATAAATTGGGCATGGAATTAAAAAAACTAGAAAAAGAACAAATTAAAAATCCCTAATTAAAAATCAAATTAGAAATCCTGAAAGTCAAAAGAGAGATTAATAAAATTGAACATAAAAAACCCAACAGCAACCTATTCAACTAATAAATAAAATCAGGAGCTGTTTTTATGAAACTAATAAAGTAGACAAACCATTGGTTAATTTGATTTAAAAATAGGAAAACCAAATTACCAGCATCAAAAATGAAAAGAGTGAATGCACCACTAGTGAAAATGAAATTGAAGCAATTGTTAGGAGCTATTTTGCCTAATTATGTGCCAATAAATCTGACAATCTAAGTGAAATAGATGAATATTTACAAAAATATAATTTGCCCATATTAACAGAGAATAGAATACTTAAATAACCCTATCTTAGAAAAAGAAATTGAACAAGCCATCAATGACTTTTCTAAGAAAAAGTCCCCAGGACCAGATGGATTCACAGGTGAATCCTACCAAATATTTAAAGAACAATGAATGCCAATACTATATAAATAATAGTACTTGAAAAAACAGGCAAAGAAAGAGTCCTACCAAATTCTTTTTATGATACAAATATGGTGCCGATACCTAAACCAGGATGAGCAAAAATAAAGAAAATTATAGACCAATTTTAAATAAAATACTAGCAAGACAGTAAGCCATCCCAAAGATCATACGCTACAACTAGGTGGGATTTAAACCAGAAATTCAGGGCTGGTTCAATATTAGGAAAACTATCAGCATAATTGAATAAATCAATGATGAAAACAACAAAAATCTTATGATTATATCAATAGATGCAGAAAAAGCTTTTGACAAAATACAACACTCATTCCTACTAAAAACACTAGAAAACATAGCAATAAATGGAGTTTCCCTTAAAATAAGTAGTATCTAGCTAAAACCATAAGCAAGCATTATCTGTAATAGGGCTAATTTAGAAGCCTTCTCAATAAAATCATGGGTGGAGCAAGAATGTCTATTATCACCACTATTCAACATTGAACTACAACTGCCAGCTATATCAATAAGACAAGAAAAAGAATTGGAAGGAATAGGCAATGCTGTTGTTGCTGTTGTCATTTGTCCTTAGTTTTTGAAGAGGACCATGACATCAGGGAGGTGATGCCATGACATGCAAGTGTCATGTATTTAAGTAAGGGATTTAAGTAAGGGAGGGCTGTGCAAAGTCACCAGACTCACTTTCTCCTCCGGAGCCATCTGGGTCCAGTGGCCAGATACACATCAGGATGACTGAAGATGGCTTCAGATGCAGTGGAAGACTTTGGCCTTTTTAGAAGGTCTTTATCAGGTCTCAGTTTGACTGAGGCAAAGCCAATTCAGTGATTAAGGGGAGAGAGAGAGAGAGAGAGAGAGAGAGAGAGAGAGAGAGAGAGAGAGAGAGAAAATGGCTTCTTTAACCTAGTCCAAAAAAAAGATAAAACTAGGAGGGAAAGACCATGATACCATGACATACAAGTGAATTGGATTTAAGTGAGAGAGGGCTATGCACAGTCATCTCATTTTCTCCTCTGGAGCCATCTGGGTCCAGTGGCCAAATATAAATCATGATGACTGGAGACAGTCCCAGATGTAGTCAAACACCTTGGCCTTTGAAAGCTAAGGTCTTTAGCAGGTCTCAGTTTGACTGAGGCAAAGGTAAGATTAAGGCTAGGTAAAAAATGAGGTAAAGAATGGCCTCTTTAATAGGCAATGAGGAAAGAACACTTCACTCTTTGCAGATAATATGAAGGTATACTTAGAGAATCCTAGAGAACAAACTAAAAAATGAATTGAAACAATGAACAACTTTAACAAAATTGCAAGATATAAAATAAACCTACATAAATTATCAGCATTTTTACATATTTCCAATAAAGTCCAGGAAGAGATAGAAAGAGGAATTCATGTAAAATAACTGCAGAGAATATAAAATACTTAGGAGACTACCTGCGAAGACAAACCCAGTAACTATACGAACACAATTACAAAGAGCTTTTCACAGAGATAAAGATAGACCTAAACAATTAGAGAAATATTAATTGCTCATGGGTAGACTGAGCCAATATGATAAAAATGATAAATTACCTAAGTTAATTTCCTTATTCAGTGGCATACCAATCAAATTACTAAAAATTATTTCATAGACCTGTAACAGGACGGGTTAGAGCCAACCCCTGCGTATCTCAGGACCCCAGTACCCTGAGGCATTATGCCAAAGGCAAGGGTGGAACAAGATGGCACTGGGAGGAACAGTCCCACCCTGGTTGACAACGTGGCAGTTCTGGGTCTTTGTCTGGACTTGCCCGAATCAGTGAGGAAAACAGGCTGGTTGAGGGAGTGCCGGGAGGAGGAGACTGGGCGGGCTGAGGGAGGATCCCTGCCACCTCATCATCTCTATATAATGTTCTTACACGCCCCCAATAAACGGAGTTGCTCACCATCTTGCCTCCCACCTCATTCATTGTCCGTGAGATTCTCACCTCTTGCTGGTCAGAGCGGGAGGTGGGTGGTTGAGACCCCCAACATAGAGCTAAGAAAACTATTTACAAAATTCATCTGGAAGAAGAAAAGATCAAAAATATCAAGGGAATCACTGGAAAAAAAATGTGAAGGAAGACAGCCTAGCAGTACCAAATCGCAAACTGTACTACAAAGCAGTAATCGTGAAAACAATTTGGAAGGAATAGAGTTGGTGGATCAGTGGAGTAGATTAGGTACACGATATATAGTAGTAAATGACCATAGTAACTGAATGTTTGGTAAACTCAAAGATCCAAGCTTTTGGGACAAAAACTAAGTGACAAAAATTGCTGGGAAAACTAGCATGCAGACCAAGGCAGCTAGATGTTCCAGTGGATAGAGTGCCAGGCTTTGAGTCAGTAAGACTCTGTGAATTCAAATCTGTCCTCAGATACTTACTAGCTGTGTGCATCCCTGGACAATTCACTTAATTTCTGTTTACCTCTGGAGAAAGAAATAGAAAACCACTCCAGTATCCTTGTCAAAAAATTCCATGGGCAGTATGGGTTTGATATGGTTTACAGGGTCACGAACAGTTGGGCATGACTGCACAACTGAGTAACAACAAGGTATAGACCAATGGGTGCATGATTTAAACATAAAGGGTGATATCATAAGTAAATTAGGAGAGCATGGAAAAACATACCCACTAGATCTATGTAAGGGAGAGTTCACGACCCAACAAGAGAAGAGAGAGAGAGAGGACCATGATAGGCAAAATAGATAATTTTGATTACATTAAATTAAAAAGGTATTGCACAAATAAAACTAATGCTGCCAAGATTAGAAGGAAAGCAAGAAATTGGGAATTTTTTTATAGCAAGTATCTCTGATAAAAGCTTAATGTCTCAAATATATAGAGAACTGAGTCAAATGTATAAAAATATATCATTCTTCAATAGATAATGACTAAATGCTTAAATGGATGCAAACAGGCAGTTTTCAGAAGAAGAAATCAAAGCTGTCAATAGTCACATGAAAAAATGCTCTAGCTCACACAAATTAAACATGCAAATTAAGACACGCAAATTGAAACATCTCTGAAGTACCACCTCATATCTATCAGATTGGCTAACATGACAGAAAAGAGAAATGACAAGTGTTGGCAAGGAGGTGGAAAAATTGGGGCACTAATGCGCTGTTGGTAGAGTTGTAAACTGATCCAACCATTCCAGAGAACAATTTGGAGCTATACTCAAAGGGCAATCAAACTATGCATGTTTTTTGATCCAAAAATACTACTACTAGGCACCAATGAGATCAAAGAGAAAAGGACCTATATGTACAAAAATATTTATAATGGTCCTTTTTGTGGTGGCAAAGAATTGGAAACTGGGGGAATACTTATTAATTGGGGAGTGGCTAAACAGGATGTTGTATATGACTGATGGAATAGTATTGTGCTATAAGAAATAATGAGAGGAATGGTTTCAGAAAAATTTGGGAAGACTTACATGAATTTATACAAAGTGAAGTGACAAAAACCAGGAGAACATTGTATACAGTAACTGCAACACTCTACGATGATCAACTGTGAATGACTTAGCTAGTCTCAGCAATACAATGATCTAAGATAATTTCAAAGGTCTTACAATGAAAAATGCTATCCACTTCCAGATAAAGAACTGATGGAGTCCGAGCACAGATTGAAGCATAGTTTTTCACTTTCTTTATTTTTCTTTCTTTCACAACATGGCTGATATGGAAATACATTTTGCATGATTTCATGTGTATAACAGATATCACATTTCTTGCCTTCTCAATGGGCGGGGGAGGATGAGGAGAAAAAGGAAATTTGCAACTCAAAACTGAAAAAATGAATGTTAAAAAGAAACATAAAAAAACTGATCAAAAGGAATAAGAAACAAGAAAGTCTAAAGGTATATGGGCTATGAAGAAACCACACTACTATTTATTGTTAACATTTTTTTTGTTATTGTTCATTAATACAATCTTCAAAAATAGGGGGAAAAGACACTGGATAAAATAAACCTCAAATAACAATATAAAATGGAATTGATTATATTTTAACAGATAGGAAAAACTCACGACTGATGTGCCAATCACTCTAAATCAACTATCTATCCAACAAATTATTAATCAAGGTCAAAATTAATGCAAAACTAGAAGAATATAAGTGAGAAAAATACATTGTAGGCAATTAAAACAATGCTAGAATGACATATTTAAAAGAATAGTTTACTTTTTTTTTTTAAAAAAAGGAGAGATGTGGACCAAAGAATAGATATTGAGAAAGATTACAACCATTTACTAAAGAGGGTTGACTGATGAAAATCAGTTAGCATAATGAGGAGAACAAGACTGCTGCAGATATCAAATACTTTATCTCCCTGCCATTTGGAGAGATAAGGCAGCCAAGGGCATTTTAGTATATAAACTAAGTCATTAAATCTGATGGAGGAGGATGCTAGAATATTATGAGTAATATCACCTCATAAAATAGCAAGAATTGAGGAGAAGAAGGAAAAGCCAGTTCAAAGAAAGTGAGGTAAGAGAGCCAAACAAGTATAGCAACAGAGTGGTGAGTCAGGTTGACCAGACACTCATATTTTCTCCCTCCTACCTTATTACTTGTTGTTCATCCTTTCTTGAAGAGGACCTTACTACTGATATATTGTCTAGATGGATTTCCTGGTATAAATGTTTTTCTCTGTCCTCTAGGAAGTTGTATTAGAAGATCTGTAATTTGCTCTACATTTCTTAGCTCCAAGCCCCCAACAAGAGATAGCTCTTTGGCAAAATACCTCAGTATTAGATCTTTCTATTTCTCTCTCCTCTAGGTAAGCCTTGCCCTTATTACTTTTTCCCAGTTGTATTCCTAATAAATACATCTAGATGAGCAAAATCTGTGGTTAGCACTACTTATAAAGATGAAAAGAAGATATAAAACAAGGATACAGTTAAAAAGACTTTTCCTCACACTGAAAGAGAAAGGCTTCAGGGCTCCTTGAGGGAGGCCAAAGGGAGAAAAGATATACAGAATTACTTCCTTGGAGTCTGTAGTCTAGTGGGTGGGTGGTGGTATTAAACAATACAGCATCTATTCTGATACTCCATGGGTCTGATTGGCCCACACAGCCAATCTCACAGGGTACTGGTCCTACTTGTTGTAGAAACTTCCTCTGCCCATGCTTCTAGTATTCCAAATCATGCTCCCCTGCTCCCCTGCTCCAGCAACTTCTAAGTGTCAAGATCTGGCTTTTTCTTTGAGCTCAACTTCTATCTGGATTGACTAAACTCACTTTTAAAAACCACGTAGGGGTATGATCAAATCATTGATCATATTATGGCACTACTCCCTTTCAAATTTATTCAAGGGGGCATGTTTAGATCTCATAGAGGGATTGCCATTCTGGGCTGCATTCTGAAAATTAATTTAACACCTCATTGTTGTACCCCCCTGCCACCCTGCCAAAGACTAACTCCTTTACAGAACCAAAGTCATTGCGAGACTATTTAAATATGAAACTGGAAGAAGGACAAAAAGAGCTAAAAAAATTTGCATATATTTTATGATATCAGTTTAGTCAGTCAATAAATGTTGATTAATTGCATGTTACGTGCCAGGCACTGTGCTAAGCACTGAGGACACAGAGAAAGGCAAAAGTCAGTTCCTGCCCTCAAGAAGCTCACAGTGTAATGGGGAAGACAACGTGCAAACAATTATGTATAAATAAGCTAGATACAGGATAAATTGCAGGTAGTCTCAGAGTGAAGGAACTAGCATTAAGAAGGATTGGGAAAGACTTCTTGTAGGATGGATTTTAGCTGGGAATTTAGCCAGCAAAGCCAGGAGGCAGAGAGGAAGAGGGGGAGGTCTCCAGGCTGTCTCAGAAAAGCCAGTGAAAATGCCTGGAGTTGGAAGAGGCCAGTTTCATAGGATCTCTGAGTATGTGGAGTAAGGTATAAGGTGACTGGAAAGGTTGGGGAGGGCAGGCTGTGAAGAGCTTTGAATGCCAGTTAGATGACTTTACGTTTTATCCTAGAAGCTAAGGGGAGCCACTGGAGTTTGTTGAACAGGGGGTTGGGAGTTACATGGTCAGATATTGCCTTAGGAAAATCAGACAGCTGAGTGGAAGGTGGATTGGAATGAAGAGACTTTCTTTTCTGTAGGTAATAAGGGTGGGTGAGTAGGGATAAAGCAGAGATCTGGGAACCTCATCATCCTTTAGGCTTAGAAAACTGTTGACTCTCCCCCTTTTCTTTTGTGAGGCCCAGCTATTCCCTGTATGTTTCTGGATGAAAGGGGAAAAAAAGGGAAGGGAGAAGGAGGTGGAGATGGTCTTTTGAAGTGGGACCTGTGGCGGAAAGAGGCTTTATGTAGGTACTAATCTTGTCCACAAGAGGGCACTGCTGCCTAATGAAATAGACTGAGCCGCAACCAGGTCAAGGGAATACCATTGACTTGGTGCCCTTTGTACAGTCACAAAGGTGGATCCATCCTAACTGTAGACTCCTGGGCATGATAGTAATAGTAATAATAGTAATAACAGGGGACATTTTACAGTACTTAAGGTTGGTTAAGTTGGGTAAGAGCTCTATGTTAGTCATCTCCTTCGATTCTTACAACATCCCATAACACTTTTTCCCATCTGGCAAGTAAATAGAGTCTTTGAGGGCTGTAATAGCTTCTAGGCTCATCAAAGCCAGTGCTACAGTTCTTAATATCTTCATTTAACAGAAAAGGAAACCGAGGCTGAATGAGGTTAATATATTTAACCAAGGTCATGCAGATAGGAAGCTTCCAAGGTTTAATTTAAACCCAGGTCTTCCTGATTCCAAGTCTAGTAATCTATCATGGAGGCCACATGTTTTCTTAACTCACTCGCTCCCTGTGTGACTAGGCCAGGCAACTGCCATCTCTGATCAGTCAATCAGTCAGAAAGCCTTTATTAAGCACTTAGTGTGTGCACACATCCTAGCCTATACTAGGTGCTTAATAAATGCTTACTGACTTGGGATACAAAGAAAGACAAAAGACAGTTTCCAAGAATGATGAGGTAGGAAGCCAGATTGTAGAGAATTAAGAAGAGGGTGAGAGGAAAGGAAATGGAAGCACCTACTATACACAGCTTTCTCAAGGCTTTTAGCCATGAAAGGGAGGACAAAGATGGCATGATCACTAGTGGAGATAGATGGATCAAGTTGGGGGTGGTTTTAAGGACAGGGAGATGAGGACATGTCTGTAAGGAGTAGGAAAGCAGCCAGCAGATAGAAATGGGCCTTGGTTCCCTCCCATAAGAGTCGAGGGGGTGTCTAAGGCCAGCTGTGGTAAAATAGTGAGCCCATAGATCACAGGGCCTTACAACTGGAAGGGACCTTGGAGATCCTTTAGTCTGATCCTCTCATTTCACAGGGAGGGAAACTGAGACCCAGAGAGTTTGAATGACATGCCTAAACACATGTAGCTAGTTAGGAGCTGAGCCAAGACTCATACCCAGATTTCCTGACTCTCAGAACCATGCTCTTTTCTCTGCAAAGATCCTTAAGTCTCAGAGCAAATAAATTCTTTCAGGCTTTCTTTGGACAGGAGTCTATTCCTGGCCCAAAGCCCATCATTTCCTTTATTTGAAACGCTAGTGGGGAAATTCAAAGCCTGATTTCAGAAGCCATCTTCTTAACCAACTGTTCACTTTCCAAATCTTCCCTACCTTTAAGCAGGGATGAAAATATCACACGTGTCCCCAAAGTCTTTGTTTTCTTACTCAGGACTTCGTAATCACTGCTTTGGAGTTTTGAAAGGTTTGAGAAAGAATGAGAGGTGGGAGGTGTTGTGGGGCAGCATCACCACCATGGTAGCTGCGGCCATAACCTCCGTAGTACCTTTTCTCAAGACCTTGAGACACAATGTGTAAGTGGGAGGTGTGTTACTTGTTTTGTTTGTTTTTTGCTTTTGTTTTTGAATTTTCTGGAACAATGAGAAAAAACAGACAGGAGAAGTGATTGGGGAGTCCTTCCCCTGCCTCATTTTTACTTAATTGTATAAGAAAAAACCTGTTAAAGAAGATGTTTGATGAATCTAATATTATTTCTCATAAATATCTATGGCGATCTTGTTAGAAGATGTCCTTTTGTTCATGGCATGAGGGCAAGAGTTGGCTCTGAGAGCTACCCAGGAAAGACTTCTTTTTGCTCAGGTCTGGAATCTCCCCCCCACCCCTTCCTCCCACCCAGGTCATTGTTAGAGAGTTTTGTTCTCTGACTGGGTCATAAGCATGAGCCATGTCCTAACTACACTTCTAAGCACAGAATTACTATGTTTTTTTTTTTAAGAAATCTGTCTCATAGAAGTCTAGCCAAGGGTTACATTGGCAATATCATTTGATCTACTATAGATCAGGAAATACGAACAGGGGGTATCATATTCCTAGATTTAGAGCTGAAAGGGACCTTAGAAGCCATCCACGTGGTATGTACTTAATAAATGCTTATTGTCTGAGTGATCTAGGCCAACTACCTCATGTTACAGATGGGGAAACTGAGATCTAAAGAGGTTAAGCTATTTGCCCAAGATCACATAGGTAGTGTGAGAGACAGGATTTGAACTCATATCCTTTTATTTCAGAGCCTGTTAAATTCCTACTGCTTCTGAAGCTTTCCAACAGACTAGGGTCCTAGAAGACAACAGCCTAATCCAGATCTTCACCCCCATATCTCACTGTCTTGAGGAAAAGGAAGGAGTAGTCTAACTCCATGAACCGCATGTCATTTGTGAAAATAGAGCCAGAGGTGGATAGTTGAGAATTGGAGAGAAGTATCAGAGGGGTTTTCTCTTCTAGGGATGGCAGGGGAAATTGTTTCTGGGGTAAATAGCACATCCCTGAGAATAAATTTTGCATTGGGAATTGTATTCCTGAGAAAACAGTCTAAAAATATATCTCATTTATCATTACAGACCAGGCTCCCTTCATGCTGTTCCAGGGCTGTCTGAAGAGTGAGAAATAAAAAGGAATTTGGGGAAGAGTGGTGAAGCAGGGGCTTGGGGCATCCTCTGAGGGATGAATGAGGCTGTCAGTGGCAATAAGAGAGGGCGGTCTGTCTAAACTTGCACAATGTTCCCATCTCTTCCTGAGTGTTTGTTTCTCATCTCTTTTGTCACCTTTCTTCTCCCACAGTGGTACAGTAGGAAGGGTGCCAGACATGGAGAAAGAGGACCTGGTTTTGAGCACCAGCTCTTCCTCTTACAGCCTGCCTAACATTGGGCAAACCTATTTCCCTTCTCTCAGCCTCAGTTGCCCTATCTGTAAAATGAGGGGATTGAACTGGATGACCTCTAATTCATCTCAGCTCGAAATTCTGTAATCCCATGACCTCCTCCTCTCTACCCCATTTTCCTCTTTGTCCTTTCACCCCTTCTCAAGTAAGAGATGACTGTGAAGTTTTGAGGTCGGTCATTGGAAGAATGGCGATGCCACTCCCAGCTCTGTGGGAAACTCAGAGTGTGCTTTTCTGTGTCTTTGTGTTGGAAGATTCTACTTATGAGATTCCACTAGTCATCTCTTAAAACATCCAAAATAGAAGGCATGCCTTTCAAATTGTCAGATGATACAAACCAAGGAGGAATAGCTAACACATCAGATGTCAGAATTAGATCTCAGCAGCCTAGAACAATAGGCGAATCTTCACCTTAGTCAGACCACGTCTGTGTTTGTATTGTGTTCAGTTCTGGGCACCGTCTTTAAGGAATGGCATGGACAAGCTGGAACACACATAGATTAAGATGATCAGGATGCTGAGCGGACTGGACAGCAGGATTGGTTGAAAGAGGTGGAGGTGGCTAGCCTTACGCAGCGCAGCACTTCTTAAACTGTGGATCTCAACCCACAGTAAGAAGCCCTGACAGGGTCACAAGTGGAAAAAGTTTAAGAAGCCCTGGAGGGAAGACTTGGAGATAGTATGGTGAGTATTAAGTATTTGGAGGGCTGTCCCTGGAAAAGGGATTAGACTCATTCTCCTTGAACTCAGGGGACAAAGTAGTGGGTGAAAGTTACACAGAGACAGATTTTTTCTCATAGAAAATAAAAAACCCAGGCTCACAATAAAAGCTGTCTGTAAGTGGAAGGGGATGCCCTTTGGAGGGACTGGCTTCCTTGTCACTGGAGGTTGTCAAGTGGAAGATGCTTGGCTCCTTGTAGAGAATATGGTAGGGAGATTTCTGCACAGGGACAGGCTAGACCAGATGCCCTTTGAGGTTCCTTCAGCTCTTAGTTTCTCTGATGCTCTGAAGTACCATTGCCATTCAACCTCATGGCTTATTAAAATGTTGGGTTCTAAACTTGGTGGTTTTTTTTTTACCACTGTAGCTGATGAATTGTTATAAAGATGTTGGTGGATCTGTTTCATTTCATGTCAAGTTGTTGCCCTCCCTTCTGGTTTCATCTGTAAGTGTTCTCAAGATAATCTGTCTTCCTTGGATCTCATGCCAAGGTCTCTTATTTTCCACTCAACTACTTTTTATTCTTTTGTAAGGTGGTATTTCTGGTAATGTTCGGCAAATGAATCTATACTCTAATGCTTCTTTTGGCTATAGTGTTTCTGTTTAGCAAAGAGATCAAACATTACTGTCTAAGCTACTTTCTAGACTCTTTGGATCTAATCTTTGTCGTGACTGTTTTATAACCCAATAGAATAGGAGTTTTTTGAAGGCAAGAATATTTATTTTTTTTGTCTGTGTAGCCCTAGCACCTATACAGAGTCTGATACAAAGTAATAGGTGTTTATGTAATGGGGGAGGGGAGACTAGTCAGTGAGTGCACAGTCCTTGGGGCATGCACAGTTTTTTCCTGCCTACTGTACATCCACCTTGGGACCCTTGGGGAGCCTGCTTGTTTATATATAATGCAGGAGGGACCCTGGAGGATTCTGTGACTGTTTCCTGCAGGCTTATTGTGTGTAGCTGAAACGTCTTTCAATTAGCTGCTGAGCTGGAAGTAAGTGTGCGTACAAAAGATTCCAGCAAAAGAACTCCAATTTTCTCTTGTGAGGCTTTCAAGGAAGGAGGAAGAAATGCTGTAAGACTCTGGTAGAGGGAGATCCCTTCCTACTTGGTCACCATCTGGCCCTTTTGTTTCTTCTGTTACAGTGGTGTTGAGTTTTCCTTGACTCTGGATGAATGAAGATTGGAGGTGGAATGACCACATGAGCTTCATATGATCTCAAGAGCCGTCAGAGCTCCAACGGTGGAAGCTTGTAGTTGAGTCTGCTGCAGCCAGAATGGCTAAGCTAGGGAAGCCAGCCAAGCCCTGGAGAACAACCTGCCTGACCCAGCTGCAGCAGTAAAGTGATTGGGCAGTTGAGAGAGACACTACCAAGGAACGGAGAGACTTGTCCTTAGACTATGTTGTTCCCAGATATAAACTTGGTAGGAGGAAAGCTTTGTAGTTGCTACTTGAAGCTTGAGCACAATCTCCTTGGGGATCAAGATGGTAGAGTAGAGGTGTGCCCTGATTTGGGGAAAACTTTTGGTCCTTGCTTGGTGTTTTTTTCATTCAATATCAGTGATATTAAGGAGTTATCAACCAGTCAAAATGATGTTGGGTGGATGATCACTGAGGTCTTTTCTCAAGTTGAACTTCAAGAGAAGCCTAATGGGTCAAATGATACTGAGTGGAAAACAATAGTAGAGAAGCCTCCCTCCTCCTCCCCAGGACCATTCTGAGAGCCATGAGGAGAGAGAATTAGTCTTGCTCTGGGGACCCAACCTGTTAGTACAAGTGAGAATTTGGAAGAGTGATCTTTGTTATACCTGTGAATTTAAAGAAACGCTTATTGAATTGAGTTAAATTTCATCGTTAAGTTTCTCTAAGAAATGATCATGGTTAAAATCAGGGCTGTTATTCTTGTCCATATCCTGTTTTTCATTCATTCATTCATTCAATAAACATTTATTAAGTGCTTACTATGTACTATTGAAGGTGTTCAGAATCCAAAGACAAAAAGGAAATATTTCCTGCTTTCAAAGAGTGTGCATTTTGTTGGGGGTAGAGGGGGCAGGAAACAGGTGTATAGAAAATTGAACACAAACTAGCAATTTCTTGAGGAGGGAACTGGGAGTGGTGGTGGTGGGGGTGATAGGGAAGGGATTCAGTTTTAGGTTCCTGGAGGAAGTGGCCCCTGGACTGGCTTTTTCGAAGTTGACGGCTTGTTTAAACAAGTTGAGCCAGAGCTGCTATAATTACACACAATGTCTCCTCATCTTAATCCTTTCTTCTAATTAGGTATTGATTTTGACCTTTGCTCTAACCAATCGATGAGCTGGCTGCACACTGACAGCTGATCCTGAAAGGAATATCAACTCCCACTTTGGTAACTCAGGGTTTCCCATCTGCTCAAATAGTGTCAGTTTTTGTTTTGTGATTTTTTTTTGTGTGCTTGTCACATCTAGAGTTTTCCCGTTCTCTTCCTGAAGAAGGAATTCATAAGCATACTACAAAATTAGTCAAGTAACATTTATTAAGCTCTTACTATGTGCTGTGCCCTGTGCTAAGCACTGGGGATACAAAGAAAAACAAAAGACATTTCCTTCTCTCAAGGGGTTCACAGTCTAATGGGGAGTCAACATGCAAACAACTATGTACAGACAAGCTATAGACAGGATAAATTGGGGATAATCAACAGAGAGAAGGCGCTAACATTAAAAGGATCAGGAAAGGCATCTTGCAGAAGGTGGGGCATTAACTGAGACGTGCAGGAAGCCAGGATGTGTGGAAGAGGATGGTAAGAGGTCCAGGCATGGGGGACAGCCAGGGAAAAAGTCAATAAAACTAGCCCGCCCTTTAACCCACCATCTACTAGGTATAAACCACAAAGAGGCAAAAGCCAGAAAAGACAAAATCTTATACGTAAACACACACAAACATATACATATATATGGGAAAAAGATATATAAAAGAAAGGCCTTGCATATATGTAAATATATGTATATACAAGTATTTATACATTCCATACACACACACACACACATACATATATATGAAAATACGTGAAGGAAATATCTCATATATATGTACATTATACATGGTTGGGTTTTGTCCTTTGTTCTTGGAAGGCTTTACCACAGGTTGGGCACGAATAGTTTATATGAACATTTGGAGTGGAGATGTCTCTAAATTTGTGCATCACATGTTTCTTTTGAGCTATTTCAACTCTGCTTCGCTCAGAGAGCACAGCACCTTCTCTGATGTGGGCACACCATACTGGGTGATCTTTTGCCAGTGTCTCCCAAGTCACACAATTGATTACAAAGTTCTTCAGAGAGACCTTGAGAGTGTCCTTGTATCACTTCTTCTGACCTCCCTGTGAATGCTTGCTCTGTGTGAGTTCTCTGTAAAATAGTCTTTTAGGCAAGTATGTGTTTGGCATTTGAAACAACATGTCCTGCCCGTCGAGGCTGTGCTCTCTGCAGTAGAGTTTGAATGCTTGGCAGTTCAACTTGAGAAAGGATCTCAGTGTCTGGTTCCTTATCTTGCCAGGTGATCTTCATAGTCCTCTTAAGACAATTCAAATAGAAGTGATTCAGTTTCTTGGCATGGTGCTGGTATACTGTCCAGGTTTCACAGGCATACAACAATAAAGTCAGCACAATGGCTCTATAGACCTTCAGTATGGTAGGCAGTCTAATACTTCTCTCTCTCACTTTCCTTTGGAGCCTCCCAAACACCGAGCTAATTCTGGCATTGCATGTGTCAACCTCATCATCTATGTGTATATTCCTGGAAAGCATATTGCCAAGGTAAGTGAACTCATCCACAGCATTCAAAATTTCTCCATTTGTTGTAACTGATAGCTCCGTGTATAGATGGCATAGTGCTGCGTGGTGAAGAATTGTGTTTTCTTGATGTTAATTATTAGGCCAAAATGGCACAAGCAGCAGAACATTGATCCCTACTTTGTTGTATTTCAGTTCTACTTTAGTCTTGGTTTGTAGCCTTTTCAAGTTATCATTTACCATCAATGCCCCTGCTCTCAAGGAGTTTACAGTGTAATGGGGAAACAACCTGCTAACAACTATGTGCAAACAAGATACAGACAAGACAAATTGGAGATGATTTCAGAAGGAAGGCACTGGAATTAATAGGGATTGGGAAACAAGTCTAATGCAGAAGGTGGGACTTCAGCTAAAATTTGGTGGAAACCAGGGAAGCCAGGAGACAGAGATGAGAAGTAATAACAGACAGTCAATGAAAATGCCTGGTGTCAGAAGATAGAGTGTCTATTCTGAGGGATAGCAGGAAGGCCAGTGTCACTGGATCACAGAGTAAGTAGAAGTGAATAGGCTCTACAAAGACCCAAAAGTAGAAGGGGGCCAGGTCACGGTTCTTCAAAAGCCAAACAGAGGATATTACATTTCATCTTGGAGGTAGGAGGATCCACTGGAGTTTGTTGTTGTTTGTCCTTCATACTAGAAGAGGACCAATGACATCGTGGGGTTAAGCTACAGTGTGTTTGACTGCAGCTGATCAGTCCAATACAAGCTCAGGAGGCTCTACCACACATTGGGCACAAAGAGTCTGTTCAAACATTTGAGATGGAGATGTAACTCAGCTTGTGCAACTAATGTTTCCTTTGTGCTACTTTGATTTTGCTCATGGAGTACAGCGCCTTCTTTGAAGTGGACACATGAGATTGAGTGGTCCTGTACCAGTGTCTCCCATGTCTCACAAGTGATACTAAAGTTCTTCAGTGAAAGCTTAAGAGTGTCTTTCCTCTTTTGGCCATAGTTTACAAAAGAATACGAGTACAGTACTTTAGTCTGGTGTACTTGGTCCCACCTGAATAAGAACTCTGTCTGTACTTAGTGTCCTAATCTAATATCCCTTTATTTATTTGTCAATTTTTTTATTTGTAACATTTAATTTTTATTTTTTCTCAATTACATGTAAACAATTCTTTTAGCATTCTCTTTTTTAAATTTTGAGTCCCAAATTCTGTCCCTCCTCCATCCTTGAGAAGGCAAGCAATTTGATATAGATTATACACGTTTAGTCACTCTAAATATTTCCATATTAACCATGTTCCAATTAATGTTCCCTTAATGTAGAAGCTGCTAGATCTTGGGTTATTCTGATTGTGTTTCCACAATACTCAAATTATTTCTTTCTGGCTGCTTGCAGTATTTTCTCCTTGACCTGGGAACTCTGGAATTTGGCGACAATATTCCTAGGAGTTTTCCTTTTGGGATCTTTTTCAAGAGGTGGTTGGTGGATTCTTTCAATTTCTATTTTACTCTATGGCTCTAGAATATCAGGGCACTTTTCCTTGATAATTTCTTGAAAGATGATATCTAGGCTCTTTTTTTGATTATGGTCTTCAGGTAGTCCAATAATTTTTAAATTATCTCTCCTGGATCTATTTTCCAGGTCAGTGGTTTTTCCAATGAGATATTTCACATTGTCTTCCACTTTTTCATTCCTTTGGTTCTGTTTTATAATATCTTGATTTCTCATAAAGTCATTAGCTTCCACTGGCTCCAATCAAATTTTTTTTCTTTTTTTAAAATTTTATTTTAATTTATTTTTTTTAACATGTTTGGTTTTCAGCATTAATTTTCACAGGCGTTTGAATTACACATTTTCTCCCCA
>CM053622.1:763427923-763468242 GCA_028646595.1 Phalanger gymnotis
TGAGTCTGAATCTGAGACTGTTTTCACTGCCTGGTCATGTTCCCAGCCAACTACTTGACCCTTCAGCTTTTTGTCAGAGTAGAGTAGAGTACTTTGTCCCAAGCTTTAGGGGCTGTGCTGCTGTTTTCAGAGCTACTTCTACACAGTAAACTCTGCCACACCAGCTCTCCTCCTCCCCCAAGAACCACCAGCTAGGACCGTGACCCAGATCCAAGCAGGCTCTGCACTCCTGCTCTGATCTGCTGCTGAATTCCTCCCACCAGGTGGGCCTGGGGCAACCCGCGGCTGGAGCTCTGTAAGCAGCCCCAGAGCTGCACTACTTCTGCTGCCCCTGGGGCTAGGGCCCACCCTGCACTCCTTTCACTCAGATACAGCCATCCAGCAGTTTTTCCACTAACCTGTTCTGTTGTCTTTGGTATTTGTGGTTTGAGAAGTCTGGTAACTGCCACAGCTCAATGATTCAGGGACCTACCACCTGTTCTGCCTGGTTCCCGGTCTGGTAGGTCCTGGCATGGCCCATGCTGGGCTGTGCTCCACTCTGCTCCCAGCCGTGCAATAGACTCTTCCCAGTGACCATCTGGCTTTCCTGGGCTGGAGCCCTGCTTCCCTCTGCTATTTCTGGATTCTGCAGCTCTAGAACTTGTCCAGAGACATTTTTACAGGTGTTTGGAAGGGTCTGGGGGAGAGCTTAAGCAAGTCCCTGCTTTCCAGCCACCATCTTGGCTCCGCCCCTGGTGGATAGTATTTTTCATCACAAGTCCTTCCAAACTGTCTTGGATCATAATCTTGTGCAGAGTAGCTAAGTCATTCCCAGTTGATCATCCTCACAATATTGCTGTTAAAGTATACAATGTTTTCCTTGTTCTGCTCATTTCACTTTGTAGCAGTTTCTGTCAGTCTCCCTAGATTTTTCTGAAAGTGTCCTCCTTGTCATTTCTTTAGCACAATAGTATTCTATGACAATCATATACTACACCTTGTCCAGCCATTCCCAAGTTGATGAACATCCCCTCAATTTCCAATTCTTTGCTACCACAAAAGAACTGCTATAAATATTTTTGTACATATATCCTTTTTCTTCGATCTCTTTGGGGTATAGACCTAGTAGTGGTATTGCTGGGTCAAAAGGTATGCACAGTTTTTTTTATAGCCCTTTGGTCATAGCTCCAAATTGCTCTCCAGAGTGGTTGGATCAGTTCTCAGATCCTTTTTAATAACTTTTGCAAAGTCTAACTCATTTCCAAAAATAAGTCAGAGATCAGAGAGGAACTCTGTTCTCCCTGAAGATAAGATGAGGGTGGTAACCAGTTTCAGAGTTTACTTTAATCTAATTAGGGTCATTACCTCTCTCCAGAGGACCTTACCTGGAATTAACAGCTTGGGGGGGAGAAAAAAACCTCTCAGGATAGCCTAACATTTCAAATGACTGTTGTTCCATTTGGCAAATCATTATGTTAGCTGAACTTTGATCTGAGTTGTGTAACTATGTTTTATCTTGTGTTACAGGGAGCTTTTCAAAGGCAGAACGTCCCTTCTGAGAGAGAGAGAGAGAGAGAGAGAGAGAGAGAGAGAGAGGGAGAGAGAGAGAGAGGGAGAGAGAGAGAGAAACCCAAAGAGAAAGAAGATCAAAGAAGAGTAAGGCTAAAGGATGTTATCAAGGAGTTGTACAGTAGGAAGAGAAGATGGTGTTGGTCATACAGTAAGAGAAAAGAATGACAGAGGAAGAACCAGAGGTCAATGGTCCATTGCTGAATTAGGAGAAATCGAGGAAGGTCTTTAGCACATTGGGTATGGACCTGCTGCAAAGAACTTTTGGGAAAGTCCGAACAAGTTATCTATGACTGATGGGCACACACAGAGGGGGTATGATCTGTGTTGCCAGAAGGAACTCCTGAATTAATGAGATCACAGATTTACTGGGACATTCTAGGACATAGTATGTATCAGGTACTGTGCTGGGTGCTGGAGATACAAAAACTAAAATGAAAAAAAGCTTCTTCCCTCTAGCAACTTGTTCTATGGAGGAGGATAAATATAACAGATAATTGAGGGCATTCCCTAATTTGCTAGACTGGAGAACTTCCTGTCTAATTGGACATGCGTGAGTTGGCTCCATGGTGAGGGGCACATGATTGGCTCTCTTGCTGTAATTCCTAGAGAGACTTGGCATTGGCCATGTCCTAACACAGAGACTAGCTCAAGAGAAACTGGAAGCTGGCTCTCCTAGTTCTTGTAGCCCACAGAATGAGTGACTCTTCCTAGCTCATTTGCCAAGCCTACAGCCATGGAGCCACAAGAGTGATTGTTCATGTCCTTAAGTAAGGGGCCAGAGCACATGTGTTCTTCCCCATGGAGCCAAAGCATGTCTGCCCAGTTCCATGGGAGGTGCCCCAATCCATTGCCTCTATTAGACAAGCTTATAAGAAATACACACAAAATAAACCAGGAGGGGGAGACACTAATAGTGGTGGTACCTTAGCCTTCCTCCTCCCAACTCTCTACTAAATTTGTTCCAGGTTCTAGAATTCCTGGCTTGGCTAGGTCTGCATCCCAGGATTATTCCATCTGGAGCCCCTCCTTCAGTTCTTGCTCCTCAGTGTCCCCAAATGATGAAACTTCTTCCGCTAGGCTGAGTTTTATATTTAAAATCTGTCGCACAGCCGACTTTGCCTACTTCCTCTAGGAGTGGCAGCCTTCTCCCTTTGCCTCTACCCTTTCCAAGCTTAGACTCCCAATAGACTCACGAGATACTACATGTTCTATTCTTCACTACCAGCTTTTAGGTGCAGAGCCTCCAAGGGCAGAAAGGACAAGTCTTTGAAACCTGGCTCTTACTGATTGCTAACTTCCCATCCCCACACCCAAGTAAGTGCTTTCAGGGCATCCCGGGAACTATAAACAGGTGAAGGCCATCATTAATCACAGATGCACGCAAACCTCTTCTAAATAAAGATGAAAACTCTGTCCTCCTTACGGTCTCTCAGTAAGTATCTGACTGAAGAGGGAGCCACTGAAGCTTTTTGAGCAGGGGAATATCATGGCCAATCAATCAATGGATCAATAAATGAGAATTTATGAAGCACCTACAATGTGCCAAGTACTGGGGATATAAAGATGAAAATGAAACACTTCCTTCAAGAGCTTATAGTCTAGTGGGGAAAAATGATATATGCATGTATAAGTGTAAGGCATATGTGAATGCAATGTAAATATACAAAAATCACTGGGTCAGCTATGGTATAGATATCTGATCTGGCATCTGGCCCACCCATCTCCAAGGGAGACTGCAATTTATGCCTTTGAGGGGAGCAGGAGGAAGGCTATAGCTGTGTTATTGCTACATACCTTTCCAACCTCTAAGAAGGATATTGTGTTAGAATTATATCTATTGACCCACCATCCCTTGAATATCTGCAATTCTATGGATGCAGTCATTTGAGGGGGACAAGGATACAAACTACCTTCCCTGATCACCCTCAAGAAGAGGGTAGCTGTTAGCTTAACATCACCGGCTTTGTTCCTTTCATCCATGTGCTGGTTGCACAAAAAGACCATCAAAATAGTGAGTAAGGTCATTTATCCCAAAACAGTGAGCAGAAATCAGGATTCAAGGGAGGAGGCAGGATGATCCATTAGAAGGCTATTGTAATGATCAAAATGAGAGCTAATAAAGTGTCGTACCAAGTCGGCGGTTGTATGAATAGTTAGCTTAAAAAAGATGGGCCTTCATTTTAGGGAGAAGCATGGACTCATTAAAAGAATTTTTCAACTTCCCAAGGCAATTCATCTCATTTTCCTCACTCTTTTGAATTCTGGGCTCAGTTCACAGTCTGTTGACAGTGTCTACCCAAGATAGAAACACTGATGGAGGAGCTCTACACTTTGTCCATCCAATTGCATGTCATGTTACAGACAAGAGGTCTTCTTCATCCATTGAGTTTTTTTTATTCAATTCAATTCAATTCAGCCACCTACTATGGGCTAAGCACTGGACAAAAGTGTTATATCCCTGGGTAGACAGTTTGGCTATGTTCTTTTGAGTGGTTAGGTATGCTGGGTCTTGATGTAATCAGCGGGATTTTGGCCTTAACCAGGAGCATCTGGAGGACCTAACTGGAGACAATTAATGTTAAAAAAAGATGTTTCTTTTTGTATCAGTTCCTAGCTTGGTATTTTCCAGGGTTTCAAGTGTGATGTTTCAAACTCACTTTATTTCCAATCAGTTCTGGGCCTAACGCATCATCCATCTGCAGCCCCTGTCAAAGATATATGTACTGATGAGGAATAGTCTTTCTTCATCCATTTGGTTTTTCCTGTGTAACTTGCTAGGCCGATCTCTTCTGAGTGCATGTGAATCTCATTGAGAAGACCCTGTATTGTTCCAGGCTCAAAGCAATTCATGCAGTTTCATCCATAAACAGAAAGTCAGAGGATCCAAAAAGCATCTAGTAGGATCCTATTATATGCAAAGTGTGGTACTAGATTTTGGGGATTCAAAGATAAAAAGGAAATAGTTCCTGCCCTTGAGATGTTTCCATTCCATTGGAGGGGAAACAGCATATACATACATACATACACACATACCAACATACATAAGTGCATGCATAAATACTAAATATATTGAGGATCAACAGATTAACAACTGGGAAGTTCATGGAAGACTTCACCTAAAAGAAGGTAAAGATTCTGAGAAGTAATCAAGGAAAGAGTGCATTCTAGACACAGTGGGATGGCTTATGCATGGTAAATGAAAAATCAAATTCTGGAAGCAGTCAGCAATACAATTTGGCTGGAAAGTAGAATGTGTGAAAGGGAGTACTGTTAGATGATGCTGTTAAAGCAGGTTGGAACCAGGCTGTGAATGGCTTTAAGCACCAGGCTGAGGAATTTGTATTTTCTCTTAGAGTCAATAAGTAGCCACTGAGGCTTTGGAGCAGAGAGTGACATGGACAGATTTGTATCTTTGGAAGTGTATCTTGGCATCTGTGAGAAGGACAGATTAGAGAAGGGGGAGAAAAGAAGCAGGGAGGCAAATTTGGGGGCTTATTAAAGTAGTCCAGGCAAGAGAAACCAAGTGTCTGAAATAGGGTGGTGACCATGTAAGTGGTGAGGGAGAAAGGAATAGGAAACGGAGATGTTGCAAAGATAGAATTGACAAGACTGGACAAGTTAGTCAATAAGCATATATTAAACATGTGCTATGTGCTAAGAGCTGTGTTAAGTGCAGCAATTGAAAGTGAGGGAGTGAAGGTTCCCATATTCACATATTACCCTGTGACTATGAACTCATATGACTTGAAAGTAGTGTTTTTAACAGAAACGGGAACATTAATAGGAGGAACAAGTTTTGGACATGGGTTTGTGATGCCTGATGAGACATAGGTAGATTTGAACAAAATTATCTTTGTGATTGCTTCTGTCTCTTATATGACATTAATATATGCATGGGAAACATTGTTTGATCTTCATATGTAATAGGAGAGTGTAAGGGCAAGCAAAGTGGGACTTTTTACTGTTTTTTCTTTTGGAGTGCTTCTCAGCACTAAGGCAATCAAGTGCTTTTGATTGAGTCTTCCTTTTGTTTGTAGGAAGGCCCACACCCATTTGTTAATTAGGTCAGGAGAGGTGTGAAGCCCTCAGGCCTTGAATATATACCCAGAGGATAGCCATTGAACTCATAATTGAGTGTTGAGAATTGAGAACTTTCAGAACTGTGAGAGTTGAGATTTTGTTTTGGGGATTCACTCATTGGAAGAGTGTTGTGTGGAGACTCTGGGTAGCTGTTAAGGAAAACCCCACCTCACTTTGAAAACCCAGATGTTGGTGCTTCTCTCTCTGGTAACTATGCATGTATTGCTATGGTCAGACAGAAGCCTGTCTGTTGATTTGTGCTATTTTCTCTGTTTGCAATTTTTGTTTGTGTTTTCTCTGAAGTTCAGGGTGCTGACTTTCCCCCCTGAACTGAGTGATGATATATGTATGTTTAATTAAAGTCAGATTTTTAACCCCTTAAAGTTGCTTTCCTTAGAGAAGCACATTAAAGAATGTGTGCTAGCTGCCCTCCTGTGTGCTGGTATTATTGGCCTTACATAGTCACAGTAGCTGCAAGTAACATTGTTGTTACAGAGAGCTATCAAATGTATATTTTTTTCTATCAATGTTCATTTGCTTTTCTGTAGTCCATAAACAGTGAACAGAGAGGGATCTTATATTTTCTGTATCTCTCAGGTGACAGTTATATATTTATGGGTGTGCTGTAGAGAATCATTTATAAAAAAAAGGCTTCCTGTTGCCTTCTCGTATTTTTATCAAGGAGCTCTTCAAAATGTGAATGGACCATTTTCTAAAGATTTTCTAGAGAGAAAAAAGTAGGCAGATGAGACTGTCTTTTTAATTTTAGGTGGTGATGGCATTAAACCAACTCTGATAGTTTCTATTCCCTTGGAATCTCTCCCTCTTGGAAGTATCTCAAAAAATTAATCTGAGTGACTTTAATCCTACGTTATATCTAACGGGATGGGGAACATGCAGCCTCTAGGCCACATATGGTCTTCTAGGTCCTTTTGACTGAGTCTAACTTTTACAGAACAAATCCTTTTATTAAGAAGATTTGTTCTGTGAAGTTTGGAGTCAGTCAAAGGGCCACACTTGAGGACCTAGAGGGACACATGTGGCCTTGAGGCAGCAAGTTCCTCAGCCCTGGTAGCATGGAGCCCTTCTGTGTGTATTTGGTCAGGTCTAGTCACCTATTCTGATTCTATTTTCTTAACTATCACTTCCAGTTTTTCCTCTATCACATTGGGCCCTGGAGTGCTACAGTCCAAATGCAATGATTCCGTTGTCAATGATGAGACTAGATTTCTATAGAAACACTAGCAGATCAGTTCCATTTCACATCAGTTTGTTGCCATCTTCTTGGTTTAATCCACAAATATTCCTGAAATAATCTGTTTTAATTGGGTCTAATGTCAATCTTTCCTTGGGTTTGCTTTCCTTTCCATAGCTCTTCACTATTTAGTGAGATCTCTATTCATAAACTTCTAACATCTTACTGTTTTGGTAGTAGTAGGTCAGAGAAAGAGATCAAGCCATGATGTGTTGCTGTGGGGAAATGGACAAAGGGAAACACTCTTTCAGAATTCTTTCACCGGCACAGCTGATGCTGTTTATATGGAACAGAAAGATTGATGGGATGAATTTTTTTTTTTATTTTGAGTAAATTGTATTTTATCTTTTCTAATAATATGTATAGATAGTTTTCGCCATTCATTTTTATAAGATTTTACGTTTTAAATTTTTTCTCCCTCTCTTCCTCTCATCCCCGGCCCGCTCCAAGATGGCAAACAATCTTATGCAGGTTATACATATGCAATCATGCATTAGTGATGTTGTAAAAAAAAAAACACAACAAAAGGGAAAAGCCAAATTCCCCCCCCCCCCCCCCCCCGCCCCTAAATCAGTGAAAATTGTCTGCTTTGATCTGCATTCAGACTCCATAGTTCTTTCTCTGGATGTAGAGAGCATTTTCCATCATGAGTCTTTTGGAATTGTCTCAGATCTTGCATTGCTCAGAAGAGCTAAGTCAATCATGTATGATCATTGTACAATGTTGCTGTTACTGTGTACAGTCTTCTCCTGGTGCTGCTCATTTCATTGAGCATCAGTTCATGTAAGTTTTTCCAGGTTTTTCTGAAGTCTGCTTGCTTATTGTTTCTTATAGCACAATAGTATTCCATTATATTCATATACCACAACTTGTTCAGCCATTCCCTAACTGAATCCCTCATATGCCTGTTTGTTTTTCATATTTAAATGTTTTCCTCGAGGGGCATTCCCTCAATTTCCAATTCTTTGCCACCACAAAAAGAGCTGCTATAAATATTTTCGTACATGTGGATCCTTTCCCCATTTTTATGATCTCTTTGGGATACAGTCCTAGTAGTGGTATTGCTGCATCAAAGGGTATGCAGTTTGATTGCCCTTTGGGCAGAGTGATGGGACGAAATTAAAATGGTTTCTTTACCACAGTGTCATTCAAAAACAATTTTTTTTTCCATTTGAGGAAGTAGAGCCCTGAGGAGATTTTCCTCAGCCAGGGGGCATTATGGTAAGTCTCCACAACTAAACTTGATTTCCACCCATAAATTCAATGACAGTTGACTTAGCAAGGAAGATAGTGGTGGGCAGATGAAAGAATACAGCTAATCATTCAGCAGAAGAATTGAAAAAGCAGAGTTTTACAAGTTTAAAAGGTAGATCTTATCTCAGCCCAAATCTCTGTCCCTTTTAGTACAGTCTGGCAGAGAAGTGAATTTCATACCTACTGTTTGAGAACCTGAAGGTTCATAGAAACTTTTGTATTTTACATGTCTGCTGGGGTTTTCCACTTGGCAAGGCTATCGAATGTTTGCTGGTTAAAGCAGTTTGGGGGCTCTTTTGGCTTCCTCCTTGTAGTGATTGTATTGGCTCTATTTCTCCAGGAAGGGATGATAGAATCAGTATCCTTACATTTCTACGTTTTCTATTTTTCGTAGTTAATAACTGTTTCAACAGGTCAAGTTGGAGCTGTTGTAACTGTATGGTGTGTCTTCTCATCAGTCGATTAATTAGCCTTTATTAAACGCCTACTATGTACAAAGCACTGTGCTAAGCACAGAGAATGCAAAGAAAATGCATGAAAAATCCTCCTTTTCAAGAGGGATCTTACTTTCTAGACTATTCCATTTTGATGTTACTTTTGACCTTCGCTCTACCCAATCAATGATCTGATTGTACAAAGGCAGCTAATATTGAAATAACTTCTACAGCAGAAGCCAGTTTTCCCCCTGGCTATTAATGGTGTTCTTTGGCATTTAGCATGTCCAGTATCTTCTTCCTGTCTTCTTTAAGATAACAAGCATTACAAATGGCTGTTAGTCTTGAGCAAGAGTGGGAAACCTGCAGTCAGAAGGCCATGTGTGGCCTTCTAGGTCCTTGGGTGCTGCTTTTGGTCTGAGTCTAAGTTTTACAAAACAAATCCTTTTATTAAGGGTGGATTTGTTCTGTGAAGCTTGGGTTCGGTCTAAGGGCCACACTTGAGGACCTAGAGGGTCACATGTGGCCTCAAGCCCTCAGGTTCCCCACCCCTGGAGAGTATTCTACAAACCTTTAGCCACTTTCATTTCTTAACTTGGAACAATATTTTCCACCATATTTCTTTTTGGCTGCCTTTCAATAGGCCCTTCTTCATATTGAAGTTAACAAGATATGTGTCAATGTGGTTTGGAGAATCTTGTCAAGTACTTCCTAGAATCTTTCTACCTGTGGCAACATCAGTTGCAACCCTTATGTCATAGTCGCTTTGCTTATGTTCATGGTGAGTACTGCAAGGCAACATTAGGTGAGTGTGGAACAGTGGAAAGAACATTGGCTCTGGAGTCTGAGAACCTGGGTTCAAATCCCACCCCTCGTGCTTGCTAGCTGTCTAACCTTGGGCAAGTCATGTACTCTCCTTGGGCCTTGGTGTTTTCATCTGTAAAATAGACCCCACAGCCTTTGAGGTTTCTTCTAACCCTAAATTTATGATTCAATGAAAATGATATTTCTTTTTGTTCTTGAATACAAGATAAAACCAACACCTCTATTTACTCATCAAACGCAAAGCTGAGAACCCCTCTTCCACTTAGCTGCAGTGCTTTTAGGACTTCTCAGCTGGTCATTTTCAAATCCTCCTGCTTGCACTTTGGCCAACCTCCTTAACCCTCTTCCTCCAGAACCTGGACTCTTCCCAAGGGACCCTGACCTTTGATAGGTGAGTTTTCATTTTATCTTATCAGGAACCAGGTCTCTACATCCTTTCCTGGCCATTTCCAAACTATCTAGCTGCAGATGAACATAATTCTACCCACCCCTGCCTCTGCCCAGGTCCCCTTTATATCTTGTTTTTCTCCATCATTATATCATCTCCTTGAAGCCAGGGACTGTCTTGCTTTCTTGTTTTTGCATCCCAAGTGCTTAGTATCATGCCTGGCACATAGTAAACTCTTGGTAAATGCTTTTTCTCTTCATCCATTCATTCACAGTAAGAATATTGTTATAGATATGGTCTATTTTCTCAGGTTCTGTATTATTTCTTTGTCTATTACCAAAGAACCTTGAGCTGTGACATTTAAATGGATTTGTGATTTCACCGATTTGGACATTCCTTCCAGTGATACAGATCGCAATGCATTCGTGCCTGCTCTTCTTAAGTCGATATACATTTATTAAGCCCTTACTATGTTCCAGGCACTGTGCTAAGTTCTGGAATTACAAAAAGAGGCAAAAGACAGTTCCTGCCCTCAAGGAGCTCACTATCTAATGGGGGAGATGACAAGGAAACAAATATGTGCAAGCTGCATATAGGAAAGATATGAGAGAGGCGGTTAGGTGGTACAAGGGATAGAGGCTGGGTTGGGAATTGGGAAGAGTTGAATTCAAGTCTGACCTCAGACAATTATTAGCTGTGTGAAAATTACTTAACTGTTATGTTCCTCAGTTTTCTCGTCTATAAAATGGAGATATTAATAGCACCTACTTCCCAGGGCTATTATGAGGCTCAATGAGATAATATTTGTAAAGGCTTAGAACAGTGCCTGGTAGTAGTAGGTGCTGATAGGATAGATAGATTCTATCTACCTTCACCACCATCATCACCATCATCATCATCATCATCATCATCATCATCATCATCATCATCATCGATAACATTTATACGGCACCTACTATAGTAGCCACTGTGCTAAGCACTTTACAAATATTTATAAAGGGGAATACACTAGAATTAAGAGGGGTTAGGAAAGGCTTCCTGTACAAGATAGGATTTTAACTGAGACTTAAAGGAAGCCAGGGAACCCACGAGGTAGAGATGAGGAGGAAGAGTGTTTCAGACATGGGGCATAGTCAGAAAGAATGTCCAGAGCCAGAAGATAAGAGGATCTTATTCGTGGAACAGCCAGGAGTCCAGTGTCACTGGACTGAAGAGTATGTGGCTGGGAATAAAGCATAAGACTAGAAAGGTAGGACGGGGCTGGGTTATGAAGGGCTTTGAATGTCAAACAGAGCATTCTGTATTTGATCCTGGGGCAATAAGGAGCTACTGGAGTTTATTAAGAGAGAGAGGGGGAGAGAGAGAGAGAGAGAGAGAGAGAGAGAGAGAGAGAGAGAGAGAGAGAGAGAGAGAGAGAGAGAGAGAGAGAGAGAGAGAGAGAGAGAGAGAGAGAGAG
The DNA here is from genome assembly GCA_028646595.1 of Phalanger gymnotis. Taxonomy (NCBI): domain Eukaryota; kingdom Metazoa; phylum Chordata; class Mammalia; order Diprotodontia; family Phalangeridae; genus Phalanger; species Phalanger gymnotis. The sequence continues at coordinate 763,439,167 of CM053622.1, forward strand.
AGAGAGAGAGAGAGAGAGAGAGAGGGAGAGAGGGAGAGAGACAGAGAGAGAGTGTGTGTGTGACATAGTCAGACCTGTGTTTTAGGAATACACTTTGGTGGCTGAATGGAGCAAGGATTGGAGTGAGGAAAGACTTGAGGCAGGTAGACCCACCAGTAGCTAGTGTAATAATCTAGGTGTTCAGGGATGAAGACCTGTACCAGGGTCGAGGCAGTGTCAGAGGAGAGGAGGGGGGCATACTGGAGAAATAGTGAAAAAGTGATATAGATAGACCTTGGCAACAGATCAGACATGGGGGTAAGAGACAGTGAGGAATCCAGCAGGACTCCTAGGTTGGGAGCCTGAGAGACTGGAAAGATGGTGTTGACCTCAATAATAATTGGGAAGTTAGAAGAGGGATAAGATTTTGGGGAAAGGTAATAAGATCTCCACTAGAATCCAGTTTGAGATGTCTAAAAGACAGAGATATGAGATTGGAGGTCAGCAGAGAGGTTGGGGCGGGATAGGTAGATTTGAGAATCATCAATATAGAGATGCTAATTAAGTCCACTGGTGTTGATGAGATCACCAAGTGAAGTAGTATAGAAGGAGAAGAGAAAAGGGCTCAGGACAGAGCCCTGGGGGCACCTCTCCTTAATGTCCCCCCATAGATTTACCATAAGGGGTCCTCTGAACATTCTTGGGGAGAGGCTTTGCTTTTTTCTAACATCGTGAGGAGGCCAATGGTATACTTAGGCTGTCCACCTATCATTCTTTGCTCTCATTACATGGCCAACCCACCCATTTTTTTTTCTCATACACTTTCTGACGACAGATAGTTAAAGTAATATTTGTAGACAATTTGAAAACACTGGCATTCTTAGCATCCTCTTCCCTTTTCTCACTGCTGTGCCACTATCACTGTGGAAACTTAATGAGGCTGCACAGGTATGTGGGATGTTTTTCCCCATTTGTTTTGCTTTGGTTGCCATGGCCAAAGAATGCATCTCTTAGCAGCTAACTTCATGGTGATGCTCTTCAGTTATAAATGGGATTTTAGATGGTATTAATACATATATGGTAGCCAGCGTGTGGGAGTCCATTGTCCCACTGCCCTCTGCCTTGGTTATAGCACATTTAGAGTGGACACCACATTTCGGAGGGAAGTAAACAAGCTGGAGTAGGTTTAGAGGAAGGTGACTATGCTTGGAAATCATGTCACAGAGTATTAGTTGAAGAAGCTAGGATATTTCACCTGAAGAAGAGAAGACATGGGGATATATGTATGCTGGAAAATGTTTAACAACTAACTCTCTGGAAAAAATGTACACACAACACACTTTTAAATTTAATGAGCATTATTCTTTTTTTTGCAAATTTTATTATTTATTTGAAACAAATACAAAATGATAAAAGAAAGAAACCATTGACATATACAGTAGAACATAAGAGAGGATTCACAATAAAACAATAAATATCCACTTCAAGAAAACCTATATAATTAATACTACACGTTGTTTTCAAAGCTGCCCAGCTTTCCTTTGCTTCCTTGTAGGTTTTCTTTTGTTCTCTGCTGTGCACTTTTTACTTATTTTTTTCCCTTCTTTCCCTCCCCCCCTCCAAACAGAATTATTTTTTTTAACATTTTCTCCATTTCTTTATTAAATCTAGACAATCAAGAAAACAATCAAGTAATGATTTGTGGCATTTGCTGATTTCTGAGGTGTAAATGCTCACACTGAAAATTCAACAGTGGCTTTCAGTGCCATTCAGAGCTGGCTCAGCATACTCCTAGATATAGGTGGGAACACGCCAACTGTCCTCCAGTAGTTAGTATCAACAGACTTAGAACTTGAAAAGAAATTCAAAATAATCCAGTCCAATCCCTTTGGTTCATGGGTGAGGAAAGTGAGCTCAGAGTTTTATAGGTAATGAGTAGCAGAGCTCACTTTCCAGCTCAGGATGCCTGGCTCCAGCTCCAGGCCTCTTTCCACTTCATCATGATGCTCTCTAAACCTTTGTTTATATTATTTCCAAAGCCCTATAGTATCAAAGGTCTGACAGAAGTGGAAAATGTCCCTGCCTCTGCAGGGCCTTAGGAAAAACAGTGAAGTAGGTGATGTTTGTCTTTGATGTCCAATGCTGTAAATTTCCCACTGCTAATCCTTCAATCCCAACCTGGTGCCTAAGAGATTTCATGCTCCCTCTGTCTTCTTCCCCCATCACAGTTCGAACACTTTAAAATAGATATTGTGACTAATGTGAAAATATGTTTAATATGAATATAAGTATGGTGTATATCAGATTGCATGCCATCTTGGGGAAGGAGGAGGAGAGGGAGGGAGAGAAAATTTAAAACTCAAAATCTTATGGAAGTGAATGTTGAAAACTAATTAAATAAATCAATTATATTAAAAAAAAACTCTCAAAAATAAGATAGATGTTGCTCTTTCAACTTATAGACTGAAAGTATAAGAAAATAAAAGTGATTCAGATAGGCAAATGTCTAATTTGTATCTAAAGAGGAATCTCATTGCAGCATCTCCTACAAGTGTTCATTTGGTATCTGCTCAAAGATGACTAGTGATAGGGAACTCACTACCTACCTCCAAAGGCAGTTAGTTGTCTTGTGGAGAGCTCAAATTTTTAGGAAGTTTTTTGAATGCTGAAATAAACTTTTCTACAACTCCCATTTATTACTCCTGGTTGTGTCTTCTAGGGACAAGAAAATTATGCCATATTCTTCTTCTACATGATAGCCTTTCAAGTGCTTGAAGACAGCTCTCATCATCACCATCACCATCATCATCTTCACCGTCACTATCATCATCACCACTATCACCACCATTGTCATCATCATCACCATCATTGTCAACACCACCACCACCACCACCACCACCACTATCACCACCATTGTCACCATCATCACTATCATCACCACCACCATCACATCACTATCATCATCAGCAGCACCACCATAATAATCACCACCATCATTGTCACCACCACCACCACCACCATCACCACTACCACCACCATTGTCACCATCATCACTATCATCACCACCACCATCACATCACTATCATCATCATCAGCACCACCATAATAATCACCACCACCACCACCACCACCATTGTCATCATCACCATCATCATCACCACCACCACCACCACCATCACATCACCATCATCATTATCACCATTATTGTCATTATAGCTAGCATTTGTGTAGTGCTTTAAGGTATGCGAAACATTTTACAATTATTATCTTATTTGATCCTCACAATAACTCTGGGAGGTAGGTGTTATTATTATCCTTGCTTGACAATTTGGGATACTGAAGCACAGAGAGGTTAACTTACTTGCCTAGGGTCTTATACTATGCCCCTCCACCATTTTTTCTCTTTTCTTTACTAAACATTTCTAGGTCCCTAAGTTGGTCTCAGTGTGGCATGTTACTTGTTCCCTTTCCACCTTAGTCTCTGTCTTCTGCATGTGTTCCAGTTTGTTGATGTCTTTTTTAGAAAACACTAAATATGTTACTTCAAGTGTGCTTTGGCTAGGGCAGAGGCTAGTGGTATTAATATTTCCTTTGCTTCAGAGTCTGGGTTTCTCTTGGTGTGTCTCATTAGCTTTTTTGGTTGTTGTTGGGAAGTTGTCAATGTATTGACTCACATTGACTTTAAAGCTAGTAAGTGTTTGAGGCAGGATTTGAACTTAAGTCTTCTTGATTCTGAATCTAGCATTAACAGATATATCTCATCAGTGTATGGAATTCTAGAAATCCTCATGTAAAAATTCCCTCCACAAATGCAAAAAGGAAACTATTCTATCATTTAGAGTTTTCGAGAATTACTCAGGAGACATTGAGAGGTAGAATTACTTACCCAGGGTCACACAGCTAGCAAGTGATGAAGGAAGAACTGAACCAAGGTCTTCCTGACTCCAAGGCCTGCCCTGGAGCTACTCTGCCAGGATGCCTCTCACTCTTCACTAAGTAGGTCTTTGGTCAGTCAACTAGCATTTGATAGGCCAGGCACAGCGTGAAGTGTTGGAAATACAAAGGAAGGCAAAAACACCTTCATATTCTAATAAGGGAGACGACAGACAAAAACAGGTCTGAGGCAGCAGAGAGGAGGATCTTAGGACAATACAGTACATCCAAAGCTGGAAGGAACCTCCCACTATCTAGTCCGGCTCCTTCATTTAACTGAAGGAAATGAGGCCTAAGGAGGTTGTAACTTCTCCAAGGTCCCATAGGTAGGAAGCATAGGAGGTAGGATTTGAATTCAGGCTCTCTGACTTCAGAGCCAGTGCTTTTCCCACTGTGCTCCAGGATGCTCCAGGAGGAGGCCTGAAATGTGGGAAAGTCTTAGAGGGAGACTAGAAAAGTCTGGGAATGTGGGAAGGCCTGGGAATCCAGGGAATATGGCTAGATTTGAGGCAATGGTAAGGCCGGGGAAGTTGGAGGGGTAGAGAAGGAGAGAGACCTTGAAGGGTAGAGATGCTGAGGAAGCCTGGTGGGTCTGTTGACATAGGAGAAGCTGGGGAGTGATGGTGAGATTTCAGGAAATGGAGAGGCTTCAAGAGGAACAAAGGCACAGGGCTAGGTGGGAAGGGAGGCTTGGGTAGAGTTATTGAGAGACTGAGGAAGGAGATCTGGTTTCCATTCCCAGTGATATCTGGGTGGAGGTGGCGAAGGCAGAGCCTCAGGTTCTTAAGAGACACAGAAATCTAGGTACTGAGGAAGTGGGCAGTGGGGTGGGGAAGGGCGGTTCTAGAAGGAAGAGTATTGGGGATCGGGAATAGAAGGGAGTCCAGTGAGAGTATAGTGCATCCAGTCAGTCAACAAACATTAAGCTCCCACTATGTGCCTGGCACTGTGTTAAGCTCTGAGCATACAAAGGAAGGCAAGAGATGGTCCCTGACCTCAAGGACCTTATAGTCCAATGAGGGAGACAACATGTAAAGCACCATGTAGTACAAACAAGCTATAGACAAGATACATGGGTGATAATGGACAGAGACTAGAATTAAGGGGGATGGGGAAGGTGGAATTTTAGCTGGAACTTGAAAGAAGCCAGGGTAGCCCGGAGATGGAGATGAGGAGGGACAACATTTCAGGCATGGGGACGGCCAGAGAAAATGCACAGAGTCTAGGGAGAGAGTGTTTTGTATGAGGAACAGCAAAGAGGCCAGAATGGCTGGATTGTGGGGAATGTGGAGGGGAGAAAGCTGACTGCAAAGGTATGGGGGGCAGATTATGCAGGGCTCTGAATGCCAAACAGGAGTTTATTTTAGATCCTGGAGATGACAGGGAGCTACCGAAGTTTACTGAGTGGGAAGGTGACATAGTCACAGGTCTGTGTTTCAGGAAGATCCCTTTGACAGCTGAGTGGAGGATGCACTGGAGGCCCAGTAGCAGGCTATTGTAACAGTCTGGGTGTGAGATGATGAGGGGCTGTACCAGGGTGGTGGCCATGCCAGGGGAGAAAAGGGGGCGTGCTGGATTTGGAGTCAGAGAATAGAATCACAGAATCGGAGAGATGGGAGGACCTTGGTGGACCAATCCAATCACAAAAGTCAACCCACTGTCACATATGTGACAAGTGGTCATGCTTGAAGTGGTCTGCTTGAAGACCTCCAGGAATAGGGAGCCTGTGACACATCTAAGGTGAGTCATTCCACGTCTGGGCAATTGTCAGTGTTGGGAAGTTTTTTCTTGATGGAGGATCCTCAATCTGCCTTTTTGTCACTTCCACTAATTGCTCCCCCTTCTACCAAACGAAACAAGCCTCAGGTTGATTTGTGTGACAGCCTTTCAAATACTGACTCTCTTCTTTGTTAAACATTCCCAATTTCTTCCCCCTCTCCTTAGATGTCATGAAGCCAAGGCCATTCACCATCCTGATTACTCTCCTTTGGGTGATATTCATCTTATTAACATCCGTCCTACACCATGTGGCTAGAATAGGACAAAATACTTCATGTGAGGCCAGGGCGGAGGGTGGGGAGATTATCATCCTCCTTATACCTGGAGGTTATGCCCTAGACTCAAATCTTGGCTTTGGCAATTGCTACATGTGTAGCCTTGGGCAACTCACTTAAACTCACTCAGACTCATTCCTCCACTATTAAAGGAGGAGATTGGGCTAGAGATGGCCCTTGAAATCCTTTCCAGCTCAAATCTATTCTAAACCTGTTTGAGGGGCAGCCAGGTGGCACATGATAGAGCACTGGGCTTGGAATCAGGAAGACACATCTTGATGAGTTCAAATCTACCTTCAGACACTTATTAGCTGTGTGACCCTGGGAAAGTAATTTAACAATGTTAGCCTCAGTTTCCTCATCTGTAAAATAATCTGGAGAAGGGAATGGCAAGCCACTCCAGTACCTTTGCTAACAAAACCCCAAATGGAGTCACAGAGAGTAGGATATGACTGAAATGACTCCACAACAAACTTCTTTGACTTCAACTCTCTGGCTGTAGGCAGGGATTTAGGTGACCAGCAGGTGGTGCTCTCTTCTCTTCCAGTCCAGTTCCATAAACTGACCTCTGGACTAGCAGCTGGAGCAGTGGGAGTGAGGGACGGGTGTTTGACTCTCTGGATCTCAGAGGCAGAAAGCCAGATCTCAGTGCTAGAAGGGACATTGAAGGTCATCCAGTCCAGCCTTCTATCCTATGCAACAGAACTGCATTTAAATACAGGGGCCCTGACCTTTTGTCCTCTCCCCCACCCCACTTTTCATGACAGGTAGCCAGTTACCCACCTTTGTTTTCTGTGGAGCTCACTACCCTCAGAAGCAACCCCATTTGTTTCTAGGACTCTTCTGATGGAAAGGAACACTTCCTGGTAAATCTCTTAGAGAGCGGAAGTCTGCCTCCGTGGAATGTAATCTTAGGCTAAGTCCCAGAGGAAGGAAAGTGTACATGAGACTTGAGATGACCTTTCTCCTTGGACCTCACACGTGGTTTTGTTTTGCTTGACTTCAGTGTGCTTATCCTGTGATATTGTATTTTAGCAATCTCTGGGTTTGTGTCTTTACTCAACTATATAACCTTTATGAGGGCAGGCACCAGATCATAGGTATGGTTCCCCTGGCATCTAACACCAGAGCTTTGCATGTGGTTAATAAGTGTTCATCAGATGAATAAATTCAGAGCTGTAAGCAAGGTTGCTATTTGTCCTTTGTTTTTGAAGAGGACCATGACATCAGGAATGTGATGCCATGACATTCAAGTCAATTGGATTTAAGTGAGGAGGGCTGTGCAAAGTCACCAGCCTCACTTTCTCTTCTGGAGCCATCTGGGTCCAGTGGCCAGATACACATCAGGATGACTGGAGATGGCCCCCGATGCAGTGGAAGACCTTGGCCTTTTAAAGCCAGGGCCTTTAGCAGGTGTCAGTTTGACTGAGGCAAAGCCCATTCAGTGATTAAGGCTAGGCAACACCACCTTCTTAGCTAGTAGGGGGATGTGGTATAACGGATAGAGAAGTAACTAGTTCTAGGTTCAAATCTTGCCTCTGATGCTTATTAATCCGGGTCACTGCTCCTCCCTTTCCTTATCTGTAAAATGAGAGATTGGAATGAATGGCCTCTGGGTCCCTTCCAGCCCTAGGACTGTGAATCAGCCTGGTGCCTTGATAGCCTTTCAGATGCAAGGAGGCAAAGATATGTGGACCCTAAGCTTTCCCTTCTCCCGTTGGTTCTATGGATAAAATTCTACCAGTCTCGTGAGGTTTGGATGCCACATGCCTGTCTTTCTCTCCTGTTGTTGTTGGATGTTTCTCTTGGGATTCATGATGAAGCTCCCAGGCTCTGAGTTGAGGTCATTCCAGGTAGGTTGCTGATTTGGTCCAGAGGCTGGTTGCTAAATCTTCTACTGACTACCTCTATTATACCTTTCACTTATACAAGTGGTGTGTGTATGTGTGTGTGTGTGTGTGTGTGTGTGTGTGTGTGTGTGAAGCCTTTTCCTCCAAAGATATTCTAAACTAGGACCAGTGAGCAGGGCCTGGAGGGATTTCTTCAAAAGGACCCCTTCTGCCAGGGATCTCAAAGCATTGCCAGGTTTATTGGTGCTCTTAAGCCCATGAATATAATTGAAATAATTCAGTTTCATTCATTTGATAGATATGTATTAAGCCCCTACTGTGTACAGGCACTGTGCTAAGTGATATGGACACAAAAAGAGGCAAAAGACAGTCCTTGCCTTCACGGAGTTTACAGTCTCAGATGTAAGAATTTCTGGGTGGAGATACCAGCTTCCAAAGGAGTTGATAGAGAAGGAGGATTTGAACTGATGCTGCTGGAGAAGGAATCATGAAAGTGATCTGGGGAGCTCTGGAATTGTGGAGGTCAGGAGTCAAATTGAGGGGAAGGGGAAAAGTAGGAGGGGTTGGCTGAAGTTCAAAGAGAAGAGAAGGACTTGGACTGAAATCTTCCCAACCTCCCCCAGGACATGATGGCTCTCCAAGAATTTGAAAGGCTTATCTGTCACAGAGGAAAAGGCTAGAGGCCTGCCTGGAAGTGGCAGAAAGAAAATCTGGGCTTAATAGTATCAGAAAAATGTCTTAACAATTAGAAAAATGAGATGTCCAGCCTCAAGAGGTGGCAGGCTCTTCCTGTGTGGGGGTCTTGGAGAACAGGCCCGATGACAGTTTCTCTAGCATGAGGTAGAAAGGATACAGTACATACCAAGTACAGGGTGGGCTATAGAGCCTTTTGAGGCCCCTCCTAGTAATTCCAATTTATGTGATCCTTGGCCTCCTGGGCTATCAGTGCTGCAATTCCCCAAGAGACAGGCCTTTTGGATAACTTGGGTATCAGAATTCCCCATCCTTCCTGAGAAGTGGACTCCAGCTGTTCTAGAGATGAAGTACCACCAATCTCGAGACATTTGGGCACCAGAATTCCCCGGGAAGCCAACCACAGTATTTTCAAGAATGAGATACCAGGATTCCCAAAGACTTGGCCATCAAAATTCCGAAAAGGAATGGACACTGGCATTACCAGATAAGTGGACATCTCTCACGTTCCTAGAGACAGGACACCAGTTGGTTATAGATTTGAAATCACAGGACGTGGGTTCGAATATCCTGTTCTGACCTTGGACAAATCCTGGGCCCGTTTCCACTTCTATAAAGCGCTCAGGCTGCGCCAGGTGATCTCTAAGGTGGTTTCCAGGTCCCAGCTGTATAAATGTAAGCTCCTTCGGGGCAGAGGACTGCGTGACTTGTGTCTTTGTACCCCCCAGGGCCTGGCAAGGGCTGGAGCTGGTAGATTGAGTGACAGGCTCCAGCCCTAAATCTAGCGGGCCGTCGTCCAGCATTCCCAGAGGAGGGGACGCCCGCTAGCTCCGGGCTCTAGGGCGCAGGGCGGGCTGCGCGGTGCGGGGCTGGGGAGGGCGGCGCTGCCCGCAGCTTTCGGCAGGGGGCCGCGCTCCCTCATCCATCCCCCTCCTTGGCGTTCCCGCGCTCCCCACGCTCCCCCCGGCTCTCCCGCCCGCCAACTCGGCTCCTCCCCGGCGGTGGGGGCGGCCCCGGGCCGGCGGCGGCGGCGGCGGCGCACGCTTCCTGCGGGGCGGCGGCTGAGGCTGGAGCTGGGTCTGAGGTTGAGCGAGCGGCGCGGAGCCCGATCTCGAGCCAGAGCGCAGCGAAGCCCGATCCGGAGGCGAAGCCGGAGCGCAGCAGAGAGCGAGCCGGAGCCGGAGCCGGAGCGCAGCGGAGCCCCAGCCGGGAGCCCGAGCCCCCGGAGCCGGGAGCCCGAGCCGAGCCCGCTGCGGCCCCGATCGCAGGCGCTGAAGCCCCCCGTAGCCCCTGCGGGCACCGAGCCGGCCCGCCCTTCCTGCCCAGGCTCTCCCAGCGCGCTCCGCCCCGGGCCGCCCCCGGAGGCGCCTCGGGAACAAAGGCGCCGGACCCGCCCCCGGCCCCCAGCCCTCAGCCCCCGCCCCGCCCCGCCGGGCCCCTAGTCTGCAGCCATGAAGCCGGGGCCGCCGCACCGAGCAGGGGCCGGGGCCGGGGCCGGGGCCGGGAGCGCGAGCGGGAGCGGGGCCGGGGCTGGGACCGGCGCGGGAGCGGGGGCCGGGGCCGGGGCTCGCGGGATGCTGCTGCCGCCGCTGCTGCTGCTGCTCTTGGCGGGACGCGCCGCCGGGGTGAGTGAGAGATCGGAGACCCCTCCCCAGAGTCCCCTCTCCGCCCTCCAAGGATCTCCCCTCCCCCCTTCCCCCCGTGTCTCCCCCCTTTTCCCTGCCCCTCGAATCCTCTTCCACTTCCCCAAATTGCCCCCCTTTCCCCCACCGCTGGTGTCCCCTCCCCCTCTCCCTAAATGTCGGTCTCCCGCCTCCCTCTTGTGTCCACCCTTCCCCTCTCCCCAAATGACCACTACCCAAAGTATATCCTCCTCCTCAGCTCCTTCCCCAAATGCCCCTGTCCTCCCCTCCCCAAGTGTCCCCCTTCTCTCCTTTTCAAATATCTCCTTCCTCCTCCTCATTTTCTCCCTGACCCTCTCCCCAGCCCTGGGTCTCCAGTATCCTTCTCCCTGGCTCCCTCTCCAGCCAGCTTCCTCCTCCTCTTCCTCCTCCTGCTCGCCTTCTCCATGCTCTTCCCCTGCTCTTGACCCTTCTTCCACCTTCCCTCCTGCTGTTCCCCAACCCTTCTTCCTTAGGGCCTCCTCCCCTCTCCTTCCCATCTCCTGATTAGGGCCTGTCTAGCACAGTCCTTCCCTCTGGTCTCCCTTCTCTGCTCCCCTTTACACATGTACTCCAGGTGCTTCTGCCTGTGGTTTGAGGGGACCACTTTGACCCTAAATTGTGCAGCTTTTATACTCCTTCCCCATTCCCCTTTGCCCCTCAAATCGAGGCCCTGCTGGGAGCTAGACCTTGCCACCCTTCTTGCCACAGCCCTAATCCTATAGTGGGAGAAGGCTGGTGGGTGTGACCACTGTGTTTGGGGAGAGGGGCATCTGGGTATTGCTGCTGCTGAGTGTCTCTAAATATGGGTGTGTCCCGGTATCTGTGCCTCTCTGGTCACTGTCCATTTCCAGGTGAACAGAAAACATTGGTCTCAGGGGATTCCTTTGTGTCCTTCTTTGGAGAAGCAGATTTCTCACTCTTTGAGGGTCACCTGTGTGAAGGTATTGGGGCATATAAAATTTATTAGGGTCAGACATGAATGTGGTGGTGACGGACCACGTATGGGAGATGTGTATAGGAGATGGGGTAGGTAGGCAGGGGTGACCCAGGTATGGGTGATAGTGATTAGGGGTGTGTGTGTGTGTATGTGTGTGAAGGTGACCTGGATGCATGATGGTGAAGGGTGTATATGTGTAATTGGGGTGTGTGTAAGAGAGTGACGTGGAGTATAACTGGGATTTGTATGTGTGGGGGCCATGGGTGTGTATATATTAGAGGGTATGTATGTGTGAATGAGAAAGACTGATGGGTGTGTGTGCTGGTGACTGTATATGTGTGACCACGAGGGGTGTGTTTGTGTGTGTGTGTGATAGTGACCTGGTTGCATATAACTGTGAGGGGTATGTATGAGTGTGTGTTGGTGACCTGAATGTGTGACTGTGAGGGGTGTGAGATAGTGATCTGAGTTTATAGGACTGTGTGTTTGTGTCTAGTGTGTTTGCATGCACACGAGCACACATGTGTGTGCACATGATGTGGGCCTTGTAGAGCTCAGAGCTGGGAGCTGGGGAGTTCTATTTTAACTACTGGCTGGCTGAACCTGTATTGGGAGGCACAGGAAGAGGTTGGTGAGGAAGCCACCTCTGTGGTCTTGGCCATCTCTCCACTGGGATAGAGGAGGCCTTATGTGGCGGTGGTGGTGGTGGGGTTGGGGTTGGGGAAGGGCGGGGTCCAAGGTCAATACATCAGGAGGGGCTGGAGACCATTGATAGATCTCTTTGCTGACAGTGTCTTAGTCTTAATCTGGGATGGCTTGTAGCTGTGAGACCCCCCCTGGAGCAAGAGTTAAGATCTATTCTCCTCTCCTCCTCCTTCTCCCCCCCAATCCCAACGTTGTGAAATGATCTGGGGGTGGGGTGTAGGGCTGACAATGGATGGGGGTGGGTAGCCATCGTCACTCTTTTCCTTGGGGAGTTAGCAAGGAGGAGGTTACTAGAATGCCATGTTTTAAGTCCTGGGGGCTTAGGTCTTGCAGAAGGTCCACCCATATGTGGTTTATCCAGATCCTCTCCCCATTCTCCCCTGGGCCCCATGGGAGGTCAGGGCTGTGGGTAGGAGAGGGGCAGCAACAGGAACGAGGTCCTGCAGAAGTTCAGGGTGCAGAGGACTCTTAGGAGATCCAGAAGCTACCATCTGTACTGAGAGTCTCATATTGGTTTAATGCTCGAAAACTGCCATCATTGTCCTTTCTCTTGTATTGGATATTGAGGGGTTTGTGTCTCATGTCATTTTCCTATGACATAGGCATGAAGTAGGTAGGACAAGCATTATTAGTAATCTGTTTGGAGAACAGACACAGCCTGGCAGAACTGGGCAGAAATATTGGGCAGAATACTTGAGTTGAGTCAGAGAAACCTGCCTCAGACTTACTAGCTGTGTGATCCTAGCCAAGGCATTTCTACCTTCCCAGCCTCAGTATGCTCATCTGTAAAATAGAGATAAATAAGAGCACCTACTTCCCAGGTTGTTGTGAGGATCAAATGAGCTAATATTTGGAGAGCATTTTGTGAACCTTAAATGTTATATACATGTTCCCTGTGATGAGCATGACATTCTTGGAGTCAGGAAACCTGAATTCTAGAGCATACCCTAGCACTTTACTGATCCAGGGCAAATGATTTCACCTTTCCAATTCAATTTGATTCAATAAGTATTATGAAGTGCCTACTGTGTGCAAGGAAGGCATTGTGTGAGTTGCTGGGTCTTATGATGTTTGTTAATTCAAGGAAGAAACGTATTACAGGGAAGTGCTGTGTCTGGAATCCAGAGATCTTGGGTTCCTGTCCCAACCCTGCTGCTTATTAGCTGTGCGACCTTGGATAAATGGCATCAGCTGTGTGGACCTCTTCTCCCCCATCTATAAAAGGGGGGGATTGGACAAGCTGATCCCTAAATGTGCTTGCAGCTTTAAATTCGTGACCTCTGGGGGCATCAGAGAAGCCTTCCCATAGGAATGGGTATCTAAGCTGCATCTTGAAAGAAGCTAGGGATTCTCAGAGGTGGGAGAGAGCCTTATTTCTTCAACCAATATAAAGGAGATAATACTTGCATTGGGGCAGCTAGGTGGTGGAGTGGATAGAGCCCTGGCCTGGAGGCTAGAAGATCTGAGTTCAAATCCAGCCTCAGACTCTTACTAGCAGTGTGACAATGGGCAAGTCACTTAATCCCATTTGCCTCAGTTTCCTCATCTGTAAAATGAGCTAGAGAAGGAAATGGCAAACCACTCTAGAATCTTTGCCAAGAAAACCCTAAATAGGGTCATGAGAGTCAGACACGATTTAACGACAACAAATATTTGCATTCCCTTCGAAGAAGGATACTTTATATATGTGAAGATACTCTGAATGTGTGCTGTGAGGCCAGCAGAGACTGGGGGGGCATTCCCTGGGATCCAGGGGCCCAAAGGGCTTTTTCAGCTTTCCAGGAAAGCCAAACAAATAAGCCATAGGTGAGATTGATATTGGCTCGAAAGCACCTCAGCTCAGAGAAAGCTATAGAATGAATCCCTCTCCTTGAGTGTCACTTAAAGCCAAGATATGGTTTGTTTTGACCTGATTTAGTAACAGGCTTGCTGGGAGACCAAGGAACAGGGTAACCCCTCTATGCTCTTGGAAGTGGCATCAATCTGGGGAAGGAGGTCCCTGTGCTGGTTACCCAGGTTCATTGTGGTCGCCTACCTGCCTTGAAGGAGGGTCAGCATCTTAGTCTTGGAGTGGAGAACGGAACTGAGGGATCTGAGAGTCCAGTATCTCACCAATAAAGGAACCCTTTCTATAGCAGCCCAGAAAATTGGTTAGCCCAGTCGACTAGCATTTATTAAATTCCTGCTGTGTGCCAGGCACTGTGCTAAGCAATATAGACACAAAGGTGAAAACTGAGACAGTCTCTGCTCTCAAGCTTACAGTCTAATGGTCATTCTGCTTGTGCTCAAACACCCCAGTGACAGGGAGCTCATTACCTTACAAAGCAGACAATTCCATTGTTACATAGTTATGATTCAGAAAAGCACCAGGGTGGGGGGGGGGGGAGGAGGGGAGCATTGGTCAGTCAGTGAATATTTATAAAGCAGTATTCACAGAATCACAATATTAGGGCTGGAAGGGAAATTAGGCTACAGTAAATTAGAATTATGGACCCATTGCTTGATAGATTTAGAGATGGATTCATCTAGTCTAAACCCTTTACAGATGAGAAAACTCAGGTGGTTTTAAGCAGCAGAGATAGGGGTTTCAACCCTGGTCCTGTGGTTCCTTTCCATGCTGTCACATTACACAACTTCCCTAACAGAGAATATGGTCTGAGGTGGAAAGGACCTCAGAAGTTATCTAGCTCCATGGACAAGTAAACTGACTGGTCAGAGGTCACCCAGGCATGAATCAGAGAGCTGGGATTTCTGAGGCCTAGAAGTATGCTCATCAACTGGCTGACCAGGAGAGGAGAAGGGAGGAGAGAAGAGGAGAGAAAAGAGAGGAGAAGAGAGAAGAGAGAGAGGAGAGGAAAGAAAAGAGGAGAGAAAAGAGAGAAGGGAGAAGAGAGAAAAGAGAAAGGAGAAGAGAAGAGGGGAGAAGAAGAGAGGAAAGAAAAGAGAAAGGAGAGAAGAGAGAGAAGAAAAGAGGAGAGAAAAGAGAGAAGAGGAGAGGGGAGAGGGAAAAGAGAGAAGAGGAGAGAAAGAGAAAGGAGAGGAGGAGGAGGAGGAGAAGGAGAGAGAGAGAGATAGAGAGAGAGACAGAGAGAGAGAGAGAAAGAGAAAGTGAGTGCGAGTGAGCGTGCTAGTGCTAGCTGGATTTGGAGTCAGATGACTTTGATTTGAATCCTGACTGAGTATGTGACCTGGGGCAAGTCCCTTCTCTCTGGGCTTCAGTTCCTTCATCTTTAAAATAAAGAGTTTAGGCTTGGATGGCCTCTGAGATCCCTTGTAGCTCTAAGTCTCTGACCCTAGGACTGAGACAGTCAAGGAAAGCTTCCCAGAGGAGGTGGGATGAGAAGGCTTCTCAAGCTGAAGCTAGCCACAGATGAAGGGTGAATGGCTCCCAAGCAGGAAGCTAGAAAGGACCTTAGAAGTCCTCTAATAATCCAGCCTTCCCCACCCCCCATGTTTTATAGATTAGAAAACTGAGGCCCAGTTGGGGAAAGGACTTAGCCAAGGTTACCCAGCATCAGAATCAGAACCCATGTCTTCTGATGTCCGGCCAATGATCTGAGGCATTGTGACAGAGGGGGCAGAATGCTGGACACGGAGCAGGAGAACCCTGCTCTAAGTCCCAATTTGTATACTTCTTAACCACATGACACTGGGAAGCTCGCTGCCTCCTTGAGCTTTGTATCTGCAAAATAAAGGAGCTATGCCTGGATGACCTCTAAGGTCCTTTCTGGCTCCTTATGATCCTTTGATTTTGCCACCATGTCCAATATCCTCCCTACAGCCCTACAGCAACAACATCAAAACAACCCAAATGCCTGGATTCTGGTGGCACTTATAGAGGGGCTGGTCTAAATGGTCCCTGAGGTCCCTCCCAGGGAGCTCTCACTTTCTATGTTAGAACTATCCAAAAAAAAAAAAAAAGGATGGGAGCACTTGGAGGTGCACTTTTTGAAGAGGTTCCATGACCTCTTGGATGTTTTAGAGAGGATTTGTGGTTTAGGTATGTCTTAGACCTTTGATATTTATTCCACAACTAAGATTCTATGATTCTGTGTTTGAACATTCTATGTATTCTAAGATCTCTAACAGCCCTGACATTTGATGTCTCAGCTCTTACATTCTGTATTCTAAGGGTCCTCCCAGCTCTGACATCCTTTATTCTTTTTTTTTTGACAGGGCAATTGGGGTTAAGTGACTTGCCCAAGGTCACACAGCTAGTACATGTGTCAAGTGTCTGAGGCCGGATTTGAACTCAGGTCCTCCTGACTCCAGGGTTGGTGCTCTACTCACTGTGCCATCTAGCTGCCCCCTGAGTTCTAAGAGCCTTCCCAGCTCCGATATCCTGTGTTCTAAGGGCTGTCCCAGTTCTGACATCCTGTGTTCCAAGGGCCCTCTCAGTTCTGACATCCTGTGTTCTAAGGGCCCTCTCAGTTCTGACATCCTGTGTTCTAAGATCCTTCCCAACTCTGACATTCTGTGTTCTAAGAGCCCTCCCAGCTCTGACATTCTGTGTTCTAAGGCTCCTCCCAGCCCTGACATCCTGTGTTCTAAGGGTTCTCCCAGCTCTAGCATTCTATATTCTAGTCTGAGAGTCTTTTATCTCCTACAGTCTCTCCCAGTTCTGACAGTCTGTGTTATAAAGTCCCTCTGAGCTCTGTCTTCTGTGTTCTATGGTCCCCTCCCAGCTCAGATATTCTATGTCCCAGCTTTGACATTCTATATTATTCTAAGGCCTCTTCTGGAACTGACAATCTTTTATCTCTTAAAGTCCTTCCCAGCCCTGATTTTCTCTATTCCAAGGGCTCTCTCAGAGCTCTTAAGATTCCTAAGTTTTTTTTTCTGTGTCTAGACAAATTCCGCTGTCCTACAAAATTAAGCAGACCATTTATTTCTCGTTTGCCTTGCCTGGTCTCTCTGTCAGCCTGCTCTGGCCCGATGAGGTGAGAACTACGTGATGTCAGGCCCCTTCTAACTCCATCCTCTCTCAGGACTCACAAGGCACCCTCAGAGTGAGTCACTGTGTGCTCTGTGGGATGGGAAACTCTTGGCTCTTGCCCTGGAAAAAACTGGTAGTTGATGCATGTGTGTATGTGTGTGAATGAATGCCGGGTTGTGATTGGGAGCCAGGTTGTAGGAGGGAAAGGGGTCTTCGGGTTCTGGCTGGCCTGTCTTTCCTGAGAGGTCACCCTAGGCCTGTGGATCCCCTTGAACTATGCAGTCTTTCCCTCCATCCCCAAACAAGGTATGGAGCTCCCAAGTCCTAACCCCACTCTGGCTATCCACCTTTCAGGCCTCCCTCCCAGACTGTCCATATTTGGGGGCTTGAACCTCCCAGATTGCTGAAGACTCATTCCCACTACTCATGGACTGGTGAGGGGTTGCTTCTTGAGGGAATAAATGGAGGGCAGGCATTATTCGGGGGCCTCTCTCTGGGCTCTCTTGCATGAGGACAACTGGCTTCTAGAGGGCGTAGGATCCTCCAAGAGCTTGAGTGGGAGCATGCCTAGTTGCTATTACCCCAGATCTCCTTTCTCTTTAAATCATTTTATAATTTTATCCCTAGTCTGTTTTTCTTTTTAAAAATATTTTATTGATACTTTTAAAAAATAGCACTGTCGTTCCTTACTGACTCTTTACACCCCTCTTGTCTCCCTGGCAAAAAAACAGAATATTCCTCTCATAACAGATGAATATAGTCAAATGAACAAATCAATATGGCTCTCACAACGTATGCCACATTCTGCACCTGTAGCTTCCCACCTCTCTGTTGAGAGATCGAAGCACATTTCGCCCTCAGGTTTCTGAAGTCCTGATTGACCGATGCATCCATCAGAATTCTGAAGTCTTACAACTTCCATCCTCTCTTTCTTACTTCCTATTTCTCTCCCTCATGCACTCTTGTGTTCCAGCCCAAACTGGCCTGCTTGCCTAGCATGTAAACAACATTCCTTCCCCTGCCTCCATGCTCTGTGCCCGGAATGCTCTCCCACCTCCCCTCTGCTTCTTGGAATCCATGGCTTCCTTCAAGGTTCCTCTCAGAGGCCACCTCCTACAGGAAGCCTTTCCTACTTCCCCCCAGCAATCAGCAATTTCTACCATTCCTCCCTTCCCCCATTATTTTGTATTTGCTTTGTCTATATCGTGTATGTTTATTCCTCTGTATATATGCTGTGAAGTTCCTTCACTAGTTGCTTGAGGGCAGGGGCATTTTGTTTTTGCATGCTTGGCACACAGTAGATGCTTGGTATATTCTTATTTATTTGTTAAGCATTGAACAGAAGAGGAATGAGGAGCCGGGAGTAGTAGTTACCAAGGGACTCCGAACAAGTGTCCATTGAACCCCAAGTCGTGCTTACTTTGGCTTTGAAAGTTTTGTCCGGGGCTCTCTGCCCTAGTTCTCCCCACCCCCATCCCAGTTCTTGTCCCAGCATTAAATATTTACCGAATGTTTGCTGTATGGCCAGCCTGAGGCTAGGGAGAAGGAGAAGGGCCAAGGAAGACGTGGGCACTGTTTTCAGAGAACTCATAGTTCACCCAGGGAGTCATACATAAGACAGTGACATAAGTCACAAGGACAAAGAGTAATTATTTAGGGTTCCAAATTGAGAAACAAAGCTGGGGAGGGACCCATCGGGAGGGACCTCCAGGCATTGTGACTCTGGTCCTTCCACAGCAGGAGGCTCAAAGGATTGGAAATAACCCCTTTAGAGACCAGCTAGGCTGTCCCTCTGGATTCAGGCAAGATGGGACCACAGTCAGCCTTCCAGACTGGCTTTGATTTCCCACTGCAAGTTAGCCCAGGGGATGCAGCTTGGGATGGTGGTGGTGGTGGTGGTGGTGATGGAGTCTGCTCTATCGGCCTGTGGGTTCTAGCTTAGGCTCTACCACCAACTGTATCCAGCTAAGTGCTGGGGAAGACAGGGTGGGGAAAGAGGAGTGTGGGCCAAAATGGTTAAAGCAGGTTCTTGGAGGAGGGATGGGTAAGACTTGGTAAGACAGGGATTGGGGTGGGTGGGAGGCAGGGCAGAAGGTATTTGGCCAAATAGCTTGAGCAAAGGAGTGTGTGTGTGTGTGTGTGTGTGTGTGTGTGTGTGTGTGTGTGTGAGAGAGAGAGAGAGAGAGAGAGAGAGAGAGAGAGAGAGAGAGAGAGATCAGGAGGATACTGGTTTGATTGGAGTCCTAAGTTCGAATAGGAGAGAGGAGACTGAGAGAGGAAGTTGTAGAGATATGACAGAGATTATCAGAGATGGAAGTGACTTTAGAACCCAGAACGGGAGGGCTAGGAGGGGCCTTAGAACCCAGGCTGTCAGAGCTGAGAGGGCCCTTAGAGCACAGAATGTCAGAGGTGGGAAGGTCCTTAGAACCCAGACTGTCGGAGTTTGGAGGGGCCTTAGAACACAGAGTGTAAGAACTGGAAGAGACACTTAGTCTAACCCCCTAACTTTGTAGGATTCAGAGTTGGAAGGACCTTTTAAGGCCATCCTTTCTAGCCCTCCATTTTAAGTGTGAGGACATCAAGATTGAGCCTGGTGGGGTTGTAAAGGGCTTCTACAGACGGAGGAGTCTGGACTCTATCCTTACAGGTATTTGGGGCACCCCTGGAGGTCATGGAGGTGGGGTGGGCAGTGGCTGTTATAAAGGCAGGCCTTCAGGAGGCCTTGCTAGGATTCTGGATAGGTCTATAGTTGTCCTTTTTGTATCCCCAGGGAGTTGAGAGTCAGAGGCCAGGGCCCAAGCCACATCTGAGCTCTACTCTGAGCTAGGCGCCACATGGCTGGGTGGGTGGGGGGTCTGTGGTCTGATGCTCCACTGCCACCTGGGCTCTGGGCTTTCACCCAGCTGTTTTCTTCCCTCTAATTACATGTCTAGAAATGGCTACCCTGGCCCACCCCACATAGGGGAAGGGAATAGTGAGGGGGCAGGGCACTGGGGACCCCAGGCTAGACTGTCTTTAGAGGTAGGCCATACCTCTGGGATGGTGGGTTGCCATACAGGTAGGAGGGAATCTGGGACTTGGTTGGGAATCGGGCAGAAGAGGGGCTGATTTCTCTCAGGGCTGATCCCTTGGGAATTTGGCATTTAATGTCCTTTTTAATCCTTCGATGACTCCAATAGCCCCGGTCCCAGCAGCTCTTCTCTGCGCCCCACCCCCACCATGGCCTGGCTCTTTTAGGCTGGGCAAACCTTCCCCCATCACAGCTTCACCCCCATAACATTCCTTCCCACATTCCTGGCCTCTACCATTTGAATAATGTTCTCTATATATTCTCCATCTCTCTGGCAGAGATAATGCTCCTCCACCCCCCACATTCCCAGATGTTCCCACAGGGAAAGCAACCCCCCAGGTTTTCAGGCTCTCCCACGTAGATAACATCCCCTCAAACAGCATACTCCCTCACCCAGTTCCATTTCCTTTTGCCTCATTTTCTATCATTATTCCTCCACGTTGCCCAGGCCCCCCGTCGTTTATAATATTACCCGTGAAGACAGGCAGCGTGACTCAGTGAGTCCGATGCTGGACTTGGGAGTCAGGAAGGTTTGGGTTCAGATCTTGCCTCTGATGCTTAGAGGGTCTTTGGGCCTGGGCGGGGTGCTCAGTGAATGTAAAGTACCAACCCATCCTAGCTTTAGGTTAGTCACGTGTACCAATGCTCACGGTGCCTACCTACCAGAGGTGTTGGGGAGAGAAGATGAGACACCGTTAAAACACTCTGTGAACTTGGAGGTGCTCTCAATCAAAATGTCAGGGCTGCCTTTTTAAATAGGAGGCCTTGATAGAGTCAGGAGGACCTCGAGGGTCACATCTTGCCTTTGATGCCAGCTGTGTAGTGAACCTTCCTCACCCAAAACATCCTCATCTATAATATGGAGATAATAAGGGTAATGCTCGATTCACAGGCTTCTTATGAGGCTCAGTCAACCAGGATTTAGAAGGCACCTACTGTGTGCTAGGCACTGTGCTGGGGATAGATACAGCACATAGCCTACTATGTGCTAAGTTTGGGGATACATATTAATCAGCAAGCATTTATAAGGCACCTACTGTATGTTAGGCACTGTGCTGGGGATAGATATAGCATATAGTCTACTATGTGCTAAATTTGGGGGATACGTATTAATCAGGAAACATAAGGCACCTACTATATGTCAAGCACTGTGTTAGGTTTTGGTGGATACATACTAATCAGCAAGCATTTATAAAGCAACTACTATATGTCAGGCATTGTGCTGGGGATAGGGATAGCATGTATCCTACTATGTGCTAGGTTTGAGGGATTCATATCAATCAGCGAGCGTTTATAAGGCACCTACTACGTGCTGGGCACTGTGCTAGGTTTGAGGGATTTGTATCAATCAGCAAGCATTTATAAGGCACCTACTATGTGCCAGACATTATGCTGGGGATAGATAATAGCACATAGCTTACTATGTTCTAAGTTTGGGTGATATATATTAATCAGCAAGCATTTATAAGCCTCCTACTGTATGCCAGGCATTGTGCTGGGAATAGGTATAGCACATATCCTACTATGTGCTAGGTTTGAGGGATTCATATTAATCAGTAAGCATTTATAAGGCACCTACTATATGTCAGGCACTGTTTGGGGTGATGGGGATGGATGTAAAGACACAGGGAGACCGTCCTCCCTCAAGGAACTTCTTTTAACAGACATCATTCAGTTGTTGTTCAGTGGCGTCTGACTCTTAGTGACCCCATTCGGGTTTTTTTTTTTTTGGCAGAGATACTGGTGTGGTTTGCCATTTCCTTCTCCAATATGACATGACAATATGCACATACATAAATATGCGCAGAGTATATATCACGTAAATTCAAGTGAGAGAATCGTGTCAAGTCCTTCGCAAACCTTAAAGCATAAGATGCGTGTTACTTCTTGTTATCTGTGAGAATTCTAATGCCACTTTCACGTTTTCAGGCCCTCTTCCTACTGATAATATTCCGTGGGCTACAAGAATCGTCATAACAGGACTGGTTATAGTAGTTAACCTTTATAAAGCTCCTACTACGTGCCAGGCACTGTGCTAAGCACTGCAAATATTTCACTTGATCTTCACATCAACCCTGGGATGTCGGGACTATTATTATCCCCATTTTTTGGATGAGGAAACTGAGGCAAGCAGAGTTTAAGTGACTTGCCCAGAGTTACATAGCTAGTAAGTGTCTGAACTCAGGTCTTCCTGACTCCGAAGCCCAGCACTGTGTCACCTAGGTGCCAAAGCCTGGGTATTTCTAGGAGTCGGGATAGGCACAGGGGTGGGGAACCTGCGGCCTTGAGGCCACATGTGGCCCTCTAGGTCCTCAGGTGAATTAAAGGGCTGTACTTGAGGACCTAGAGGGCCACATGTGGCTTTGAGGCCTTAGGTTCCCCATCCCTGGGATAGAGAGTGGTAGGGGGGAAAGGGAACTATGTGTATAGGGGAATATGCTCCCTAAAGGGACCCCATAGGCCCTGAAGGCTTTAAAAGTTTTGAGTGATCTCCTCCCAAGGGCATGGGGGTTGGCCTGGGTGTAAAACTATAAAAGGCCAGATTTAGGTTATGCCTAAACAAGCACTTGCCACCTTCCCAGATGGATGGGGGTGTCTTCTTCTCGAGGGCTATTAGATCCCACACATCATGGGCCCAAAGATTTAGAGCCAGAAGGGATCTTGGAGACCATGGAGACCAACCCCCTCATCTACAGAAGGGGAAACTGAGTCACAGAGAAAGTCCTTGTTCAGGGTCACACAGGATACCCCAGTATGTGGGGTAGAGTTGGCACCTAGGTCTAACTTGACTCCAAGCCCAGTGCCTTATGTGCTTCTCCTATGCCACCCTTCCTCAACAGACCCAGGCTAAATGCCTGGAGCCAGGAGGCTGGACTAGGTGACCTCTAGTAACCTTAGAAGCTGGAGGAGAGTTTTAATGTTGTCTAGGCTGTCCCTCTGTAGCCTGGAGCTGAAGCAGAGGGGATGTGTGGCCTTCCCCCATCTCAGCCCCACCTTTCCATTCCTAAACCCTCTTAATTGCACTCTAAGCCTAAAGATAGCACGTTGGGATTATTTGGGGTGTGGGCAAGCCCTTCCCTTGGCACAACTCGGCCCAACAGGAGAGCAGGCTGTGTGTCCCTCCACAAGACAGGTCTCTTCCCCCAAACCTTTAAATATCTCCTGATGTTCCCTACATTCCTGTTCTCCCCCCAACCCCATGGGCTAAGCAGAGAGTAGCCTGAAACGTGGCCTTCTGTAGGATGGGAGGTGGGGCCAGGCCTTGACCATCAGGGACCTAATCATAGACTTTTGGAAAACCACAGGCCCAAGGGATGCTGGGGCTGGTCTGCCCGCTGAACCACAAATGCCAAGTAAAAACAGCTACCACGTTAAGGTCTCAATGAGCACCTCCCACACAGTAACCCTGTATTGTAGACAAAGTATTAATCACACAGAGGGAAACTGAGTCTCAGAGAGGTGAAGTGATTTGCCCATGGTCTTAGAGCCAGTATTTTTAGACAAAAGGTTTGAACCCAATTTGAAGTTAAAACCAGTGCTTTTTGGCGGGGAGGACTAGGAAATCTCTGTCCCCAGAGATTGGGGCCTACGCTTTCTCCCCTGAGGTTGCTTTTGGCTTGGCTTTTCATGAGGACAATCAGAGGGAAGGGAGGGCGGCAGGTTCAGGCCCCCCTCCTCATTAGCCTCAGTCTTTCGGGCCCAGGGTGACGGCTGAGACCTTGGCCCCAGACCTCCCTCCTCTACACTTACTAGACTGGTTGGGAACCCCAAGCTCCCCTATCTCCCCTCCTGAGCTTTTGGTCCCGACAGCCAGGCTGGGCCTTAATGAGGGTAATTTAAAAGCAATCAGCTAGGGTGGGAGGGATGTGGAAAATCTAATTGCAAAGCTCTACATAATGGAGATTCTCAGCTTCACATGCAATCCTCTCTTTCCATTCTACTCTACCATGTGTATGGAAACGATCATTTTATTCGGTGTTTATTAAGTCGAGAAAAAAAAATAAAAATTAAAAAAAAGTCATTGCAACAAGCTGATTGCCAATTCAATTGAGGGCACCAGGGGGCCAGTGGGTGATTTTTTTCTTCCAGTCTCCTTTCCTCTCCTCCAGTCCAAGGGCCTGGTGAACTGATCCTGGTATAGAACTGGGCCGTGTGGGGGCTGGGTGCCTTTTGTAGGAAGCTCAGCCCAGGTCCTGGGGGATTCAAAGCTTCTCGCCTTCCCTTTGGGAACATGGAGGGGGTAGAATGTTCCAAGTTCCGAAGGTCTCCTCACCGTAGTCCATCTTCCAGTCAGTTACCAAAGTGGTCTGATGGTATCACCCTCCCCACTCAGTAAACTCCAATGGCTCCCTATTATCGCCAGGACCAAATATAAAATCCTCTGGCTTTTAAAGCCTTTCACAATCTAGTCCCTTTCCAGTCTTCTTAGAACTCACTGCCCTCCACATGCTCTGGGATCCAGTGACATCAACGACCTCCTTGCTGTTCCTCACCCAAGACCCTCCATCTCCAGACTCCAGGCATTTTCACTGGCTGTTCCCCAGGCCTGGAATTCTCTCCTGACTTGTCTCTGCCTCCTGGTTTCCTTCAAGTGCCAGCAAAAATCCGCTCCCCTCACCCCTTTCTGCAAGAAGCCTCTCTTCCTGGTCTCATGTAATGCTTGTGCTTTCTCATCAGGATTATTTTCATTTTATGCACACACACGCACACGCACACGCACACTCTCTGCCTCTGTACATATAACCATATAATACAATATTATATATAGAATCCAACACAATAACTATATATATACATTTATGGCATGTACAGAAGCTCTTTGATTACAATTGATCACATACATGTACATATATGATATGTGATATAATACAACACATACACAATAACCTTGTATATCCTATGCGTGTAAGATATACGTATATGTAACCATGTAATACTATATATACATAGTAACTATATGTGCGTAGTATGCGTATAATCTCAGATTATTTTCAACTTATCATATACATGTACATCTATGATATATAATGATATAATATACATATGTAATAACCATTTACACAGATATACATATATGTACGTGTACATATGTGTATATGTATATGCAAGTATGTACGTATATGTACATATATACACACACATACACATAAAATCACAATCTCTTTGGGATTATTTTCAATATGTTAGATATACTGGAGAAGGAAATAACAAATTACTCCTGCATCTTTGCCCCCAGAAACCCTGTTGGACATGACTGAACAACAGTTATATGATCTGTGTATATATAACCATGTAATACAATATATATGCACAATAACCATTTACACACTACGTATGTATATGTATATGTATATGTATATGTATATGTATATGTATGTATTATGTACATGGTTATTTACTTTCATATTGTCTCCCCATTCAATTGTGAGCACCTTTAGAGCAGGGACTATTTTTTTTTTGCCTGTCTTTGAATCCCCAGTGCTCTTAGCCCAATGCCTGGCACACAGTAGGGGCTTAATAGATATTTCTTTGTTCTGGTTGTTCTAATCGAGCCTTATAGCCAAACCAGGAAGCATTCCAAGCTACAGTAATGCTGTCCGTATGTGAGTATACGTGTAGATGTGATGAATGTATATGCCTGCTTATTGCTCCCAGCCCCACCAGGTTGAGGTCATGATTGAGGAATCTGTTTTTAAAGGGTTCTTTGGGATCCTCTGTTGAAAGGCATTCAGAGAGGAGGGGAGGGATGAGAGTATACTTGCTCCTAGCCTCTTCGATTTGGAAGTGACCTCAGAGGTCAGTCTGGCCTGACTCCTGCTTGAACCTGGATCATCACCATCCAGCCTTGATTTGACCACTTCCAAGAAAGGGGAATCCATCATCCCTTGAGGTGGCCCGTCCCACATTTGGACAGCATGAATTGTTAGGAAATTCTTCAAGACCCCCAGCTGAAATCTCCCTTCCTATCACTATGACCCATTGCTTCAAGTTCTGGCCTCAGAAGCCAGGCAGACCAGGCGGAATCCCTTCAGCCGTTTAGGACGTGACGACGGGGTCAGGCGTCCAACAGATGGAGGACTAGATGTCTTCTCCCATCCTCTCCCATAGGACAGCTCTTCAGGTATTTGAAGGCAGTTCTCCTGCCCCACCCCCAAAGCTCATCTTTTTCCAGGTTAAACATCCTCAATCTTTTCAGCCAATCCTCACTTGGCCTGGCCTTCATCTTCGCCATCCTGGCCAGCTTTCTTCTCCAGCATTTTCACTTTTCCCAAGATGCATTGCTTAGAATGCAACACAGTATTCCAGATGAGGTCTTCCCCTCATCCCTCATTTGGAACATTGTTTTCATTAATGCCTCTAAGATGAGGTTGGCTTTTGAGTGTCTGCTATATTGTCTATTCAGTGACCTTGTGGCTCTAAGGATTTTTTCCATTTGAGCTGTTGTCTAGCCACACTCCCCCTATTTATGCTTATATAGTTGATATTTTGAACCCAGGTGTTCAACTGTGTCTGACTTCGTGACCCCATTTGGCGTTTTCTTGGCAAAGATACCGTAGTGGTTTGCCATTTCCTTCTCCAGCTCATTTTCCAGATGAGGAAACTGAGGCAAACAGGGTTAAGTGACTTGCCCAGGGTCACACAGCTAGTGTCTGAGGCCACATTTGAACTCAGGTCTTTCTGACTCCAGGCTGAGCACTCTATGCATTATGGTGCCACCTAACTGCCCCTTACAAAGAAAGTGCTATAGGAAAGGTAAAAAGGAGATTTCTAGTTCCAGAGGCAGTTAGAGGGTATAGTGGTGGCAGTCCAGGACTCCATATCAGAAGACCTGAGTTAAAATTTTGCCTTAGTCACTTAGCTGTGTGATCCTGGACGAGTTTAAGTGTTCTGAGTCTCAGTTTCCTCATCTATAAAATGGGGATGAGAACAACCTGTGTCTTATAGGGTAGTTGTGAGACTCTAATGAGGTTATATATGCGAAATCCTTTGCAACCTAGAGGTGCTAACTGAATGTTGGCTCTTACTGTTAGCCAAAGGATAGTCCTAGGATCATAGAATGTGAGAGCAGGGAGGGCCCTTAGAACACAGGATGTCAGAGCTGGGAGGGCCCTTAGAACACTGGATGTCAGAGCTGGGAGGGCCCTTAGAACCCAGGATGTCAGAGGGGGAGGGCCCTTAGAATACTGGACGTCAGAGCTGGGAGGGCCCTTAGAGCCCAGGATGTCAGAGCTGGGAGGGCCTTTAGAACACTGGCTGTCAGAGCTTGGAGGGCCCTTAGAACACAGAGTGTCAGAGCTGGGAGGGTCCTTAGAACATAGAATGTCAGAACACAGAACATCTTAGATAGAGAGCACCTCAGAGAGTGTCATACCTTTTCATTTTACAACTGAGTCATTTGAGAAGGGAAGGGGCTTGTCCAAGATAGCCAAATGATTTGAGAGAGCTGGGATTCGAACCCTAGTTTCCTGATTCTCAGTCTGGAGCATTCAGGGAAGCCTCTTTCATCACCTAGACCAGATCAGGCTTGAGCCTGGTAGGATTTGAGTAGCCTTAGAGGTCCCATGGGGAGGGGAGGTAAGCAGGAATGCTATAATGCCATGAGGGCCTTAGGGCTGCCCAAGCACCTGATGTGGGCTATAGGATGAGGGCTATAGGAAGGCTCCTCTTTTTTCTTTCTGCAGGGAGCCAAGGCCTACAAACGAGACTTCTCCAAGGAAGCCTTTGTGTGTGGGAGGGGAAGGAATGTTGGCAGGGAGGGGAGGCAGGGCCTGCCAGGGCTTGGAATTTGTCATCCTCCTGTTTTCCCACCACCTGTTGGGCCTCCCTAGAATTCGGCCTTTATTCACTGCCTTCTCCTTGGAAGACTCTGAGTCTTAGATGCCGAGAGTGAGCTGGGGATGCACAGATAAATAACTAAGCCTCGGTGCTAGTCCCCGGGGAGCACAGGTGTACTGCAGGGAAGGATGAGCCATCTCCCTGGACCCTGAGGCGCTATGGGCCTGAGCGTGTCATGACTTCATCGCTCCTGGGACAGGGCAGGCTTGGTGACACCGGCATTACATCATGCTGTGTCTTCACGGCTTCTCCAGGACCATAGCCCACACTTGCAATACCATTTGCCCACCATGCTTCCCACATGCGTTGTGTCTTCCTTCTAGGCCTAGTGGAAGCCCCCCTCCTCCAGGAAGCCTTTCCTGATTGCTCCAGCCCTCTCTTCCCTCTCCATCCTGGGCCATTAAAACATGTGTACACTGACTACAGGCAATTCTCTGGAGCCCTCTTTTTGTTCCTGTTCTCATCCCTGACAGAATATCAGCTCCCGGAGGGTAGAGATGGCTTCTTTTCTGTCTTTGTGTCCCAGGGCCTAGCGCACAGGAGGTGTTAATCAGAAATCGTTGACTGACTTACCAGGGTGAGTTTGGTCTTCCCAAGTAGCACCTTGAGGCTAGGCCGTCTTGGGCTTCTTGAGCCATTATTGGCTGAGAAAGGGCCTTGCAGAGTAGATGCTCAGTCAGCATTCCTTTATTTTCCATCATTTCCCCCTTCTCTGATTCCTCCTCCTCCGCTTCCCCTCCCCCTTCCCTCCTCCTCCTTCTTCTTCTTGTCTTCTTCTTCTTTTCCCTTTTCTTTCTCCTCACTTTCCCTCCTGCTTCTCTCTTCCTTTCTTCTCTTGTCTCCCTTCTTTCTTCTTCTTCCTTTTGTTTCCCTTTTCCTCCCTCCTCCTTCCTTTCTTTTCCCTCTTCCTCTCACTTCCCTTTTTTCCCTCTCCCTCTTTCCTCCCTCTGCTTCTTACTTCCTTTTTCCCTCCCTCTTCCTTTTTTCTTCACACCTCCTCCTTCTTTCCTCTTCTCTCTTCCTTTCACCTTCTCTCTCTCTCCTTCCCTCTTCCTCTCACCTCTCCTTTCCCCTCTCCCTCCTTCCTTCTTTCTCTCACTTCTTCTCCCATCTTCCCTCTTCTTCTCACCTCCCCTTTCCCCTCTCCCTCCCTCCTCTGTCTTCCCCTCACTTCACTTTTCCCCTCTCCCTCCCTCCTCTATGTCCCTTTTCTCCCTCCTCTCTCTTCCCCTCACTTCTCCTTTCCCCTCTTCCTCCTTCCCTCCTCTCTCTTCCTCTTACCTCTCCTTTCCCCCTCCCTCTTCTCTCTTTCTTTCACCTCCCCTTTCCCCTCTCCCTCCTCTCTCTTCCCCTCACTTCCTCTCTCCCTCCCTCCTTCCCTCCTCTCTCTTCCTCTTACTTCCCCTTTCCCCCCTCCCT
>CM053622.1:763468742-763564208 GCA_028646595.1 Phalanger gymnotis
CCCTTCTCTCTCTCCTCTCTCTTCCTTTCACCTCCACTTTCCCCTCTCCCTCCTCTCTCCTCTCTTCTTCTCCCCTCCCCTCCCTCCTCTCTCTTCCTTTCTCCTTCTTGCTCCCTCTCATTCCTTTGTTGTCCCTTCCCCTTTCACTGTTTCTTCCTCCTTCCCTTTTCTTATTTTCCTTCTCCCTCTCATTGCTCTCACTATCCAACAGACTCACTTCACCTGTGTTAAGCACACTGTGTCCTATGCTGGGTGTTGGGAATCCGAAGATCAAAATGCCTTTAAGCCTCTTCCAGTCTAGTGGGGATGGGGATGGGGATGGGGGAGGGGACTCAGAACATGTGCTTGTAGCTCCGAAGTTAGAAGATGCTGGTAGCACAGGGAATGCCAGGGGGGCATGAGGGCTTTGGGAGAGAAGGCTTGCTTCGGTTGGGAGGAAGCAGCATGGTTCCAGTGAAAGAATGGGGGATGTGGGGTCAGCAGGATGACGCTGAGTCCCAGCTGTGCCACCTCTGTGATCGTGGGCAAATCCCAACCTGCAAGAGCCCCAGCTTCTTCATCTAGAAAATGGCGAGCTTGGATTGGCTGACCAGTAAGGCCCTTTCCATGATCCCTCACATCCTGTGGTCAAGGAAGGCTTCAGGAGGAGGGCCTGGAGCTGGACCTTTGCTGAAAGGGAAGGACTCCCCCAAGTTAAGGTGTGGGGCGTGTGTGGGGAGGGGGCGAGGGATGAAGCGACCATTCTAACCAGGAGGGGTGGCTCGCACAGATGCACCCAGTTGGGAGGCTCGCCCAGGCTGGGGCGGTCGTGAGCTGGATAGTTTGTCTGGGCTGTGGAGCATTTGAAGGGGACCAGTGGGGGCACAAGGCAAGAAAGGCAGATGTATGTGGAAACCCTTGAAGAGCAAAGAAGGGATTTGGACTGGATCCCAGAGGCTGTGGGCAGCCACAGAAGGTTTTGGGGACCTACTTAGATTTCGAAAAGACTTGCAAAGAAAGTGGAAACAAAAGGAACGGGATGATGACAAGAGAATGCCGTGCCTTGCAAGAATAGTGAACTACAAAGCTGCCGTGAATTCCAAGGACAGCCAAGAGAGCTTTTGAAAAAGCTGCTTTGGAAGTGAGAGGCAGGCCAAGGAATGGGACAGCAGTCATGGATGACTGAAAGGAGAAGGTACTCCCATCTTCATTTGCTGTGCTCTCTCCTTCTCTCCTTAGAGAGGCAGAATGATGTAGTGGGTAGAGAGCTGGCCTCAGAGCCAGGGAGTCCTGGGTTTGAATTCTGACTCTTTTTCTTTTTAAAGCAATCGGAGTTAAGTGACTTGCCTATGGGTCACACAGCTAGTAAGTATCTGAGGCTGGATTTTGAACTGAGGTCCACCTGATTTCAGGGACAGCGCTCAATTCACTATGTCTCCTAGCTACCCTCAAATCCTAACTCTTAACACACACACTGACTATAGGACACTGCTCAGTGCTTGGGGCAACTTTCTAAGACTCTTACATGGTAGAAAAGATGCTGACCTCCACTGATAGAGGAATTTCTTCACCGGGAGATCTTTCTGTACAAATAAAATCACGGGTCCTGTCCTTATTGCTTTCTCTGCCTAGGAGTTTAATCTTTTTTTTTTCTTTTGGGAAGGGGGAAGGCAGGGCAATTGGGGTTAAGTGACTTGCCCAAGGTCACACAGCTAGTAAATGTGTCAGTTGTCTGAGGTCGTATTTGAACTCAGCTCCTCCTGACTCCAGGGCCAGTTGCCCTATTCACTGCTCCACCTAGCTGCCTGAAGGAGTATAATCTTTAGACTGGGATAGGATAGAACAAAGATGGTTAACAGGGAGTTGGCATCTCAAACTAAGTGGGGATGTGCTAAGAGGGCATCAGATTGTTCTCGGTTGAATTTGTCACTAGCTCTGAAAGAAGGGGTGGATGAGGTAGCTGAACCCTTCTCAGAGGTCTTCGGGAGATTGTAGAGCACAGGAGAAGCATCGAAAAATAGGAGGATGCTCCAGGAAAATGGAGACAGATGGATGCCCCAATTTTCCGAAAAGGGAAGTGAGAGAAGAGGCTGGTGAGCTTGACTCTAATCTCTGGCAAAATCCCGGGATGTATCATGGAAGGGATGGTTTATTTGCATTTGGAAAGTGCTGTAATGATGACCAGGAGCCAGCTTGGCTTTGTCAAGTAGGGATCATGGCAGAAGAATCTCATTTCACTTTTTGACAGGTTGCCCAGACTAGCAGAAGAGAGGAATTCCATAAACACAGGGTGTACTTGGATTTGAGCAAAGCGAAATGGGGCAGATAGTAGCAAAATTAGCAGGTTTCTGAGAACTAGTTGGATGGGCAGACTCAAAGGACTGCAGTCATGACTGGTCACTCAATGTCACCTTGGAGGACGTCTTTAGTGGAGTGCTACAGGGGTCAGTCGTTGGTCCTGTGTTTTCGGTGACTTGGATGGGAGCATAGATGAGGGGTGAGGAATCTGGGGCCTTCTAAGTGCGGCCTTTGGACTGAATCCAGGTTTTCCAGAACAAATCAAAATTTGGATTCAGTCGAAAGGCTGCCCTTAAGGATCTAGATTCTAGATCTGGGCTTCTCACATTTGCGAATAACTCCAGACTGAAAGATTAGCTAACATGTTGAATAATAGATAATAGCTAGCATTTATATAGTACCTACTTTGTATGTGGTTGAAGGCAGCTAGGTGGCTCAGTGGATAGAGCGCTGGGCCTGGAGTCAGAAAGGCCTAAGTTCAAATGGTGCTTCGGATGCTTACTAGCTTTGTGACCCCGGGCTAGTCACTTAACCCTGCTTGCCTCAGTTTCTTCATCTGTAAAATGAGCTGGAGAAGGAAATGCCCCAAAGCCCCAATTTCTTTGCTAAGAACACTGCAGCGTTGGTACCCGGGGTCACAAAGAGTCGGGCGCGACTGAACAACGACATACGTCAGGTGCCTTTCATTTAATCCTCACAATACCTCTGGGAGGTGGGGGCTGTTATTATTCTCCCTTTTTACAGATGAGGAAAGTGAGGCAGATAGTGGTTGAGTAGTTTGCTTAGGGCCACCCAGCTAGTAAGTCCTGAGGCTGAATTTGAACTCGGGTCCTCCTGACTGGTGAGCCAAGGGTGGTTGTGAGAGTCAAGCAGGATAATAACTAGATATTAGAGTAAGCCTCCCTACCAAATTTTAACTGAGTTTCAGAAGCGGATCACAGCCCGTTTAGGTTGGCTCTACCCTCTAACAGCAGAATCTAATAAGAAATCTCACAAGGATGAATATAAAGTCCTATATTTGGATTTTTTTAAAAAGCCCACTCTGCAGGTCTAGAATATGGCTTCCCCATATTCTACCTACCCTTCCCATCTCACCTCGCTGCCCCCTCCATTGTCAAACAGCCTCCGTTCCAGTTTGCTGTCTCCTGACTCTGTGATCTGCTGGGCGTGGAGTGCACAGCCTTCTCTTCTGGGCCTCATACAATCCTAATTTCCTTCACAAGGAGCAGCCTAGATGCTTCATTCCACACAAGTCCTGCATTTGCTAGATGGGTGACCCTGGGTAAGTCCCCAGACTTCTCTTGGCCTCATTTAAATGAGGGGGTTGGGTTCGATAACCAGCCCCAAATCTCTGCTCTTATGAGCCTTCCCTGATTCTACCCCTCCCCGCTTCCCCCTCTCCATTAGGGTTATCTGCCTTCCTATGAGTTGGTCTGCTCACAATATTCCAGGGGAATCTATGATCTTGTAGGTCTTCCCTCAGCGGATGCAGCCCATTCAGGTCTGCCCACACAGGGCAGTCTTTTTTCCCCATGTCTTTCCATAAGCTTGCCACCAGTGTCTGACACTGGGAGTCTACCAGGGAGCATACTGGCTAGCCATCGGCCATCCACCAACGTAAGGGATGATTTTGTATAGACTCCAAGTTTACTTCTTTGTGTGTGAGTTATGTAAGCTCCTTGAGGGGAGGGCCTGTGGCATTTCTGCCTTGGGCCAGAACAATGCCCTGGCACATAGTAGTAGATACTTTTGCATTTAATAGAAATGAGACAAGAGAGGAGCTGTGGTTAGATACTGGTGTGTCTGAAAAAAAAATAGGAGTTGGAGTAGGGTTTAATGGCCTCCAGTCTCAGCTAGGTGATGCAGTGGGTAGAGTGCCCAGGCCTGGAATCGCCAGGACCTGAATTCAAATCCAGCCTCAGACATTTACAAGCTTTGTGACCTTGGACAAGTTACTTAACCCTGTTTGCCTCAGTTTCCTCATTTGCTAAATGAGCTAGAGAAGAAATTGGCAAACCCTTCTAGTATCTTTGCCAAGAAAACCCCAAATGGCATCATGAAGAATTGGGCACGACTAAACAACAACAGATAATCTCAATGTGAGTCAACAGCTGTGGTTGGTTGGTTGTTATCTGTCATTCTCAAAGAGGACCAAAAATGACATCACTGTGTTGGGGCCAAGGTATGGTGTGTCCAACTGTGGCTGATCAGACCAATGTGAGCTCGGAAGGCCTTACCACAGGTCCAGCGCACATAGTCCACATGAACATTTGAAGTGGAGATGTCTCTACATTTGCACATTAGTGTGGTGTGGCCACTGAGAAACGCAATACGATCTGGAGAACCTGCGGCCTTAAGGCCACCTGTGGCCCTCTAGGTCCTCAAGTGCGGCTGTTTCTCCGAACCCAATTCACTCAAAGTGCTGCACTTGAGGACCTAGAGGGCCACAGGTGGCCTCAGGGCCGCAGGTTCCCCACACCTGTATATAGGCCCAAGGGGCAGCATCAAGAAATGGTCCCACTGTGTGCTGCCCTGGTCAGAACACCTCTTGACTCTTGGGTTCAGTTGTGGGCAGCAAATTTCAGGAAGGATGTTGACAAGCTAGAGAAGAGAAGACTTGCGTGGGGGTGGGGGGCCGGTATCCATCTTGGAGTCTTTGAAGGGCTGTCATAGGGAGAGGGATTAGGCCTGTTTTCTGTTTTGCCCTGGAGGGCAGAATTAGGAGTGATGGATGAGAGTTACAAAGAGCAAGATTTAGGCTCCGTGTCTGATAAAGCTGGGAGAGCTGTTCCCGAGTGGAAGAGGCTGCCTGGGGGTGGGGGTGGGGGTAGGGGGTGGTCCCTCCTCCACTGCTGGAGGTCTTTATGCAGAGGTTAGATGTTACAAGGGGGATTCCTCCTCTGGTTACAGTAGATGGTCTCTGAGGCCCTTTCTAGCTCTGACACTCTGTGGTTCTGTGATCATTAGAGCAGAGCATTAGGAAGATTAATCTGTCAGTGGTGTGTAGGATGGAGCCATTGGAGGCAGAGATCTGTTATTAGCCTCTTCCCCCTCCTCCAGCTCTCCTCTCTTTGCTTTTCAGCCCTGCCTCCTCTTCCCTTTCCTCCTCTTTCTCTTTCCTCTTTCTCTGTTTCCTTCCTCCGCCCTCTGTCTCTATCTCTCCTTGCTCACAGATCTTTCTCCCTTCTTCCCTTCTTTCCCTTCCTTTTTTCTCTTTCCTTCCTTTCCTCTTTTTCTCTGTCCCTTATTCCCCTCTCTCTTCATTCCTTCCTCCTTCTGTTTCTTCTTTCCTTTCTTTGTGCTTCCTTTCTTCCTTTGTATATCTCTATCCTTTTTCCTTCTAATTCTCTTTGGAAGGATGGTATGTCTCCTGGCCCGGTTCCTTGTCCGAGCAGAGGCCTTCCAAGTTTACTGGGGTTGTTGTGTCTGAACTGAGCTGAGCTATGCCCAGGATGCTTGGGTGGGGCCGCTGTGTGGATTGGGGGCTGTGGCTGGGCTTGCGCGTGGCTCCTGTCCCAAATGCTCAGCGGGGCCGGCCTGGTCGAGTAGGCTGGGGTGGGCTACCTTCTGGACCTGCAGAGACCCTTCACCTCAGCCCTCCAGAAGATGGGGGTGGGGGTTCCCTCCCCTGAGGCAGTTCAGGCCTCTGCATTCTTGGAAGAGAGCTCTGGACTTGAAATCGGGAAGCCCTGGCTTAGCATGCTGCTGGTCACCTCTGTCCGCACCTTCTATGGTCTCATCTGTAAAATGGGGAGAATTATACCTGGGGCTCTTCCATCCCTTTGCTAGCCAGTGCCCACATAACTGGGCAGAGTTGCTGTGTTAGAAGGAATCTCTGCCCCTCTAGGGATGGGCCTCTCCAGCTAGGCTGCTCTTTTGGGGAAAATAGGCATCAAAATATCCTTAGGGAAATGCCTCACATCGCCAGAAGGATCTTGCTGGAGCCCTCAGGCCATCCCTGTCCTGCCCTCCCCCCCCACTTTAATTTGGCCATAGGAGCCCTGCTCAGCTTGGTTTCCTATCTGACACTTCCTTAATTGCACCTACTATGTGCCAGGCGCTGCCTTGATCCTCCCAACCACCCTGGGAGGTAGGTGCTGTTATCATCTCCATTTTACAGATGAGGAAACAGGCAAACAGGTGAAGTGACTTGCCCAGGGTCACACAGCCAGTAAGTGAGGCCAGATTTCAGTTTAGGGCTTCTTAACTCCAGGCCCACCCCTCTTGTCCACTGTACCATCTAGCAGCAGCAGCAGCATTTGAATCCAGGGCTTCTTATTCTAGAACTACTGGTCTTTCCACTTCCTCGGCCCCAGGAGCACACAGGCTTTGAACTCTAGGATCACCCCCATAGCCTGTGATTCTTATCCGAGGAGGACTTTTATATGGGAATCATTACCATGCTGATACCAGTGGCTGGTTCCCATTTCTACAGGGCCTTAGTTGTTTACGGATCACAAAGCTGTTTTCTTCCCATTATGCCTGAAGGGAGGTCAAGTGTGTCCTGGACTGGCTTTCTAGTCCTAATGTCTCCCCTCAAACTGCTATCCACAATCTGTGTGTGTGTTTGGGAGGGAGGGAGGGGAGGAGAGAGTTAGAGCGAGAGAGAGAGAGAGAGAGAGAGAGAGAGACAGACAGACAGACAGAAAGATGGAGAGACAGACAGAGAGACAGAGAGAGACAGAGACAGAGAGACAGAGAGAGAGAGAGAGAGAGAGAGAGAGCCAAAGCCAGAGAGAGACAGAGAGACAGAGACAGAGACTGACAGAGAGACAGACAGAGAGAGACAGAGAGAGGAAGAGACAGAAACAGAGAGAGACAGAATGGATGAGTATGGAGGAGGGCAGCATGTATGTATCTGTATTCGTATGTGTGATTGGAGTCTTGGTGAGCTTGTATGTGTGGGGACTGTGAGAAGTGTTAGATGTATGTGAGATAAGGAAAGTGTATATATGGAGAACTGTAGTTACATGTGGAGATATGGCTGTGTGAGTGTGTGTGTGTGTTTCTGTAGGGAGTGGTGGGGATTGGGTGAATGTGTGATTGTGTGAACTATGTGTAACTGTGGGGAGAGGACAGAGGCTTGGTGACTGTGGGTCATTGTGGCTGCTGAGACCAGGATACCATATACCCCAGGCTGCCAGGTAAAGGCCTCCCCCTTCATGCCCGTGTGTGCGTACCCACGTCTGCCCCACCCGGGCCAGCCACAAAAGCTTGCTGAGGCAGTTCTGTACTGATTGTTGTATTTGAGAGGTGTTGGGGTGAGTGGAGGGTGGATGGAAAACATAAAAGTGACCCCAGCCCTTGGCTGGGGAGCTTGAAGGTGTGCTAAGCAAACATCACCAGAGGCCTCTCTACACCTTCATTTACCTCCTTGGTTCATCACAAATACCCTAGGGGAGTGAGGAGACACAGGTGTCCCAGCATCTGTGGGGTCCCCATGGTTCTGTGTTTGGGGGAGCTGGCCTATGACCCCATGTTCAAAGGCTCTGGCTAGCTAGTGCTGTATCCCAGCTCTAATCCTCTCTCTGCCTCCCTCCCTTCTCTAATCCCCATGAGGCTGATTGAGCCCAGGAATAGGACCCAGACCAGGTGGGGGTGGGGCAGACCTGCTGACCTGGCCTCCTTAGAGGTGATTATCCAGCTCACTGCTAGTAGCCATTGAGAGTGGCCAGAACTAGTGTCCATGGGCTTTGTCTCCCTGCCCGAACCCCCCAACTCTCTCCATATTCCCCTTCGTGATCCAGCCTGATCTAAGCTTCCTCCTGGGAACCCAGGTGGGCCCAGGTGGGAACCCAGGGTGTGGTAGTGGAGAGAGCACCAGTATAGAAGCCAGGGATCCTGGCTCCAGGCCCAATTTTTGTTACTTGTTAACTGTGTGACCTTGGGCAAATCATTTCCTGGTGGCTCTAAGGTAAGCACTTGCTTTAGAAGTGGGGAACAGGGTGAGGGAGAGACTGGCTTGCCACTAAGCTGAGCTGACTCCCCTTGGGACCTGGATGGTTAGGCGAAGGAAGGAGCGGTAAAAGTGGGGAGCGGTCAGAGAGACAGTCTGGGACCTTGGAGAGGGACCTTCACAGGCTAAGTTTTCACTCTGGTCCTCTTCCTACACGGTGATTCTGGAAGTCAGTCTTGCTTGTGCTAGATGCTGTGGGAGAGAGGATGTGGTTCCTACCCCCAGTAGGCGCCAGTCCTGTCCAGGAGGAACAAATACAAATAATAACACAGCCTCTCCTCTTTCTCTATCTGTAAAGCATGTAAAGAAAGTGAGATCTGAGGTGAGAGGACTTGGGTTCAAATCCTGACTCAGCCACTTCCTGGGTGACTTTGGGTACCAAGCCTCAGTTTCCTTATCTGTAAAATGAGGACATTGGACTAGAATCTAGGGGTTCTTAATGTGTGTATGTGCATATGTATGTGCGCACACGCACACATATGTGTATGTATGTACATGTGTGCACATGTGTATGTGTGTTTGTTTGTGCACGCACGTGTGTGTATACGTGCACATGCTTCATGGATCCCTTTGGCAGTCTGGTGGAGCCATCCTTAGAATAATGTTTGTAGTCTCCCTTCGTAATGGAAGAAAGAAAATGCTGAATTTCAGTTACATGAGAGTGAAAATAAATTGTTCTTTCCTTTTTCATCAAAGTTTATGGACCCCTTGAGATCTATCCAAAGGATCCTTGGGGGTCTGGGGACCTCAGGTTGACAGTCCCCAGACCAGATAATTTCTAAGGCCCCTTCCCCCTCTGTCTGTATGCTTTAAGGAGCATATGTGATCTCTATTGACCCTTACTATAACATGGTAAGGGAGACAAGAATCGTCTTTACAAGAATCCTCAGGTCTAGGAGACCAGGCCGGCCCTCACTGAATTACAGCCTCAGGCCTGCCATGAATTCACAGTGTAGCCCTGGGTAAGTCATGTCTTCTCTTTAGGCCTCAGTTTCCTGATCTGTAAAATAAAAGGCTGTATTAGACCAGGGGTTCTTAGCCTGAGGTTCATGGGCTCCCAGAGGTCTATGGGTAGATTTTAGGGGATATGTGAACTTGGAGCTTTTAATACTGTGATAAGTATATTTCGATATAATTGGCTTCCTTTCTAATCTCATGTATTTTATATTGAGCTTTAAAAAACATTGTTCTGAGAAGGGGGACCTTGGTCTTCACTAGATACTGCCCAAGGGGTCCCTGACACAGAAGATGCTAAGAACAGCAGCTCCCCTCCCCCCTTGAGATTGCCTGAGGCACCCTGGGGCCTGCTGCCTCTACCAGGAAGGTGTCTAGCTTCCTAACTGCAAAGGGACTCAAGTTCTAGGAGTGAGACATGGGCCAGGAGAAAGCGTCAGATCTCCCGTCTAGAAGGGATGGAAAAGCCAGCTACTCCCACTCCCTTTCTTTATGAATGAGGAGCCTGAGGCCCAGGCTTCCAAGCGAGGCTTGAATCCAGGTGCCCTGACTCCAGTTGTATCAAACTGCCTCGCCTGGTCGTGGGGATTGTTCGGCCCACTGAGGGAGGTTATGGAAGCTGACAGCCTCAGAAATCTTTCCAAAGAAGAGAGTAGGCCTTCCATATTACTCTGTTGTTCTGGTCTGCAGGCAGGAAGCTGGCCTGGGTCACGTTTGAGCCTTCAGAGGGAGCATCCTACAGTGAGAAAATCTGGAACTGGAAGTCGGAAGACCAGGTTCTAGGCTACCTCTGGGGTGCAAGCTCATGTGTGACCTTGGGTACATCACTGCCCTCTACACGTTCTCAGAAATGAAGGACTAGACATTTATTTCTAAGGCCCCTTTATCATTCTGTGTTCTAAGGTCTCTTCCCTCTCTGTTATTCTATTTCCTATTTCCGAAAGCTCCTCCCAGATCTGACATTGTGTATTCTGTGGCCGTGAGGAGGTTGGTGATGTGGGGTGTGTGTGTGTGTGTGTGTGTGTGTGTGTGTGTGTGTGTGTGTGTG
This sequence comes from Phalanger gymnotis, assembly GCA_028646595.1. Classification (NCBI taxonomy): domain Eukaryota; kingdom Metazoa; phylum Chordata; class Mammalia; order Diprotodontia; family Phalangeridae; genus Phalanger; species Phalanger gymnotis. The sequence continues at coordinate 763,478,978 of CM053622.1, forward strand.
TGTGTGTGTAGATGTATGTGTGTGTGGGGTCTCTGGTTGCCTCCTGGGCCTTTCACCTTCACCAGACTGACAGAGGGGACAAGAGTGACCCTGATCACCTTTCCAGACAAACAAAAGACGCAGCAGCTCAATTTCCATGTGGTAACCTCAGGGCAGATGGGCCTTTGAGCTGAGAACAGAAAGCAGAAATGGACTCTGGGAATGGTTGCTGAGCAGCGGCCAGGCTAGAGGTCAGTGGGGGTGGATCCTGGAACCCTATAAAAGCAGAGGAGCAGGGGCCAAGGCAGGGGACCAAGGGCAAGTTGGATGTTTTCTGGTAGAAATGGAACAAAAGGCTGGGGGGCCTCCAGTAGAGGGCCACCCCTTCCCTGCCTAGCTAGGATCACTCTGAGGATGGAGATGAGAAAAAAAATGGGCTGATGAGGAGCAGAATTAGGAGGCTGGAGAGGACTTCCAGTTGTAATGATAGCTAGTCAAATCAAACCAACAAGCATTTATTAAGGACCTACTGTGTGCCAGGCACTGTGCTAAGCACCAAGGATACAAGAAAGGTAAAAGATGGTCCCTGTCCTCAAGGAGCTTACGGTCTAATGGGAGGCAACATGCAAACAGCTCTCATCAAACAAGATGTGGGCGGAATAAATATCTCAGAGTCTTTAAGATTAAGGAGAACCAGGATGGACAACTGAGTAATGATGAAGATGATGATCATGGTAAATGACATTTACACAGTGAGCCCAGGCCATTTCACTCATCACTGACAATAGTGACACTTCCTAATGTGTAACATGAGGACCTGGATTCAAATCCAGCCTTTGTCATTAACTGCTTGCATGACCTTGAGCGAGTCACAGCACCTCCCTGTAAAATGAGGGGGTGGGATTAGTTGGCCCTTGAGGTCCCTTCCAGCTCTAGATTTACGATACTGTCATGTACTCTGTGCCTCAGTTTCCTCCTAGAGCCCTAGCCTAGATGGCCTCTGAAGCCCCTCCTAGCTCTAGGTCCAAGGAGTGAGAGAGAGTGTGTGTGTGTGTGTGTGTGTGTGTGTGTGTGTGTGTGTTGGAGGGGGGAAGGCAGGATGATTGAGGTTAAGTGACTTGCCCAAGGTCACACAGCTAGTAAATGTGTCAAGTGTCTGAGGCCAGATTTGAACTTAGGTCCTCCTGACTCCAGGGCCAGTGCCCTACTCACTGCACCACCCGGCTGCCCCCAGGGATTGTGTTTACTTCCATAGCTATTTTCTCAAAAGATCTTTGCCACAAACCTTGACAAGTGATAAGAACAGATAGATCCTCAAGTTGGCAAAGGGCTTTGCAAAAATTTCTGCATGTGAGCCTTACAGAAATCCCGTTGAGGTAGTGACTGAGTATCTTTACCCTCACTTCATGGCTAGAGAAACTGAGGCTCAGAGAAGTCAGGGGATCTGCCCAAAGTCATACAGCTAGTATGTAGTAGGTGGGATCCGAACCCAGGTCTTGGTTCCGTGTCTCACACACTCTTTTCCCATCTGGGTACTTTCTCCAGAGGCTCCTAAAAAGGGAGCTGGCCCAGAGACTGGGGGATGGGAGATATGCCCGAGCACCTCTCTAATGCCTGGAACTCCGTCATCTCATTGGTTTGGTTCCTTTAATGGCCCTGTGAGAGGCGGTAGTGTTCTGCGCATTTTATTAGGTGAATAAGCTGAGACCCAGAGAGGCATTTGATCTTAGGAGGCTTCTATTTCCTCCCCTGCTGCACCCCTGCTAAGGGTGAACCATCAACCCTGGTGGTCACAACCCAGGCCCGACAAAGTCATGAATGATTAGGACACAGAGACCCAGTGATGGGTGAAATGGCCTAGGCTCACCCTGGCCTCAGCCTTGGGTAGAGGCAGTGGTATGTCCATGTGCCCGTGGCAGAGAGAGTCTGTGTTTGGGTGGCCTTAGGAGATGGCGTGGGCTCCAGCCAGGACGCTGGCGTCAGGCCTCGGGCTTCTTGGGTTGGGAAGAGAAATAGGAGACAGGACTTTGTGGGAGCTTTGGGTGGGGGGTGGCGGAGGAGTGTCTTTGCATTCCTGCCTCAGGCACAGCACCAATATCCCAGAATCATAGCGTCTCAAAGAGGGTGAGGGGGACCCCAGATATCATCTAGTCCACCCCCTCCCAAGATTCTGCATCACACCTAACCAATAGTCATCCAGTCTTCTCATTAAGACCTTCGTTGGGGTAGTGTCTAAAGAGCCAGGCTGGGAAGACCCAGGTTCAAATCCTGCCTCAGATACTCAGTAGCTGTGTGATCCTGGGCCACTGAGTCCAACCCCCTGATTTTACAGCTGAGGAAACTGAGGCTCAGAGAGATTAAGGGACTAACTACGTGGTCACACATGGTCACACACACTCCTTTCTGCCTTCACCTATCCTGGCCTCTCCTGCACCCCCCTGCCCCAACAATGAAATAAAGACTTCAGCTCGTTTTACAACAAATGCCAGGCCATCCTTCTTGGACCAGGCAATGCTTACCACTAGGAGGTGGGTATCAGCTCCAAGCAGAAAAAGGTAGATAAATTCTCAAAGACAGGCTCTGGGCCAGCTATTAGAGGAAGCTGGGGCGTTGGAAGCATCTCTGACCATTTGAGGTTGTCTTTAGGGACGCCATTCCTGCCTGGCCCTTGGCCATTGGCTGTGGGTTTGAGTAGTAATTGATGTCAGTTCTAAAGCCCTTTTAAAATGCATCCCTCTTAACCACCCTGCGATGTAGGCACTGCCAATGCTGTGGGCCTCCCTGGACCACTGCTTTGTGCATACTTCCCTCCCTGCCTCCATCTCACCATACAGACCAGGGATCATGCCCTAGAGGGTTTAACCCTTCCGTCTCTGGAATGTCAGCTCCCCCTCCTCCAGGCCCCCTGGTCTCATTTGGCCCAGGGTTTCAGGAAGGCCCCAGCCAAGCTTCACATTATTCTCTGCCCCTCCTCCACCTCAGCCTCTGTGTATAACCCCTTCCCCCACCCCCCATCTGCCTCCAGATCTGGAATCATGATCTCAAACAGCTGGTTCCTCCTTAGCACAGCACCAACACTTAGTAGGCCCTTTATAAATGATAGCATTGTGATGCCACTGCTGCTACTGTAGCACTGGCTGTGTGCCAGATCTTGTCCTAATCTCTGGGGATACAAAGATAAGTAACAAAATAGTCCCAGCTCTCAAGCAAAGGTGTGGAAGTAAGAGAGGGGGTTGGGAGGACCAGCTGCAAGGCTAGTTTATTGGAACCATAGAGTTTATGAAGAGGAGTAAAGTCTGATAATACTGATTTGGAGGCTGGAGCCAGGTTATGAAGGGCTTTCAAAATAAAACAGCATTTGTACTTGATTCTAGAGGTGATAGGGAGCCATTGGAGTTTATAGAGTAGGGGAGTGACGGGGCTGTATCTGTGTTTTAGGAAAGTTACTTTGGTGGCTGTCCTGAGGATGCTTTGGAGACGGGGAGGGGTGATAGACGTGTGGGGAGGAAGACAGAGGAGGGTCTTGGGGGGGAGTGGGTCAGAGGAGCAGTAGGAGAAGTAGGGGTGTGGAATCAGAAGGGGAAGGACCGGTGGGGCTCTGGTGGGACTCATCAAGGCCTCCTCTCCTGCCCATTCTTTCAATGGGGATGTCATTTGGATGCTTATGTCTGTTTGTTGACATATGGTCTGCTCAACGCATCTCTACTCTAGGGCACTGCCTCCCTGTGGTCTTTGTTATCCTTGCTTTTGTGTCTAAGGGGTGTGTGTGTGTGTGTGTGTGTGTGTGTGTGCACGCGTGTGGGCCACATAGCTGTGTTTCCCTTTGAGAGGGGTCAGGATGCATCCTCTGGGGTTTCCAAAGAGGGTGATAGATCCAGGGGTTCATGACAGAGCTGTGGTTTTGCAGGGGTCCTCCCAATGGGTTGGACTCGAATGAAGAGAGAGGAGTCTGGTAGAGAAGCCTAGAGGAGGAGCCAAGGGAATGAAAAAGAGAAGTCTTAGAAAGGGCTTGGAGCAGGGGTGGGGAACCTGTGGTCTTGAGGCTACATGTGGCCCTCTAGATCCTTAAGTTTGGCCTTTTGACCAAAATTTGGTCCTCAAGGCCAAAGGTTCCCCACCCCTGGTTGGAGGCTTGGATTCTGTCCCTCTCACCCTGCCCCTCCCCCCAAGACTGGAGGATCTCTTAGGAAGCCCTGTTCCAGGTGGACTTGGTTATGGCTGTGCTTGGGGAAGCACCTGGGCCTGGGTGGGTGGGTTTCAGTGTGCAGCCCGGCATTGTGCTTGACTGAAGCTGTTCATAGTATCTGTAATGGGGGACTACAGATGTTCCATGGCTGCAGAGGACTTTAGAGAGTAGACCATCAAGTCCAATCTACTGATTTTGCAGGTTGGGAAACTGAGGTTGAGAGAGGTTAACAACTAAGAATCTGAGGTGGGGTTTGAAAACTCAAGCCCAGAATTGCCTCCATGACTCCGCCAGCCTGCTCTGTGGTGGGGGAGGGGAAGCCCAGATGGGAGAGCTAGGGGAGAGCATTTTCTTTGGGTGCAGCAGGAATGGCGGATCCCGCTCTTTTCCCGCCTTATCTCTGAGTATGTGTGTGGGTTCCCTTTTCCCTCGGTGGGGTCAGGGGCTGCCATCGATTGGTGCTGTGGGAACCTGGTCGCAGAGGCTGGGGCTCCCAAGGGTGAGGGGACAGAGAACCTTTGTCTCTCCTGCCTTTCTTGGGCATCATTTCTGTCCTCCCAGCCTGTTTTCTGCTCCCTGTCAGACCTGGAGGTGCAATGATTTCCCTGCCTCAAGACCAGCTAGTGTCAGGAAGGGCTGCAGCTGTTGACTCAGCAAGCTTATTTGCATCAGATTTGCATATTTATATATACAATTTCCCAAAGCCTCTCTATTCATTTCTCACCTCTCACCCCCAGGGCTCTCCAGCTCTCTCTTTCTTTTGCCAGCCCAGTTAGTATCAAGGACTCATAGAATGTCAAGAGCCCAAAAGGTCCTCAGAACTTACAGTAGGATGTCAGGGCTAGAAGGGGCCTTAGAACACAGGATGTCAGAGCTGGGAGGGCCCTTAGAACACAGGATGTCAGGGCTGGGAGGGGCCTTAGAACTAAGAGTGTCAGAGCTTTGAGGGCCCTAAAAACATAGGATGTCAGGGCTAGGAGGGGCCTTAGAACCAGGATGTCAGAGCTGGGAAGGCCCTTAGAATAGAAAATGTCAGAGCTGGGAGGGCCTTAGAACAGAGAATGTCATAGCTGGTAGGACTCTTAGACCACAGGATGTCAAGAGCTGGGAGGGGCCTTAGAACATGGAATGCCAGAGCTGGGAGGGCCCTTAGAACAGAGAATGTCAGGGATGGAAGGGCCCTTGTAACAGATAATGTCAGAGCTGGGAGGGGCCTTAGAATACAGAATGTCAGGGTTGGAAAGGCCCTTAGAACAGAGAATGTCAGGGATGGAAGGGCCCTTGTAACAGATAATGTCAGAGCTGGGAGGGGCCTTAGAATGGAGAATGTCAGAGCTGGGAGGGCCCTTAGAACACTGAATGTCAGGGATGGAAGGAGTCTTAGAATAGCTAATATAATGTCAGAGCTGGGATGGATCTTAGGACACAAAGACAAATGAAGACAGACCCCAAGGCTATGATCATGGGAGTCTGGATAAATGTCAGTGTCACACATAGATGCCCTGAAATCAGAAGGAGGGGCTGGTTTGGTGGAATGAGAATAAACTCAACTGTGCAGGTAGGATTTTGAATTGCTGATGGGCCGCCGAGTTGTTTCATGAGCAGTGAGAGATGTGAGGTTCTAGTTCAGTTGAAAGGTTAGGACTGGAGACACTAATTTGAGAGTCACCCACGTACAGGTGAAAATGGGGGGGCAGGTTTCAGAGTAAATCAGATTGCCAAAGGGAGATGGCGTAGAGAGAAAAGAGCAGAGGACTCAGGACAGACCCACTGAGGAAGTGCATGGTGCTGTCAAAAGAGGGCTGGATTTAAAGTACTTGGGTGCAAATCTTGGCTTTTTGGATGAATGTTTGCGTGAAGTTGGGCAAGTGCCTTAACCTCTCTGGGCCTTAGTTTCCCCATCTGTAAAATGAAGGAGTTGGGCTAGATGACCTTTAAGCTCTAAATCCTATTTATACCCACATTAAAGGGTATTGAATTGGGTGAGAATTGTTGATGAGGAAAGAATCTAAGGAAAGAGGGGAATGAGGAAGGAGTGGATAGAGAAGTAGAAAGAAAATCAGCTGAGTGTGTTCTTGTTGATGCTAACTAGAATTTTGTTTTGAGGCACTCACAGTTAAATGACTTGCCCAGGGTCACACAGCTAGGAAGGGTCTAAAGCTGGACTTGAACTCAGGTCCTCCTGACTCCAGGGCCAGTGTTCTCTCCACTGTGCCACCTAGGCACCCCGAAGTGAACTAGATTGTAAACTCCTTTGAGGCGAAAGCTCATTTTTCCTTTGTATCTTCAGCACAGTACCTGGCACATCGAAAGCATTTAATAAATGATTGCTTGCTGATTTACTGGTTGAAGGAGAGAGTATCTTCCAGGATGGGGTGGTCCCCAGTGTCAAAAGTCACAGAGGTCAGGGAGGATGGGGATGAAAAGAAAAAGCTACTGGATTTATCAGTTAGGGGCTCACTGGTACCCCAGAGAGAGCAATCAAGTGGTGCAAGTAGAAGCTTGTTTAGTCATTTCAAGTCGTGTTCAAGTCTTCATTAGCCCATTTGGAGTTTTCTTGGCAAAAATACTGGAGGGGTTTGTCATTTCCTTCTCCAGCTCATTTTACAGATGAGGAAACTGAGGCAAACAGAGTTAAGTGACTTGTCCAGGGTCATACAGCTAGTGCGTAAGGCTGGATTTGAACTCAGGTGTTCTTTATGTCTGGCACCTCTGTCTCCTGTGCCATCTAGTAATATCTGAGCCTCACAGTAGGTGGCTAGTGTCACCTCCATTTTACAGATGAGTAGATTGAGGCTCACAAAGGTGACTTGATTTGTCCATTTGTCCATAGTTTCTGACAACCCATGTCAGAAGCAGGATTTGATCCTGGGTCTTTCTGATTTGAAGTCCACTAAATCTTTCTCAATCCACTAAGCCACCTTGTCATCTCTACCTGTGGCTTGTAACCTCCTTAAAGGCTTTAACTGAGTCTTAATATTCCTTAGTCCATTTATTCATTCAATGAATATTTCCTAAGCTCCTGTTTACTTTGTGCTCGAAACCACGGGGAGTGAAGACCTGCCTTTGAAGAGCTTACTGCGGGGTAAGATGTGTCCAGACACACCTGCAATAGGGAGAATGAGATCTATGCCATAATCATACAAGGTTGAAGGTGCAGATGATGTCAGGCACAGTGCGGTGGTTGGTGAGACAAAGAAGGGAACACATCTTGGGAGGGGGTGATGAGGGAGGCCTTCCTGGAGGAGGGGATCTGAACTGGGCCTTGAAAGCCTGGCAGGACAGAGTTGGGAGTGAAGGGATTTCCCACAGCCTTTAGCATAGGACTGGATGTTCGCTGTGGAGTCAGTCATGGATCTGATCTAGGGATTGGAGATCTTTGTAACCACCTTTTTAGTCTTAGAGTGTCCAGACTAATGGCCTCTTACATGGTTTTGAGATGAAAAGGGTTCATTATTGGTCTCCAGTTGCCCTCCCTCCATTTATTCCAGGGCCCATCCCTGGGCCTAGGGCTGGGTGGGACCAGGACTGTTTTAGGGGACTTGAGGGGTGGGTAGGGTCATGTTGGCCTCTTCCCAGTGGGTTGGTGTACCCTGGCTGGACCCCAGGCTTTAGTGCAAGGGGGGACCCCTAGACCCATATTTCTTTTTGGAGGATTTGGAGGGGAAGGAGCTGAGGGAGAATATGGCCTTGAGACCTGATGGGGGGAGGTGTGTATAGTCCTTGGCTTTCCCCTCCTCCCTGTTGTTAGCTGCTTCTGTAGACGGTTGTGAACACTTTTGCATGAGTGACTGCCAGCTGGGAGTGATGATGGTATGATTAGAGAATAGGTGGTATTAATGGAGATACAAGTGGTGATGATGAGGGTACAGGTAGGTGGTAGTGATGGGGGTTGGAGGGAGTGGTGATGGGATACAGGCAGGGGTGATGGGGGGGTCAGAGGTGATGGTGATGGGGATATATGCAGTGGTGATGAGGATACAGGTGATGGTGATGGGGATATAGGTGATGGGGATAAGGCAGTGGTGATGGAGGGCGTTAAAGGCAGTGGTGATGGGGATATAGGTGGTGGTGATGGGGAGTTAGAGGGAGTAGTGATGGGGATATAGGTGGTAGTGATGGGGGCACAGGGGGTGGTGATGGGGAGTCAGAGGTGATAGGGATACAGGTGGTGGTGATGGGGAGTTAGAGGAAGTGGTGATGGCGATACAGGCAGTGGTGATGGAGAGTTAGAGTGAGTGGTGATGGGGACACAGGCAGTGGTTATGGGGACACAGGTGGTTATAGGTGGTGACGATGGGGATATAGGTGGTGGTGATGGGGAGTCAGAGGTGATGGTGATACAGGTGGTGGTGATAGGGATACAGGTGGTGGTGATAGGGATACAGGTGGTGGTGATGGGGATAAGGCAGTGGTGATGGGGGGTTAGAGGCAGTGGTGATGGCGATACAGGCAGTGGTGATGGGGAGTTAGAGGGAGTGGTGGTGGGGACACAGGCGGTGGTGATGGGGACACAGGTGGTAGTGATGGGGAGTTAGAAGAAGTGGTGATAGGGATGCAGGCGGTGGTGATGGGGATATAGGTGGTGGTGATGGGGGCACAGGGGGTGGTGATGGGGAGACAGAGGTGGTGGTGATGGGGAGTTAGAGGTGGTGGTGATGGGGAGTCAGAGGTGGTAGTGATAGGGGTGTTAGAGGCAGTGGTGATAGGGATACAGGCAGCGGTGATGGGGTGTTAGAGGCAGTGGTGATAGGGGTACAGGTGGTGGTGATGGGGAGTTAGAGGGAGTGGTGAGGGGGATATAGGCAGTGGTGATGGGGGTACAGGGAGTGGTGATGAGGAACAGGTGGTGGTGATGGGGGTACAGGCGGTGGTGATGGAGGTACAGGTGGTGATGGGGGGTTAGAGGGAGTGGTGATGGGGTGATCAGGACATAGGCAGTGGTGATGAGGGTACAGGTGGTGGCGATGGGGGTGCAGGTGGTGATGGGGTGATCAGGATATAGGCAGTGGTGATGGCAGTTAGAGGTAATGGAGATGGTGCTCTGAGGATACAGGTTTTGAGCCGCTCTGGGAAGTGCTCTCAGCTCTCTCTTCACGGCAGCCAGAGCAGCCCAGATAAGTGTTTTCTGTTATCTGAGCCCACGGGGAAGCTGGGAAGAGGAGAAAACAATGTTTGTATCTGTATGGAAACAGTGCAGGAGAGAAAAGAGTGGTCTCTCTGGGGTCAGCTGACACTGCAGAGGCCCCTGCCAAGTCTTAGCTGTGGCTGTTCCCTGAGCCGCTCCCCCTCCCTGAGGCCCCCTGTGTGGGGACCTTTGACTGTTTTTCCCCTTCTCCCGGGGCCCTTCTTTTCCCAGATGTTGGGACTCGAGGGGCTGCTTAGATCAGGGAGCTTTGGAGCCAACCCTCAGCCTTCTTCCTTAGCAGCGGCCCCCTGGGGGCATAACTAACACCTCCTCCTCATCCCTTGCCTCTGCCCTTCCCCCCACTCCCAAAGGGCTTACTCAGGCCTCCCCACCCCTCCTCCTATTCCCAAAGTTCTGGGCAACCAGGTTGAGGGGGGCCAAGAGAGTGGTAAGGAGCATTGGAGAGAGTGCCCTCTCTCCTCCCCCATGCCCCTCACCTTCAAGTCTCTCCAAGCTGGGTACTCCCAGGGTGTCAGCCCCATTGACTTATTTCCTGCTTGGCCCCCAGCTCTTACCCTAGGAGCCCAGACTGGGCCTTGCTTCCCTGGGGAGTCTGGCAGTGTGTGGACACATTCTTGTGGCTTCGTTTAGGGTCTCTGGGATGGAGTTGATGAGCGTGCAGGGCACTGCGTTCTCACAGGAGGGAGGAGGGGGATAGCAGTGGCAGCTGCCTCTCATTGGCAGTGTCTGGGCCCTAGAGACTGAGCTGGGGGCTCCTAGGTGGGATGACCTCAGCTCTCGTCAGCACCGAGATTTGTAGTGATTATAGTTTATAAAGCATGCCCACCACGTGGGAGGCCTGGGCTTTTGTCCTGACTCTATCAGTGAAGTTGCTATGTGACCTTGGGTAAATACCCTAACTCTCTGGGCCTCTATTTGGCTGGTTATGGGCAGTTCACCTCACTCCCTTTCTCCCTTCCAGATCCAGTGGAGTTGGGTCTGGGGTCCTTTTGGTGCTAGAGCCAGAGCAGAGACAAGAGCCTGGCTGGCATGCCAGTCAGAGGCTTTTGGTCCTGAGGATGCTGGGCTAGCTGCCAGGGTGTTTGTGGAAGGGGATGAAGGGAAAAGTGGGTCATCCTCTTTAGCTTAGAAGGGCTCTAACTCATCTGGCAGATGTATTCTGTGGTGCTCACATCACTTTCTCCCCCTCTGGCCTCCTATACCCCCGCCAACTCATGACTGGGCACACTGAGCGGTGCCCACTATCCTGCCTGTGCCACAGCCTCAGGACAGACGAGGCTGGTACCTTGGGGGCCCTGACACCGGGGGAAGTTTTGTGGTCTGGCTAATTTTGGGGAAGAAAGCTCAGCAGAATTAATTACACTTGATTTTATTAGGAATGTTTGTGGCATGATTAGTTCTGTGCAGGGATCCTGGGTGCCGAGGGGGTGTGCCTGGTGCAGCATGAGGCTGTGTGTCTCCCTTTCTGTCCTAGCCACTGTGTGGATCTCACCCGTCTTGGCTCTCCCCCTTCACATGTACTTTCTCATTCCCATATATGACCCTGAACGAGTCACTTAACCCCTGTCTGCCTTAATTTCCTCAGCTGTAAAAAGGGGATAAAAGCATCTACCTCTCAGTGTTGTTGTGAGGATCGCATGAGATGATATTTATAAAGCACAGAACACAGTGAGCTAAATAAACCCTCCCTTTCTTCTTCCCTTCCTTCCTTCAGAGTAACTGGAGACCTGATTTCGCAGTCAAGAAGATCTGGGTTCAGATTCTACCACTGTGGGACCCTGGACGGGTCACTTACTCATTGTCCCAGGCCACTGTCTAAGAAGATAAATTGCACAGTGGACATTGATCTGCATTGCTAGAGAGAGTTGCCTCAATGAACTCACAAACTTGTACCAACCCCCCCCCCCGCCCCTCCCAAACAACCAATAAATAAAAGCAACAGCTGATATTCCTATAGCACATTAGGGTCAACAAAGCCTTTTGTGTACGTGGACTCATTTGCTCCTCCCGATGACCCTGTGAGGTGGGTCCTATGAGTCTTATTGTGTCCATTTTATAGCCGAGGAAGCTGAGGCCCAGCTTGGGTTTGCCCAGGGCCCTTCTCCTCACAGTTCCGGTGGTCTTTCTACTTTGCCTGCCTTGCTGATGTGTTAGTGCTCTTGGATAGGAAGACCCCCGAAGGACCCCCCAGACCTGCCCCTCATATGCTGCATGAGGGATCTGGGCTGGTCCTGGAGTCAGCCAGCGCTCCTTGGTATACGAGCGAGTTGTCTGAAGTTTCAAGGAGTTATAGACTGCTGGTGTTCTGAAGTGGTATGAGATTTTGCATACTCCTCCTGTCTCTTCCCTCCATCTGCTTGGGATGGGCCCCAGCTCTCGCCTGCCAGCCTCTTCCTGCTTGCCCAGGCAGTCATGGAACTGGGTGGTAGGGAAGGAGGGCATTTCTTGGAGGTCCTGCTTGGTTGCCATGGGGACTCTCATTCCCAGAGTCTCATGGGAACCCATCTAGCCTCCTTGGCAGTGGTGGGAGATTGTGTTTTATTGGGGTTTGGGACTGGGGAGAGAAGGATGGGGCCAGGCAGGTGGTAAGGAGCTGGAAAGAGGGCCAGCATCTAAGGCGGGAGGCAGGAGAAGGCAGAAGAGGGCCCTCCGTCCCTCCCCCTCACGTGGTGACCTTGGCCTTGTGAGCTGAGAGAGGGGAGGAGTAGGTGGGCCTCATAGTGAAGCCAGGAAGGAACAGGATAGAACAGGGCAGGACAGAAGGTCTTGGCCTCTGCTCTGTCCCGATGGGACTCACAAACACTGAGAAGTGGCTAAAGGTGATGGAACCCAGCCAGGATTGTGGGACCTACAGGGAGGTTTTCAGATCGATAATAATAGCTATCATTTATATAACACCTACTATGTGCCAGGCACTGTACTAAGGGCTCTATAATTATCTCATTTGATCCTCACAACTCTGTGAGATGGGTACTATTATTGAACCCATTTTACAGATGAAAAAAAAACTGAGGCAGAGTGAAGTGACTTGCCCAAGGTCACACAGCTAGTAAGTGCCTGAGGCTGGATTTGAACCCAGGTCTTCTTGACATCAGGCTCAGCACACTATCCACTAGTTGTACATTTAGACATGGAAGGGCCTTAGAGTGCTCTAATCCAAGGGTGGGGAACCTGCGGCCTTGAGGCCACATTTGGCCTTCTAGGTCCTCAAGTGCCCTTTGACTGAGTCCAAGTTTTACAGAACAAACCCTTTTATTAAGGAGATTTATTCTGTGAAGTTTGGATTCAGTCAAAGGGCTGCACTTGAGGACCTACAGGGTCACATGTGGCTTTGAGGCTACAGGTTCCCCACCCAGGTGAGTCTAATCCAACCATGTAATCATTTTATCTTCCAGAGAGAGAGGGAAGGGAGGAGATCCTGAATCCTAGAGGGAAATGACTTCCCCAGGTCACGTAACTTGGAAATGTCCAGGTTGAAATTAGAACTGGATTTCTCAAAGTCCAGATGTCCTTCTAATAAGCTTGGGCTGGTTCCCAGACTAAGGCTCTGTTGTCCACTTGTGGATTGTCATGTAAGTGTGTGTCCTGGGGTGTTTGCTCACGTAGGAGCCCATGTGTCTGCAGATAATAAAGTGGCCTTGTGTGTTAGTGTGGGTGCATGGCTTTGGATGTCTGTATGTCGGACCTGCTTTCTCTCTGGGGCTCCATCTCAGTATTAGGCATGTAAGGGCATCTCTACTGATACGTGAATATTTTGGTGTCTCTGCTTTTGGGTGTACTTCCATTGAGGGTTTATATTGGGAGCAGGGTGTTGGTGTATATGGGGTCATAGATGTGGAGCTGGAAGTTGGCCTCCTCATTTTACAGATGAGGAGACCGAGGCCCAGAGGGTTTGCCACAGTGCATTTGTACATTGAAATATTCATGTGTGTGGGTTAGAAGTGAGTGTATTTGGGCATTTGTGTGTGTGTGTTGGGATATGTGTTGAGTTTGGTGTGTTAGGAGGGGTGTGTGTGTGTGTGTGTGTGTGTGTGTGTGTGTGTGTATCCATCCCTGTTTATTGCCATGCTGTCAGGGCTGAATAGGAGAAGCTGTTTTATGGGCTAGGGACTCGGCTGAGCTCAGCAAAGGAGATGGGAGTCAGGCAGAGGTCAGTGGGAAGAGGAGCTGGGGCCAGCCTCTATCCTCAGGGCTGAGAGGAAGGGGGCAGGGAAGAGAGTGAGTGTGAGGTCCTAGGCTTCCTCCTCATTTCCATTGTTGGTCCCCAACAGCTGGCCCCAGCTGGCTCCAGACTGCCTGGCCCTGTCTGTTAGAGGACATCTGGATTCCCAGCCTTGCAGCTGTCTGGCCTCCCTCCTCCTCCCCCATCACACCACTGCCAAAATATACCTGTGTGTTAGGCCTAGGCTGGAGAGAGAAAGCCCAGGGCAAGTAAAAGGGGACTGTATGGGTTCCAGACCTAGGCCTTCTGCTGACTTTATCCCTTTCTGTGCCTCAGTTTCTTTCTCTGTAAAATGAGAGGGTTGCATTAGATCATCTTGGCATTCCTCCTATAGGTCTATGACTACAGAAGGGGTCTGTGTGTGCATTAGAGGAGGCAGTGGTAAAGGAGGGGTATAGGCTATGGGTTGGCTCACCAGTTAAGGACATCCCTCTGGGACATGGTGGAAGGGGGAGCCTCCCCTCTTGTCACCCTGAGGAAGGGGCAATGGGAGTAGATCTCAAATCCTTCTGCCCTCAGACTCCTCCTGAAAAGCCTCCCTGAACCTATTTCTTCATCAGTAAAATAAGGGGAGTGGATTAGATAATGTCAAAGGTCCAGCCCTCAATCTCTGGCCCTATGGGCTTCCTTTCTTACCCAGTCTCCCCTTCCCCCACCCCTCATCTCCTGAGGAAGGTGGTTGAGGCTTCTGAAATGAAACAAAGAGCTGAATTCAAATTCAAAGATATTTACATGTGTGAGTATAAAAAAGAATAAAAAAGAGAGGGGAAAAAAGTTCAACAAAACTAAAATCTAAAGGTCTGACATTATATTCAGTGTCCCACACCTATGACCCCCACTTCTATAAAGAAAAAAAGATTCTTGATTTATCTCATCTCTTCTTTGGGACCAAACTTGGTCATTATCATTTCACAGAATTCAATTTCCATTGTTTTTGTGGTGTTCTTTGTATTTCCATCATTGTGGTTCTTCTTACTTCTCTCAGCATCAGTTCATGTAAATCTTCCCAGGCTTCTCTATCCTCATCAAATTCATTATTCCTTACAGTACAGTAATATTCTATGGTATTCACATAGTAGTTTGTTTAGCCATTCCCTAATTAATGTTCGTCTACTTTGTTCCTAGTTCCTTGCCACCACAAAAAGTGCAGCTATAAATATTTGGGGGGTATGCAGGCCTTTCTATTGTAGAACTTACTTCTCTATAGACATGTTGCCTCTTAGTAGAATGTTAGCTCCTTGAGGGCAGGGCCTGTCCTCTCGTATCACTCTTGTACTTCTACCTGTCCCGTCCCCCCCATACCCACTACCACAGTCATTGTTGTTCAGTTGTGTCCTACTTTTCATGACCCCATGGACCATAGCATGCCAATACTGTTCATGAGATTTTCTTGGCAAAGATACCGGAGTAGTTTGCCATTTCCTTCTCTAGGATTAAGACAAAGAGAGGTTAAAATGACTTGCCCAGGGTCACAAGCTAATAAGTGTCTGAAGCCAGATTTGAACTCAGATCTTCCTGACTCCAGGTCTAGCTCTCTATCCACTGAGCCACCTAGCTGCCTTGAGCTATCTAGCTGCCATTTTCTTCTCTAGCTCATTTTATGGATGAGGAAATGGAGATAAACAGGGTGAAGTGACATGCCCAGGGTCACACAGCTAGTAAGTGTCTGAGGCTGGATTTGAACTCAGGTCCTCCTGATTCCAGGCCCAGCTCCCTATTCACTGTGCCACCCGACTGCCTACTAGTGCAGTTTTGCTACTTAATAAATGCTTGTCGATTGATTGATTCTCCGTTTCCTCATCTGTTAAATGGGGACACATCTCACAGGGTTGTTGTGAACCTCGAATGAGATCATATTTGTGAAGCACTTTGCAGACTTCAGAGTATTATATAAATATCTATCATCATCCTCTTCTCCGGTCGGGGTGAGGACCAAATTAGGGACTGACGACAAAAGCATTTTGTAAGCTGGGAACTGCTCTGAGATCAGGTCAGGAACTATAGTGATGATCATTCCCGTTGATGTCACTCAGCACCTGTGTGCCTGGGGTGGGGTATAGAAAGGGTGCTAGCAGGAGGGGAGCCCTCAGAGTCCTCAGAGTGACTGAGCCCATCCAGAATGGGGGCTGGGGTGGGGTAGGGAAGGCACTTTAAGCTGGGTCAGACTGAATCAGGCACCAGGTACCCCCTGAGCTATGAGGCGCCCTGCACAGCCAGCTCCGGACAGGAGACCTGGGGAGTGAAGTCTATTTCTGTTCTCCAGGAGCTCACACCCCTGCCAGGAGATAAAAAAACACAGCATGCATATGAATTGGAATAATTAAGGACCAAACTGAATTGTGGGACGGAGCCAGGAGGTGCAGAGGAGTTCAGAGAAAAGCAAGATGGGGTGAGATGAGAGAAGGAGGGCTTTCTGGGGGAGTGGGGCTAAGTTGAGCCTCTGAAGATAGGGTAGGATTTTAGATACACTAAGCAAAGCAGGTAAGGGGGAGGATGTTCTAGGTAGTGAGCTGTATGCGGAGGCTCGGAGGCTCTGAGGTCCAGGAATGAGAACCCTGGTGTCTGAACCCTGCCCTGACCTAGGGTTCCTGGCCTCTCCAATGTCCTAAGATCCGAGGGTGTGGAGATGTCAGGAAAGAGTGGTAGAAAGATAGATTTCTGGATTTGGATCTCCAGGAAGGAAGGATTACTTTTGGGGGGAGTTCAAGGTGTGTGTGTGTGTGTGTGTGTGTGTGTGTGTGTGTGTAATGTGTGTGTAAATGTGTTCAGGTTCTCGTTTTGTAGATAAACATTTCTTTTCCATCATGTCCCCTCCTGCTCCTGAACACAAATGTTGGTTATATCTCTGCCCCCCGCCCTGGAGGAGATCTGGGTACCTAGCCTCACGGATCAGGATGGGCCTATAGATGACATTGGAATTTGCCTGTTACATATTTTCAGGGATGTGTAAATGTAGCTAATTGTAACAGCTGTGTGCGTGTTGTAGCACAGGTGAGTTTGAGTATCTGTTAAGTTTGTATCAGGAAGGTGCCTAGGCATGCATACGTTTGGAAGGTTGTATGTTATATGTGTATCTCTCTATCTCTCTATATGTGTAGCTATTTTTATATTAGGGTTGCAGGGTGTATGTAGAGAGTACATCTTATGGGACATATGTATAAATATGTATCATGTATAGTGCACATCTGGGTTCATATGTAAGGCTGTGTAGAGCTGTCAGGGTATGTACAGTATGTGTATGTTTCAAGATCACAGATGTGAGCCAGAAAGGGACTTAGAGGTTCCACCCTGTAGCTCACCCCTCCCATTTTACAGATGTGGAATCTGAGGCTAGAGAGGACAAGTCCAAAGTCGCATGGCTAGTGAGTGAAATACACAGCATTCGTACCCAAGTCTCCTTTTAGGGCAACATGCTTTCTTTCATACAATGGATTATGCCTATGTTCAGTTTATTTCAATAAAAATTTCTTAAGCATTGGCTCTGTGCAGGGTACTGTGCTAGGGCCTGGGGGTACAAATGTGAAAGATGGTGCAGCCCTTTACCACACAGGATGTGTCATCTATACATTAGTAAGTATCATTGGTCAGTATAGCAATTACAATGAGTAAATATGAAGTAATTACAATTAGTAAGTATAGTTAGTATAAATTACAGTTAGTAAGTATAAAATAAGTTAATATATTTTGTTAAATATTTCTCAATTACATATAACATTTTTTTAACATTCATTTTAAAAAAATTTTGAGTTCCGAATTTTCTCCCTCCCTCCTGGCCTTTCCCCACCCCTTGAGAAGTCAAGCAATAAAAAATATAAAGTTAAATCATGGTAGAGACAAAGGAGAGATCTATGAAAAGTGCTGTTGGAAAATCTGAAGATGGAAAGGCTACTTGTAGCTCAGAGGTGTCAGCAAAGGCTTGATGGAGTGAGTGGCCCTTGAATAGGGCCTAGGAGGAAGAAAAGGATTGGGATTGATCAAAGTAATGGAGTACATTCCAGGCACTGTGGGTCAGGGTTAAGGAACATCACGTCATCCATGTCACGGAATCATGGACTATGTGAAAGGGGGTGTTGTGAAATCACATTGGGAAGGTAGGTTGGAGCCAGATTTGGAAGGAAGGAAAGGAAAGGAAAGCATTAATTAAGTGTCTACTATGTGCTAGGCATTGTGCTAAGTAAGTACTTTACAAATATTACCTCATTTGATCCTCACAACAACTCTGGCAGGTAAGTGGTGTGATTATCCTCATTTTATCATTTAGGAAATTGAGTCAGACAGCAATTAAGTGACTTGCCCAAGGTCACACAGCTAGTAATGGTCAAAGGCTGGATTCGAAGTCAGATCTTTCTGATTTCAGGCCTAGCACTCTGTCTGCTGTGCCACTGAGCTGTCTTAAGATGGGGAGCCCTTAAGAGTCAGGTTAATTTTATTTTAAGCACATTTTTTTCTTTATGCAATAGGGAGCCACTGAATTTTTTTTTTTTTAGCAGGGGAATGGAATGGTAAGACTTGTACATTGGAAAAATTGTTTTGGCAGCTCTGTGAAGGGTAACCTGCAGAGGGGAAAGACTAAAGACGGAAAGGGCAAGTAGGAGACTGACAGTGAGTGGTCCAGATGAGAGGTGACAGGGTTCTGAATTAGGGTAGTGGAGATGTGAGGAGAGATGAGGATAGGGGTAACTTGTGTGTGTCTGTGTGTATAGAAACCTGGATAGCCCAGAGATTGATGGTGCGCAGAACCATAGAAAAACAGACATGGGGATATTGGGAAGAAGGAGAGGCTTCTGGAGGGATGTGTGCCTCTGTATTGGCATGCGGAATTCAGTTTGGGGCATGTTGTGTCCCAGAAGGACATCTCCATGGAGGTGCCCAGCAATTGCTTGGATGTGAAACTCCAGGGGAGGGATTGGGGTAGGACATACAAATTGAAAAGTCATGTGCAGAGAAGTGATAATTGAAGCCATGAGAGAGATGAGATCATTATAGAGAATATAAAGAAAGAAGGGAAAAGGGCCAAGGACAGAACATTAGGGATGATGGATGCACGTTGTCAGATGAACCAGTGAAGGAGCCTCAGAAGTAAGAATGTTCATGTGGGAAGGAGGGAAACCAGAGGAGAGTAATCTCATAGAAGCCCAGGGAGGAAGGGAGAGTGCCCACACAGGGGGATTGGTCAACAGTGAAGAGTACTACAGGATACAGATTGAGAAAAGACATTGGACTGAGCGATAAAGAGGTTCCATAGCAGTTTTAGTAGGGTGGTGGGTTGGAAGCCACTCTGCAAGGTGTTGGAGTGAGGAGGAGGGAAGTGAGTACAAGTGTTTGGTAGTCAAAACAGGAGAGATCTAGTTGGATAATGGCTTGAGAGGTTGACAGAGTCAAGAGTAGGTTTAGGTAAAGAATAGGCGAGACCTAAGCATGTTTCGAGGCACCTGAAAAGGAGCCGATGATGATGACGAGTTTGAAAATGTAAGAAGTATGGATTCAAGGCTGCACACTGAGAGGTTAGCCCGGACAAGAACAAGGGCCACCTTTTTCTTAGAAACTGGAACGAAGGAGGACAGAATGGGGGTGAAGGCAGGCATTTTGAGACATGAAGACAAGGCTCTCCCACTGATGGCCTCATTCTCAGTAAACTAGGTGGGGAGCTCCTCTGTAGAGAGTGGGGCTCAGGGTTGGGATTGGGGCTTAAGAAGAGAGAACAGCTGTTCTCTGGGGAGTGTTAGAGTGAATTAATCAGAAATGAATAAAAGGATTATGGTTTAGCCTGGAGGGCCCACTTGAAGTTAGATAACAGATTTGTAGTGGACCCCTCTCTATGTGATTCCCTGACTTCTTGCGATAGCATTCAGTAGATGAGGTTAGGAACAGAGAAAGAAGATGGGGGGTGGGGGGAAGTAGGACTCAGGATTAAGATTTTCCGAGATGTGAACGTCAGAAGGGCAAGGGGGGCAAGGGATTCAAAGGTGGAAGACGGGACCTTATTGAACTGGGAAACTATAGTTAGCTCGGTGAAGGGAAGAAAGTGAGGTCTTATGTGCATTCACATATTGTACGTGGTAAACAAGCTGGATATGCTGAGAAATCGCATGAGTGTGTGAAGTCTTGAGGGGACTGATATTCATGGGGAGTGAGAGAGTGGGAAGCAGTAGGATTGTTGTCTGGGGAAGGGGCCTAATGTTAAGTTCTGAAGAGCAGAGAGGGAAGGAGCTTGTGGGGGAGGGGCAAGTACTCCTGGGGCGTTTGGGGGTTTATCCGTTCAATCACATGTGCAAATTAAGTGAGAAGTTCCACTATTTGGTATGGCATTTTTTGGAATCTAAAGTCTGGCCTAGCCTGACCCTGACCTCTTAAGTGTGGGAGGAGTTTCCAGAGTGGCTTCCTATCCCTTGTGTCCCATCTATTATAATCATTGTGCAGTACCCAGTGAGGTAGAGAAAGTGATCATTTACAGATGAGAAACTTGAGGTTCTGTGAGGATAAAATAACTTGCCCAGGATTATGTAGTTAGTCTTGCAGCCCAGGCTAGGACCCAGGCTGATAAAGCACATGTCTTACTCCCCAGTCCCACCCCAGCATCTCCTGGGCTTCTGCCCACCTCTCTGATTGCAGCTGGAAGCCTGAGCCGCATCCTTTCTCCATGACCCGGCTTTGGCACCATATTGTCTAGAGACTGGGGGATGGACTAGATGGCCTTTCAAGGACCTGCACTGACATTGGCCTTTCAGCATGATGTCGTGGAAAGGGCACAGTCAACAGGTGGGGTCAAGATCTAGCATATTTATTATTATTTCTAAGGAAAGACTGGATGGCCATTCTATGGTGTTGTACTGGGGTTCAGGCTAGATTAAATACCTTTTTAGCTCTCTTCCAACTCTGAGATCTTGTCATAGGGGAAAGTCACATAACCTCTGAGCCTCAGTATCTTCATGGATAAAGAAGACAGCGAGGCCAGACCTCAGGGGCTTGTTGTCGAGGCCAAATGAGAGAATGGATGGGGAGAGTTCTTGAGTGCAGCCAATGAGGAGGCTGGACTCTCCCCAGCTCCAATATAAGCTCCTTGAGGGCAGGGACTGTCCTTCTTTTCGCTTGATTTGTGTGTCCAGCTCTTAGCTCAGTGCCTGGCACGGAGTCAGTGGTCAATAAATGCTTATTGACTTCCCCTGGAAAATGTGAGCTATTATTTTGAGGTGCCTTTGTGGGGCCTACTGTGGGAAGGGATTCTCATTAGCTTGTAGGACTTGGCCAAGATGCGCTCTGAGCTCCCTTCCGGCACGGACATTCTGTCATTCTTTTATTTCCCACTTTCTTGGCCTTTAAAGAAACTTGGCCTGTGTTTGACTGGTCCTGATGATCATTGCCCCCTGTTCCTGATCCTGGCTCTTCACTTTCTCTGCCCTTTTCATTGCCCTCCCCTCCACCCACCCCCCTTCCCAAGTCCTGGCTGCATCTCTTCCTTTCATGCTTAAAGGGACTGCTTGTTTGGGGAGTAATGGCCAATGGGATAGAGATTTGGAAAACCACTGGCACCTTTCCTTGCCTTATTTTATCTTCGTTTGATGGGTGTGTGGTGCTAAATTAAGATGTGTCATCGTTCTCCGTTTCACATATACACAAATGCATACATACACAGCTCCCCCACCCCCATCCCTCCCCTCCCTCTGGCCTTCACTCCCTCCTACTGTCCTTTCCTCTTCCCTCAGTGACCTGTCCTCTTCTTCTTCATCTGTTCTGTCTCTCTCTTCTCTTCTGTCCCTTCCTTCCCAGTTCCTCCTGATCCTCTCTTTAATTCTCCTCCATCTCTTTCCTGTTCTCTCCTCCCTCTATCCATCCCTCTGCCAGAGTATCACAGGATTATAGATCTGGAACTGGAAAGAACCTCACAGGTCATTTAGTCCCGCCTTGTTTTTTCACATGGGGAAACTGAGGCCAGAGAGGTTGATGACTAAGGTCACCCATCTGGGCCTTCACATCCCTCACTGCCCTCCTCCATCTGTCTGTCCCTCTTGTCTCCTTATCTTTGTCTGCTCTCTCCCATTCCACATTCTGTCCCTTACTCTCCCCCATCTCTCCATCCTCATATCCCCTTTCCTCTCTCTTCAGTCCCCACCTGTGCCTTTTGTTGTCCTTTGAGAACTCCCTCTTCCTCCCTCTCTCCTTCCATCCCTCTGTCCTTCTTTGCCTTTCTGTTTCCACCCTCCATTCTCTAGGCCCTTTTCTACCTTCTGTCTCTCCTGCTTTACTTCTGTCTCTGCCATGTTCTCTCTCACGTTTTCCCTCCATCTCTCTGCGCCCTTGCCTTTTTCTCCCTCTGTCTCCTTTCTTGCCCCTGTCTCCCTCCCTCCCTCCTCCCCCATGTCTTTCCCCTTTGATGACTTTGTCCATTCCCCCCTCCCTTGGGTGGGTGGGGGGGAGGAGGAGAGGAGAGAGATGTGTGTGGCTCTTTGTGGCCCTGCCTCTATTCCTTTCTCTCTTCTGTTCCTCTGACCCACTTTTGCTCTCATTCCCTCTTCTTTCCTGCTGACCTTCCTTCCTGTTCCTCTGTCTCTCCTCTGTCCCTCATCCTCCCTTTCTGTCCCTTGGCTCTTGATCTCTCCCTTTTTTGTAGTCTCCTCCTCAGCTCTGTGGGGAGTTTCAGCTCCCAGTCATTAGGATGGAGGAGATGGTCGTCATGGCAACTGTTGTCATGTCAGGGGCTACTGGGATGGGGATTAATAGTATCTAGGTGAGAGCTACCTGAGTGGAGACTGATTGATTCATAGGAGGCTTGATGTTTTTCTCTGCTACTCATGGCTGTTAAATACCTTCTCTCCCTGCAGCCTCCCTCCTCCTTGTCTTTCCCTGTCTTCCTTCTCTCTCTCTCTCTCTCTCTCTCTCTCTCTCTCTCTCTCTCTCTCTCTCTCTCTCTCCTTCCTTCCCTCCCTCCCTCCCTCCCTTCTTCTCTCCATCTTTCCTCTTCCCCCACCTCTTTCTCTCAGTCTTTCCCTCCTTTCCTTTTCTCTCTCTTCCTCTCTCTTTTCTCTCTGTCTCTTTCTCCCTTTTTTCTCTCTTCTCTCTATCTTCTCTTTTTCTTCCCTCACTCCTCTCTTTTTCTTTCTCTGTCTCTCTCTCTCTGTTTCTCTCTATGTCTCTGTCTTTCTCTCTCCATCATACACACATGAATACACTGAATGCACATCCAATATGTTGTATAGAGGGGCATACCACATGTGCCTCCAAGTGTGTATACTTGAGAGCATCTATCTTGTTTGTGATTATGTAAGTTTAGGTTCACCTGTGTGTGGTATTCACTTATGGGTGTGTCTTTGCAAGCCTTTGTTCAGTATTTGTATATGTGTGTGAATGGGCCTTTATGAGTTTTTGTATACCTTTGTGAGCCTGTGTGCAGCATGTTGTGTCTTTGTGTGAGTACATCTTTGTAAGTCCGTGTAGGGGGCATGTGTGTGTGAGACTATATGCAGCTTGTGTATGTCATGGTGAAAGTATCTCTTTGTCATTCTGTGTATGTGTGTGTGTGTAGTATGTCTTTCTCTCTGTGACTATGTGCTCTGAATGTAGAAATCCCCCCAAACACTGATGAATCTGCCACCTTCTGCCTTGCATTGCTAGCCTATCCCTCTCTTCCTCCCTCCCTGGTAAATGAACAGTGAGGTAGTGTAGTCCAATGAACTCTGACCTGGTTAGCAGGAGAGCTGGGGCCTGCTGTTGCCAGGGTGATACTGTGGGCAGGTCAGTCCCCTTTCTAAGGTGTCTTTTCCTCCTCTGTAAATTGGGGGGAGGCTTGGATTAGATCACCTCTGAAGCCTCTTCCTGCTCTGGCATTTCATACTTTTTGACAGGAGAATCCTCAGAACTGGGGGACCCGGGACTGTCCTTTCCTCTCTCTTCTTCCTCAGCCTCAGGATCCCACTCTGGACATTGGGGCTAGGACCCCTGGTTAGAAAAGGTGTGTGTGGGGAGCCCTCCAGCTCCCGGGATGACTCCAAAGTGGGAAGTCCCAGTAATCAAAGCAATTAGTCATGGGAGCAATTATGCTAATTGTTCCACTCCATGAGTCACTTCCAGCAAGTAAATACTGATTAATTCATTACTGAGCCTGAGGGAAGGGAGCTGGACTCTTTCAGGGTTAATGACTTCCTGCCCCCTTGCCCCCAGTGAGGACCCCTTTCCCCATCCCCCACTTGGAGAGAGCTAAACTTGTTAGGATCCTGCTGTGTCTTGCCTTGGGGTTCCCTAGCCCTTGGGCTTGGCTCAGAGAGAGCCTGGCTGCATTAGAAACCTTACCAGAGATCTAGTCTGGCTTTGTGAACACTCAGTTCAGAGGCTGAACATTCAAGAGACATGGGAGGACTCTTCTTCCTCTGCCACCTTCTGTGACAAACACCTTTCAAGGATTAGGAAAACACAGCCACTGAGGAATCTCTAAGAATTTTTCACTGGAAGGATCCTTAGCTATCATTAAGTGGGAGAGGGAGTGAATGGTAGGAACAGAAGTACAAATGAGAATGGGGGTTGGGGGGGCCTGCCTAGCCAAACTCAATAGGACCCCAATGGAGCATCTTCCACTGCCCCCTAGGACATCTCTCTGAATCAGAGGTCTCTGTGAGTGGCACCACTCTTCATCCAGGCTCTCACATTCTGAAGTTTGGAGGCCCTTCCACCTCTGGGGCCATGATCTCAGGCTCCTGAGGTGCCATCTTTTCTCTTCTCCCCAACTCTCCTAGCCAGTCAATGGCTGGACCCTCTTGATTCTTCCTCTGCCATATCATTGGAAGAGGTGGCAAAGACTGGTATATTGGAAAGAGAGTCTGGTTGTAGAGTCAGAGGACCTGGGTTCAGATCCCACCCCTGGTGCTTACTTACTACCTTGGGCCAATGATATTGCTTCCCTGGGTCACACTTTCCTCCTCTGTGAAGTGAGGGGGTTGGACCAGCTGGCCGCTGAGATGCCTGCCAGCTCTAGAGCGATAATCAAATCATCATTTGTTCTCTTTCTCCTCCTGCTGCTGCCACCCTCCCACTCCAGGTCCTCACTGCTGAGATCATGAGATCATACAATTAGATCAGGAAAAGGATCTTAGAAGTCACTGAGTCCACCTTCCCCCTCCTCAATTTTTCAGAGGCCCAGAATAACTTGCCCGAGGTCACAGTAGGTACCGGAGACAAGATTTGAACTCGGGACCTTCCCATCTCCAAGTCCATGGGTTGCTCAGTTCGCATGTTCTCCCCAAGTCTTCTCATCCCCAGTTCCTTCAGCCAGTGATTATTCAGGCTGTTTGCTTCTTCCCTTGACTACCAGCTCATCAGGTGTGAGGGGTTCTGGAAGTGGGGATGTTGCCCAGCGTGCTTTGGTGCAGGAAGGCTCAGCTGGCATTGCCATTTGGAGCTACCATGGACTGGTCCATGCAAACCGCCCAGGGCTTTTTCACAGGGACTCTTCTTTGGCCATCCGGTACTGCTGCAGGCGTTTTCTTCCAACCTAAGTGTAGGAGCATGCTTTTGTTCTCTTTAAACAATTCTGTTGGGATCTTTTGTTTTCATGGTGCCTTACTTCACTTCCAAATATATCCTCTCCCCACTTAGCTAGAAATAGAGAGGAAGAGACTGAGAGAGACAGAGACAGAGAGGGACGCAGAGAGACCGAGAGAAGACACAGAGAGGAAACAGGGATAGAGAGAGAAAGAGAGAGACAGAGGAGGAAGAGGGAGGGAGGGAGGGAGGGAGAGAGAGAGAGAGAGAGAGAGAGAGAGAGAGAGAGAGAGAGATGGACGAGATGAAACAGAGGAGACAGGGATAGATGGAGAAAGAGAGACAGGAGAAAGAGACAGAGAGACAGGAGAAAGAGACAGAGAGACAGAGAGCGAGCAAGACAAAGAGAAAGAGAGACTGAGAGAGAGGAGACAGAGACATAGAAGAGACAGGCATAGACAGACAAAGAGAGACATAGAGAGGGGATAGACAGAGAAAAATAGAGACAGAAAGGGGAGAGACAGGAGAGATGGGGAGAGAGAGAGACTGAGACAGAGAGACAGAGATTGGGAGAGGAAATGAAGCAGCTTGAGCCCCTTCACACAGTGCGGTGGTCTGTGCAGTGTTCCATGCCCATAACTGCGCCTTTCTGCAAAGGAAGGAGGGCACTGCACTCTTCCTTCTCTTCTTGGAGGCCTAGTTGGATGATGAAAATTAGCCAGTGCTCAGTTTCCATTTTCTGTTCTTTTCATTTATGTGGCTGGAGTCACTGTGTGTGCTGCTATCCTGTTTCTACTCTATTCTGTAGATCGGTTCTCTGGATCACAGGATTACTGATCCAGGAGCTTGAAAAACATGTCGGTGCCATCTATTCCGATCCCCTCATTTGATGGTTGAAGTAATGAAAGCCCAGGGAAGGTAAATGACCAGCCCAAAGTAGGAATGCTCAGAGGCTGTGTTTGAACCCAGGCTCTCTTTTGTTTGCCAATATTTCACTGGAAATGAATTCCTAACATCAAGGACAGGCCGGTCATCGGCCCAGATATTTAGGGTCCTCATTCTGTTGTCTCAGTGTGCTACTCTATTCATCTTCTAAAATTTGCTGAGCCATCTATACCTTCATCCAAATTGTTAATATAAGTGTTGACCAGAATGCAGCAAGAGCAAGTCCCTCCCCTGGATCTCTCCAGTGTGACATCTATTCACCCAGCACCACTCTTTGGTTCGGTTAAGTCAGATAGTGTACAAATATTTTAATAAATGTAACTACAATGTTCCAGGTCCTGTTCCTCAATTCACATCCAGCCTCAGACACTTACTAGCTGTGTGTGACCCTAGGCAAGTCACTTTACCCTGTTTGCCTCAGTTTCCTCATCTGTCAAATGGGCTGGAGAAGGAAATGGCGAACCACTGCAGTATCTTTGCCAAGAAAGCCCCAAATGGGGCCACGAAGAATTGGATACAGCTGAAACGACTGAACAATGATAACGACAGCACCTAGAATAGTATCATGGCATGGCCTTAGCACGCTGGATTCAAGTGTCACCTTGGATACACACTGACTGTGTGACTGGTCAAGCCATTTAACCTGTTAGTGCCCCTAGGAAACTTTCTGGGACTACAGGGTGCCAAGCATGTGCACATCAGTATTGGGAGAAAGAGGTTCTTCACTGGGAGTCCCCAGTGGCAATGAAATCAGAGATCTGATGGGTTCAGACACTGCAGATAAATATGAACACATCCCAACAAAGTGTACCAGGCTCCCCCCAAAAGCTCAGCAGAGTAACACAAAGGCAGCACTTGTACACACACACACACAGAGAGAGAGAGAGAGAGAGAGAGAGAGAGAGAGAGAGAGAGAGAGAGAGAGAGAAGGAGAGGGAGAAAGAGACAGAGGGACACACACACACACACACACACACATGCGCACACGGAAGAGCGAGACAAGAGAGTGGGATTTGCTGTCCTTCACTGTTAGAATTTACCATTCATTAAAAGCAGGGAAGGCTGTGTGCCCAAGTGACACTTAACCTGAGCCTAGTTACCGTTCATTGTTCTCATCATTTGTGTGGTTGTTGTCAGGATGGCATCTCTCTTTCTCTGGCTCTGTCTGTCTCTCTCTTTCGCTCTCTTCCTGCCTGTCTCTGTATCCTGTCTCTGTATCTACCTGTCTCTCTCTGTCTCTGTCTTTCTCTGGCTCTGACTCTATCTTTTCTCTCCTTCCTTCCTCCCTCTCTCTCTCCCTCCATCCCCCCTACCCCTGTCTCTCTGTCCTCCCTCTGTCTCTGTCTCCCTGCCCCCCATCTCTGTCTGTGTGCCTGCATCTCTCTCTCTGTCTCCTTCCTTGTCCCCCCTTCTTCTGTATCCATCTGTATCTCTCTCTCCTCTTTCCTCTTTCTCATTCACAAGGATATGGCCGATGACCATCATCTGCATTACTGACAATGAACTGTAATGCACCCATGCCCTTCTCCTGCTCTGTCAGTCTAGTGACTGAGTCCAACAGGAAAGGAAATGAGATTAGTCAGGTACAATCTGTTCCTCATGAACCCATACTGGCTCTAAGTGCTTTCAGAAGTGTTTAGAGAGCACCCCTTTCATAATGGACTCGAGTGGGTTGCCAGGAATAGAAATCAGGCTATTAGCTCATCGTCTGAAGAGCCCACCCTCTTCCTCTTCTTGAAAATCAGGCCTCCATTTGCCTTTTGCCAAACCCACAGGACCTTGTCTGTTGTCTATGATTTTCAATGATTGGCGATGGCTCAGCAACCACATCCCTTTCTTTCAGTGCTGGGCATTGCCGCTGGTGGAGGTCTTGTGACATGAAATCTTTTAGGGCAGCCGGCTACCACTTCCCAGCTCTTCGCTCATCCTGGAGAGATCACTTAACCATGTTCGTTTTATACTTTCCAATCTGCAGAGAAAACAGGCAAAGTAAGAGATGAGAAGGGTTGGGTTGGTTTAGTTTTGGACTTGCTCCAACTTCTGCTGTCTCTGCCTATCCTGAGTCTCTGTCCTGCTTTGATCCCTCTTTTGCTCCCCAGGGAGCTAAAAAAAAAACCAACAACCCCAACCCCACATTTGTTGCTGCCCTTATGTCCCACAGGCCTCTCCTCCTTCTGATGCTTTGGCATTCCTGATACTGTTCTTACAGGTCCTGGAACCTCCTTTTGTCTTCACACTCAGCTCCCTGCCCTCTGCCTCCACCTTTGTATGTGTGTCTAAGACCTGGGGGTGGGCCTTTGAGTGTTCTGTGTCTGCATCAGACTTTTCCCATGCTTTCTGATCCTTTGGACTGCTCTTCTTTCCCTGGACTCAAGCCTTCTCTTTCCCACTTTATACATTTATTCCTTCATGGCCTCCCTCCACTCTCCACCTGTTGAAATCCTATTCATTCTTCAAGGCCTCATTTAAATGATAAGACATCTTAAACCCAAACAGGTTCATTATCTTTTTCCTTAAACCTCTTCCACCCCCAAGCCCCTACCTTTCCTGTTACTGTAGAGGGCAACCCCACCCTCCCAGTCCCTGAGGCTCACAAACTAGGGGTCATCTTGGACTCTTCACACCCTCTCCCCCCCCCCCCCCCCCCGCCCATATCCAAGCCGTGGCCAAGGTCTGTCAATTTCACCTTTGTGTCCTCTCTTCTCTCCTCTGACACTGCTGCCACCCTGGTGCAGTCCTTCAACCCCTCACACCTGTACCATTGCAGTAACCTGCTGGTGGGTCTGTCTGCCTCAAGTCTCTCCCTACTCCAGTCAATTCTCCATTCAGCCACTAAAGTGATATTCCTAAAACACAGGTCTGACTGTGTCACTCCCCTACTCAGTAAACTCCAGTGGCTCCCTATTACTTCCAAGATCAAATACAAGATGTTCTGTTTGGCATTCAAAGTCCTTTATAAGGTAGTCCCCTCGTACCTTTCTAGTGTTCTTATACCTTACTCCCCAACACATATTCTTCAGTCCAGTGAGACTGGCCTTCTGTCTGTTTCATGAATGAGACATTCCATCTCTTGACTCTGGGCATTTTCTCTGCCTGCCCCCTGCGCCTGGAATGCTCTCCCTCCCCCACTCCAACTACTGACCTCCCTGACTTCCTTTAAGTCCCAGATAAAATCCCACCTTTTATAGGAAGCCTTCCCCAACCTGTCCTAATTCTGTGCCTTCCTTCTATTAAGTATATTCTATTTATCCTGCATTGGGGCAGCCAGTAGATAGAGTGCCAGGCCTGGAATCAGGAAGACCTGAGTTCAAATCTGGCTTCAGACACTTACTAGCCGTGTGACCCTGGGCAAGTCACTTTACCTTGTTTGCCTTGGTTTCTTCATCTTTAAAATGAGTTGGAGAAGGAAATGGGAAACTACTCCAGTATCTTTGCCAAGAAAACACCAAATGGGTTTTCATTTCAGCATCACCTAGCTGCCCCCTTAACAAGCCTATAATTATCAGTTATGCTCTAGGTGCTATCCTAAGTACTAGGGCTACAAATACAAACAGTGAAACAATTCCCAAATAGGGTCATGAGGAGTCTGAGGTGACTGAATAACAGCAACAAATTTATCCCATATATAGTTTGCTTTGTATATATTTGTTTGCATGTTGTCATCCCCAGAGCTTAGTAGGAGCTTCGTAAATATTTATTCATTAATTATCATCACCATCAACAGCAAGTGTTTACTTAGCACTTACTCTGTGCCAAGCCCTAGGGATACAAAGAAACTGAGTCCCTGCCTGCAAGGAGCTCACTTTCTAATGGAGGAGTTAGTTCAGTCGTGTCTGACTCTCCATGACCCCATTTGGGGTTTTCTTGGCAAAGATACTGGACTGGTTCATCATTTCCTCCTTTAGCTCATTTTACAGATGAGGAAACTGAGACAAACAGGGTGAACTTGCTCAGGGTCTCACAGCTAGTGTCAAGTATGAGGCCGAATTTGAACTCAGGTCCTCGACTCCAGGGCTGGTGCTCTATCCACTGAGTTGCCTAGCTGCCCCCTTAACAAGCTTTTAAATACCAATTGTGTGTTAGGTGCTGTCCTAGGTACTAGGGCTACAAATACAAACAGTGAAACAATTCCTACTTGCAAAGAGCTTTCATTCTAATGGGGGAAGACAGATGCTTTCACAAAAAAGAATAAATACCAAGAATTACTGCATAGTTAAATACCGGGTAGTTTGGGAGGGAGGGAGCGAGCAGCTGGAGGCATGTGGAACAGCTAGTAATATATTTTCATTTTCTCCTCCAGACATCAAAACATTAAAGAGTTTTACAGCCTTAGCAAGCTGTCAGTAAATTATTGAATGAATGAATTCATGAAATAGTACTCTTTCCTTCAGTGGGGTGGGGAGGCTTTATGACTTGGTTCTAGCTACTAATAATTAATGCGTCCTCTCACCTATGGGGAGGATGCGCTGGACCTCGGCAGGTTGGTGTCTTCTTTGAATTATGCCTCCAGGAGTGAGGGGAATAAAGAGCTGGGAGTCAGAAAGACCTGAGTTCAAACCAGGACTCAGACACCTAATAGCTCTGTGACCCAAGCAAGTCACTTAATCATTGCCTGCCTCAGTTTCCCTGACTATAAAATGGAGATGATAGTACCTACCTCCCAGGGTTGTTATAAGAATCACATCAAATAATATTTGTAAGAAGTGCTTAGCGTGGTTCCTGGCACATAGTAGGCTTTCCCTTCCCTGGGCTATTTCCACTGTCTCCTGTGGGGCCAAGCATCATGTTTACTGGATGGATGATGGGACTTTTGGTTCTAGGGTGAGGCCTCATTCCATAGCTAGGATACTTGCTCAGTCTGTAGCCAGTCTTAGGGGTTTGTATGCAGTGATTAGAGTGGTTTACTCTATCCCAGGCCAAGCATCAGCATGTGGCTAGAATGGGGGATGATTCTGTATCCAGACTCAGCGTGTGGTGGGTGTCATTGTGTGATCAGGGTTAAGGCTCAGTCTGAGTGGAGGGTTAGGGACTCAGTCTTTGATTTAGATGATAGGATCCTAGATTTAGAAGTGACCTTTAGAGGTCATTAAGTCCAACCCCTCACTTTACAGATCAGGCAGGTGGCCTAGTTGATAGAGCCTTGGACTTTGAGTTGGTAAGACCTGAGTTCAAATTCCCACCTCAGGCATATGCTAGCTTTGTTACTGTTAACATCTCTGTGCCTCAGTTTCCCAATCTGAAAATTGGGATATTAATAGCATCTACCTAGAAAGGTTGTTGTGAGGCTCAGATGAGATGACATACATAGGATGCTTTGCAAACTTTAAGGCTCTAACGCCATTTTACAGAGGAGGACTTGCCCAGGGTCACACAGCTAGTAAGAATGGGGCTTAATCTTGTGTCTGATATAGGGAATTGTGAGATCATAGATCTGAAGTGGGAAAGGACCTTGGAGGCCTCATCTGATCTAATCACCTTATTTTGCAGATGAGAAAATTGAGGCTCAGAGAGACTGAAAGATTTCTCTAAGGTCACACAGGTAACGAGGGACAGATGCTAGGTCCTCTTGACTCCAGCTTCAGTGCCCAGGGCAGGGGATCAGTCTGTGTCTAGGGTTAGGGCTCAGTTAAGGTCTGATCTGGTGTTAGATGCATTCTGTTTCTGGCATTAGGGCTGTCTGTGACTGGGGCTAGGCCTTAGTCTGTGGTCTAGGTAGGTAGGAGGTCAGTCTGTAGCCTGGATAGGCTGGAGGACCATTGGGGTCCATGGTGAAGGTTTCAGTCTATCTCCAGCCTAGGGGGTGAATCTTGGTCTAGCATTAGGGCCTAGTCTGCCCTCAGGAAGGTCTTTTCCCCGAATGGTTAAGGCTCCTTTTGAGACCAGGATCCACCTAGGTATTGACTTGATTACAGGATTTGACTTTACTCAGGATTATGGTCCAGTCTTTGTCTGAGACTGGGGGGCAGAATGACCTGGGAAGAGCATATTTGTTTGTATCTATGGTTAGGGTTCAGTCTTGTCAATTGGTGTGGGGTGGAGGGGAGCATAGAAGGACCAGATCCTTGCCATCCACTTTGCCAGCACTGTGCCCAGACCACTGCCTCAGCTCCCTGATTCAGGCTGGACTGGAGGATGTAGTCAGTGGAAAGATGAGAGCAGGATGCAGGGGTCTTGCCTCTCAAGTTTTCATGAACATCAGGCTCCAAGTTCTCCTTCGGGATTCCCCTAGCTTTCCTCCCTCCCCTTCTCTACTCCCTTCACTTGTCTAAGATGGAGTCCATAATCAGTGCCTTTCTGGAGAAATGGAGAGAGACCAGTCTAGATGTCGTCATCTACTGACCGCCAATCCAGATATTTCTTGCCTTTTTGGGCAGACTGCCCAGGCTGTGCTCTGGCTTGTCGTAGTCGCTGTCAGAGGGCAAGGGGGGCATGGGAAAGCAACAGCTTCTCTGGAAAGTCCAGAGTCTTGGGTACTGTGAGATCTTCTGGGAGAAGTGTGGTTTATAGGCAGAAATCCCCGCTGTCCATCCTGTCTTCTTGGGTTTCCTCTTCCTTTCTTCCTTTTTCCCTCTCAACAAGAGCTTTGGGGGTCTCCTATTTCTCTTCACCCAGCAATCTCTTCCCTTTCAAGGTTCTGGTCCCCACCTTATTCTTCCTTTCCAGCTTCCCTCATCACCCCCTTGCTTCCCACTTCTTGGCCTTGTCCGCTGTGCCTTTGGTACAGTGCTGCCATGTTTTTTCCTCATTGGTCTATTCGCTGTTCCTTATGCACAGCATGTCATCTCCCACCTCTGTGGCTTTGAATTATCTCTTCTCCAAGCCTGAGTCTCCCCCCATCCTGTCTCACTGCTTTCAAAGCTCAGCTCAAATCTCCTTCTCTACAGGGCTTTTCCTAACCTCCCCCAACCCCCCAGTCATTTCCAGTTGCTACTGCCTCCTCAAATTACATTTTTATAGATTGCACTTTATGGATGAAGAAATAGTTTATATTTATTTATTTCTCCACATGCTGTTTGCTGAATTAGAGTGTATGTTCTTCGGGGGAAGGGATTGTTTCTTTTTTTGTCTTTGTAACCCTAGTGCTTAGCACAGGGATGTGGAATGTGTAGCAGGGGCTTAGTAAATCCTTTGAGCTAGTGACCTGTTCTTAGGGAATTGGTCATGGAAAACACGAGGGCCTGTGATTGTATGTAATTGGGTGAGAAGGGAATTTGACCCAATCAGGGGTGCTGAACCATGCCCGTGGAGGCCTGGGCTGAGCAGCATCCCCAGTATCCTTGCCCTAAGTTTATGTGTGTGGGTCGAACAATGGCCTGTCATTCTGGGTACCCTGAGATTTTCAACTGGGCCAGAGAGGTGGCTCCAGGCCCTCGTTCTTTACCACGTGCATGTGGCTGTGTGGCCTCTGGCCTTCCTGGGTGTCTGCTGACTGCCTGGTTGGTTCCTTGGTGCTGAGCTCTGTCCCTCTGCTCCTCCTTAGGCTCAGCGATGGCGGAGTGAAAACTTTGAGAGGCCAGTGGACCTGGAGGGATCGGGGGATGACGACTCCTTCCCAGATGATGAGCTAGATGACCACTATTCGGGCTCTGGCTCTGGCTGTAAGTTCAGTCCCTCTCCTCCTCCTCCTCCTCTTCCTCCTCTTCCTCCTCCTCCTCCTATTCTTCCTCCTCCTTCTCCTGCTGTGGCCATCTCTGGGCTGCTGGGAACCCCTCAGCCTGGCCTGTCTAGGAAGCTGCTGGCTCCTGGCCATATCCCCTCTACCAGTCAGCACATATGTGCTGTGTATGTCCTCTCATGTGCCTAGCATTGTGCTAGGTGCTGTGAGGGATGCAGATAGCAGTAACAGACACTGACATAGACCTTTAGAGCTTACAAAGAGCCTTATCTGAGCCTCACTACAGCCCCGTGAACTAGCTAGCAAACCCATTTTACAGATGAGGAAACTAGCTCTTTACATCCTCACATGGAAGAAATCATGAGACCCAGAGACGGTGAAGGGCTTTTATAACAATAGCATGCATTTATCTAGGACTTTAAGGTTTGCTAAGCGCTTTTATAAATAGCTTATTTGGTCCTCACAACAGCCCTGTGTTGTTGTTCAGTCGTGTCCGACTGACCCCATTTGGGGTTTTCTTGGCAAAG
This sequence comes from Phalanger gymnotis, assembly GCA_028646595.1. Classification (NCBI taxonomy): domain Eukaryota; kingdom Metazoa; phylum Chordata; class Mammalia; order Diprotodontia; family Phalangeridae; genus Phalanger; species Phalanger gymnotis. Next base: position 763,513,070 of record CM053622.1, read on the forward strand.
ATACTGGGGTGGTTTGCCATTTCCTTCTCTAGCTCATTTTATAGAGGCAGAAACTGAGGCAAACAGGGTTAGGTTAGTTGCCCAGAGTCATACAAGTAGCAAGTGTCTGAGGCCAGATTTGAACTCAGGGAGATGAATCTTCCTGACTCAAGGCCTGGCATTCTATCCACTGCGCCTCCTAGATGCCCATTAAGGTGCGATTATCATAAGTGTCTAAGTAAGTATCTAAAGCTGGATGTGAACTTGGGTCTGTCTTCCTGGCTCCCAGGCCCAGCACCATGTATAGCTGCCTACACTTAAAGTGTTGGTGGTGTAGCTGGAGGTGGAGTCTGGGTCTCCAGGTATAGATATGTTCCCTCTCTAGGAGCTTAAATTTTAGATGAAGAAATAAACTGCCCATGAAAGGTTAACATAGCAGGCAGTAGGTGCCTAGAGCCCACTGAGTAATGGGGTACACAGGAAAGTATGAAAAAGGCTCAGTAGGAGTGCAGCCTTACTGGGGGTAATCAAGGAAGGCTTTCTGGAAGAGGTGGGGGTCTGGGTTTGGGGGATAGATGGGTTGAATTTTGATAAGCAGAGAGGAGGGAGCAGGCCCTTCCCAGGAATGCATTATCAGCTCCTCGGCCTGGTAGGGGCCCTTGGGAAAAGGCCATATTCACTTCTCTGCTATATTATCAAAAGGGATTGAAATGCCAAGCCTCTCTGTACCCCCCTGCCCCAAAAAAACTACGGCTCTCACTAATTCCACATTCCACTCTCTTCTTCCAACCTTTTAGACTTTGAGCAGGAGTCTGGGATTGAGAAGGCTGTGCGGATAAGTACCAATGTAGCTGTTGCCCTGTCCACCACCCCAGCTGTGCTGCCCACAAGTGCCATCCAGCCCATGGGCACTCCTTTCGAGATGCAGCCATCGGAGAGCCCCACCACCAAGCCTGCCACAACCGTTTTGGCAGTGACCAAGGTGTCGGTGGTTCCCACTGCCGCTGCTGCCGCCGCTGCCACTGTGGCCACAGCCACAGCCACAGAGGCCGTGACCACTGCAGCCCCAGCTGTGGCCACTGAGGCTCCAGCTGTGGCCACTGTGGCCCCAGCCGTAGCCACTGCTCCCGCCGCTACCACTAACATCATCCTGACTACCGCTAGCATCCCCACATACCCCCCGTCTACGATCAGCGTGCCAGTTTCTCAGACAACGGCCCTCCCCAAACTCCCGCCTCCTCCGCCAGCTACGGTGGCAGCCACAGTTCAGGCTACAGCCCAGGCCACAGCCCCTGCCACACTCACCCTCCCTGCAGTGGCTTCTGGCCTGGACACAGAGGCACCCACCCCGAAGCTGGTGGTCACCGCCACGCCGAGCACCTTGCCGAAGCAGGAAACCTCTCAGCCTCCAGGTGTCTTTGAGAAGAGCACTGTAGCTCTGGGATCTGATGCCCTGGTGCCCACTGAGGTGTCGCAGGTGGGAGAACAGGGTTGGGGATTAGAAATGAAATAGGGATTTAGAAAAAGCCAACTCGAGAGAGATTTGGAATAAAAGAATAAGGGATGGAGGTTGGGCTGGATTAAAGATGGTGAGCGGGGAGGGGGTAAGCAGGCGGGCTCTTGTTGGGAAGGCGGTGCTGTTTGGTGACGATGCTGATATTTCCACTGCCTCTTTTTCTCGGGGAAGGGCTCCCGCCAGTCACCGTGATGGGGCCCCAACATATGTCTGCTGTCGTCTGCACGGCGTTTGCCACCTGGCCATGGGCACGGTCCCTGCATCCCAGATGGGCTTTCCTGACTCTTCCTTGGTCCATTCCCTCTGCTACCCTCTCTCCTTCTTCTCCTCCATTCCTCCTTCTCCTATTCTTTTTTTCCACTGGGTTCAAATCCCAGCTTTGTAAGTTACCATATATGTGACTTCAGGCAAGTTACCTGGCCTTTGCAGGTTTCAGGTCCCCTACCGTTGGCCTGGATAGCCCCTAAGAACCTTCCTGACTCCCAGTCTGTGATCCTGTGTTGCTCTCCCGTCTCTTGAACCTCTTAACTCTCCCTCTTTCCTCCCTTTTCTCCCTATCCCTTTCTTGACTTCCCTTTTTCCCTTTCAAAATGGTTCATTGTGTATTTTTTTTACATCAATATCACTTTTCAGTGATCCAAATAGAGCCTCTTCTTACAACAGAGTCTGACAGAATATCACCCCATCATGTACCTTCTTTCTTTTCCTCCTTTTGTTCCCCTGTTCCTGGCTGTTTTCTCTCCCTTTCTCCTCCTTCTCCTTTTCTTCCTTTCTCTTTCCTCTCTTCTTTCTGCTTGGCACAGGGGGTATCTGTAGGTTTTGGGGTGGGGAGAGAGAACTTGTCCTTCCTGGTTGGGAGCGGGGAGGTGAGGGCCCAGTGGAAGACTTCCTGGCTGGGGGGAGGACAGAGCCTTGAGCCAACCCTGCGAGGCCTCTGCCCACAATCCTCCCTTTCTGTTCTCCATCCCTGCAGACCCCTACCCCAGAGGCCCCACTGGCTACAAACCGGGAAGTGGAGGCAGAAGTACCATTCCCCAGTGGGGACTCGGAGCCCCCAGAAGAGGGGATCACCCAGCCAGAGCTGGACAATGAAGTGGTGGCAGTGGGTGAAAAGACCACTACCCCCCCAGCAGGAATAAAGCCCAAGGACGGACAGCCTGGGCCAGGCCTGTTTGATAACACCATCGACTTGGGCAACTCAGCTGCCCAGCTGCCTCAGAAGAATATCCTTGAGAGGAAGGAAGTGTTAGTAGGTAAGGCCTGGCTAAGGTCGGGGGTGGAGGGGATGGGGGGGACAGGAGATAGGAGTGAGGAGAAGAAAGAAGGATGGCTGGATGGAGTCCTTGTGTCCCCAGAACTTAAAAACGCTCACTGTTTCATTCTTTCGTTCATTATTCATTCACTCATATTCTTCCCTTTTCTCCCAGGGGATCCTCACTAGCTCAGGCTTCAGGGTCCCTCTTCAAACCAGGGGGTCCCTACTGCACTTGGGGGGATATGGCAGCAAGAACCAGAACCTGGGGTTCCCAGTCCCTGAGCCCCTGACCTCTCGCCTCCTTCACTCCAGTCTCCTGGGCCCCAGTCCTAAGCCCTGCTCCTTCCTTCTTCCCTGCAGCGGTGATTGTGGGTGGGGTGGTCGGAGCCCTCTTTGCTGCCTTTCTGGTCACACTCCTCATCTACCGCATGAAGAAGAAGGACGAAGGGAGTTATACCTTGGAGGAACCGAAGCAGGCCAGCGTCACATACCAGAAGCCGGACAAACAGGAGGAGTTCTATGCCTAGAGGGACCTCGCTGCCTCCTCTTGCCTCCTCTTCCCTCCCCTCCCCTCAGCCTTCCTCTCCTCTCCTTCCCCCTTTTTGCTTACCCCTTGGACAGAACTATGAGTCTTCTGAATCCTTCTGCTGCACTGGACCCAAGTTACTGCTGGTGCAGGGAGACATTGTCCATGAACCCTCGTGCCCTCCCCCTGGCACGTGGGGCAGGACCTTGGAAAGGGGACAGCCAGCCTCCCCTCTCCCATCTATAGAACTGGGATTCCTTCCTACTCCAGACCCCACTTATTCCCAGAGGGGCTCTGATCAGCATCCCTCCCCACTTTTCAGGCCAGAGCTGGGCTCCAGAGGAGCCAATGGCCAGTGAGGCTGGGGCTTCGGGGACTTTGGGCCAGATTCCTATCTGTGGGAGAAGTTAAGAGTCAGACAGAACTTTCTTTGGTTGATAAATGAGAGGGTGAGACTTGGGAATTGCTTTCTTCTCTCCCTTGGGCTCTTGATGGCCTTCTCATCGGGACTGGGAGATTTCTCCTGGACTGGCAGCGGGGCACCTTTTGTCATGGGGCCGTGAACCCTTAGCCTAGTGGTTTAGGGACCCATGGCAGCCAATGCCATCTCTTAGGCGGAACATCTTTTGGCCATGGCAAGTGAGCCCTGTGGACAGTGCTGGATTGAAGTTGGGGGGAGGAAAGAGGAAGAGAGAGTCTGAATGGAAGAGGGGTGGTAGTGGGAGAGGGGAGTGAATGGGGAGCCAGGAGGCTCTCCACCCTCCCTTGCCCCTTCCCCCTGCTCCTGGGGCTCTCTCAGACCTCACCTTGAGTTACCTCTCAGTGCCAACCAGCGTCAGGGTTAACAAGCTTGTGGCTTTGCCAAGAGTGCCTGAGAGTGGCTGGCTCAAGCCTTCTCCAGAGAAGGGGGGACATTCCTTCTCTCCCTCCCCCATCTCCCTTGCTGGACTGGGCACAGACTTTTTCTGTGGCTCAAGCTGGCGAGGGTAGGGGGAGTGTCTGGGCAGAGATATTCTGCTTGAGGCACGGCAGCCGCCCAAGGGGTAGTGTTTGCCAGACATGACTTTGTCACAATCAGCCACGTATATCATTCACATGACCCAGCATGCAGACAGTCACAAAAAGTCACATACACCAGGCCCACCAGCCATACTATCATGTGTCCCAACAGGATTCTCCCACACACGAGTCATTGACATACCCTGAGTCAGTACCACCAGCCACATGTTCTCACATGCTCTGGTCCGACAGCTGGGGAATCTCTTTTTAAAAGAAAAGATGAAAAGGGAGAGTGGAGAAGCTGCTTTTCCCTGAAGGCTCTGACACCTGCTTTCTAGCTCTTCTTGCTCTTACAAGCTCTTATTTACCCCTTCCCTGGATACCTGGAGCCAGTGGGAAGAGCCAGGGTGGGTGGTGGGATGGAAGAATGGTCTGACAGGCCACACTTTAGGGATGATCCTGTGAATTTGGAAAGGAAGGGGATGCTCCTGGTGGACCTAGGAACCAGATGCCAAGGCCCGACTTCTGTGGTGGAGTCATATGGATGCTTCTAGTCTGCCAGTTCCAGACTCCCTCCCTCATGGACTGGGGTTGGTCCCAGGAAGGGCATGGAGATGAGGAAGGAAGGACTTCCACTGAAACTGATCGACTTCCCAGGAATGGCCTCAGACCCTTGACTTCCTACGTGAAGCTGGCTCCCACCATATCACCCAATTCATGGGCCTATGTGTCTGCCAACTCTCGGAAGCCACTTAGTGCCTGCCTGGATAGAGTCATGAGCAGCCCTTAGCCTTTGGCCCAGCCCTGCTGCCTCTTGGCTTGTATGTGGACACTGGCCCTCCTTTTTGGAAACCCCTATGGGGAGACTGTTGATCATCCCAAGGCCCTTTGGTACCTTCTCTCCATAGGGCTCCCAGGAGCCATTAGTGAGGTCTCTGCCCCAGAGCTTGTGCTTGGTGGAGATTCTGCTGGCAGTGGGCTTCCTGTTTTATGAGATCCACTCTTCCTTGTCCCTGCCCCAGCCATCTCCATACTCAGACCTTGTTTGTAACTCTGGGAGTGAGTGCCATGTTCATAGACAAAGCCTGGCCCAAAGAGTTTGTATCTTCTGGCTTCTTGAGAGACCTGAGGAACCTACCATCTCTTGAGAGCACCTGCTGTTGGAGGCCTCCATACCGGGATCCTGGGCCCCAAGGGGAGCTGCCCAATGCTGACAGTCAAGAAAGTGGAATAGCATTGTCACCTGTGGGCCTCATGCTGGAGCCAGTCTGTTCTCGATGGATGCACTCTCCTTCAGGGGCATGGAGCCTGTTGCAGGCTGGCTCAAACTTGGGGGAGGTGGGTTTTTTCCTGGGGGAGCAAGGGCTGAAAGGAATTCCCGGGATGGAATCCTGGTTTTTGGACTATTTGCCTCTCATCCTCACCCTTAATGTCCCATTTATCTCATCCCCCTTGCATTGTCAGCTCCTCCCAGCCCAGTCAGAGAGGCAGGCCATTGCCTTGGTGAATTTTGAAGTGTGAAGATGGGGAATGGGGAGAGGCTTGTAGCATCTGGGGAAACACAAGAACAGGGAGAAAAGTCTGGGCTGAGGTCCAGATGGAAGCCTGGGTTGATGGGCTAGATCCCAGGAGGGAGGTGTGGAAGGGTCTCTAGATGTTGGTCCATCTCCTCTTGTGGACTCCTGTCCATAACCTCTTTTTAAATAGATCCATGGCCTGCCCACTCTTAGCACTGGTACTCACCTTATTCCATCAGTCGTTACTCCAACCACGCACCTATAGGGCCATGGTCCATAGAAAAAGGAGAGTCAAGGTTGGCAGGGCTTGAGAAAGGGTCTGGTGTCATCTCCAAGATGTCTAGTGGGGCCAATCCTCCTCAGACTAGGAGCTCACTGGTGTGCCAGAGCTCAGCTGGGGAAAAGTTGGTCCCCAAGTGTTTGAGGGTGGAGTTTCAGGGAATAGTATTGCCTGAATGCCAGCTGCCCCTTTTGGGTCCTTATACTAGTGACCTTTTCCTAGTCTTCCTCTTTGGTCTCTAAAGTTGTCACATTGCCACTGGCTCCCAAGGCTGAATTGACATGTAGCCTTGTGGATAGAAATGGGAAGGGACCCTGAGAAATAAAGATGAGGTAATACTACTCCCAGAAAACTGGTGGAGAGAGTGTGGAGAGGGGTCAGGCTACTGTTAGTGTTCCTTTCCTGGGACCTCCCCTTCCTTTATCTGACCATGAATATGATATGAATGTCACAGTATCTGCCCTGTTTGAATGAATCACCCTATACCTTGACCCCATTTGTAGGCAGGGGTTTGGCTTGGGGAGGGTATCTTAGGAGTGGGGAAGCAGGGGAGAAGCTATAGGCAGCTGGTTGCCAGAGTGAGTTGTGGCTGTAATGAGGGCAGTCTAGTTAGAGAGGAGTTCATATAGCCTGGGAACTTCTTCTAGGTAAGAAGAGTTGATAGATAGAAGAAACTGGGGCTGGAGGAAACCCCCAAGGAATTGGGTCGTTGGCTCTACAACCTTGGGCCCCTCAACCCCAGGAATGATGCTCCCTGATGAGGCCATCTTTGGTGCCCCGTTTCTCCCATTTCTAGGGGTCCTTGGAAACTGACAGGAATGGTCCGTAGTGGAGTGCCCAGTAGGAAAAGGAAGGTGGAGGAGAAAGCCAGTTGGGCTGGAGAGCCTTGTGGTCCAGAGTTTGGGGCCCCCTTGTGGGTCAGCGGGTGTTGGATTCAGGGCTTGAGAGATGCTGAGAACTTGGGTTGGGAGGCCTGCCAGGAAGCAGACATTCCCACCCCCACCCCAGACTCAACTATTAGCAAGGCAGCTGCTGGAAAAAGCTGCCTTTTGGGGTGTCCCTCAGCATTTCCTAGGGGGCACCCTTTCTGTTTCAGGGCATCTCATCCACAATTTCAGGATAAATATTCCTCCACTTTCTATAGCCACCCTTTCTTCTTCTCCCCATTCATGGGGCAGTGACCCCAGGCTGCTCTCCTTGTAAATAGGAATTGAAGAAGCCTGTATAGATTTACAAATAGCAAGATCGCCAAAAGACCTGGGGACCGAGGATCTCAGGGTACATGGCCCCAGTCTTGAGAGCTTCTGAGAGTTCCAGACTCTGGCGCTCACCCTGAAGAAGCCTTCTGAGCTGGAGCTGGCACCATGGCCCTCCCCCCAAATAGTGAATGCATGTAAATATTTTTAACAGGAACTGTGTCTCATGCAGCAGACCCCTCTTTGGGGGATCTCCCTCTACAGAACCATCCCTGGGCCTGGGGCTTGGAGGGACAATTGTCTGTGCATCCAGGTGGAAGAAAGGGGAGAGCAGAAACTCCCCCCCCCCCACCCTATCTATATCCCTCCCACTCAACCTGTTTGTTAACCTGTTTTTGTCCTGAGTTTATGGCCAAAACTTTTGAATAACAAAGGAAAAAGAGACCAACTGAACCCTTCCCTGTTATGTGGGGGGGAAACTAGTTCAAGGCCTGGGCTCATGGCCCAATCCTGTAATGGTACCATTATTATTATTTTTAATTCTTTCTGTGTTGTGCCCATTTATAAGAGGAAATAAAATAAGTCATTGAAAGGATGCTCCCTGGCTGGGAGTGGGGTGAGCATCAGAATCATTTCTCCAGGCCTTGACCTCACATCTATCTCCCTGCCAGCCTAACCGGAAGTCGCCTCCATGTGCCTCAACTCCTCCCTCTAAGGCAACACCCTGGGACCACCAGTGCCACCTTTGCTTTTAGAAGAGCCTAAGGAAAAAAAAGGGAAAATAATTATCTCCTGAGAACCATTAGGGTTCCACAACCATTTATTAAGCACCAATTTATTACAGAGTACTCCTTAATTGCTGGGGAAGAGAAAAGATTAGAACACTCCTTTCCATGGAGTTTAAGAATCTCTTGGGGGGGGTTTTGACACCAACTAGAAGGTAAGCCTTGAAAAATGCAACAAAGGGAAGTGAGGAAAAGCTCGTGTTCAACTGGTGAGATCAAGGAAGGCTTCCTGGAAGTGGCATTAGAGCTAAGGTTTAAAGGATGGGTATAAGAATGAGGAAGCTGAGACCTGGAGAGGTGATGAAGGCATTTGCCTGAGGTCACGTGAGCACCGAGTGGCAGAGCCAAGATTTTTTAAGTCTGGTTCTTTCCACTATGTAGCATTGCTTCTACCATGAAAGGCTCATTACTAGAAGACCAGCTACTAGACAATGATATTTTTGGCCATAATGACACCCAAAGCAAAAATGAGGTCCTGTGTGGCCTCCATCTCCTTCAGTCATGAGTGGTGGAGAATGTGGGCAGGAGATGCTGAGTAATACTCAGTTTTCAAGCTTTTCTATAAACTAATGCTTATGTGCGACTTCTGTTTAATGACCCAAAACTTGATACTCTATTAGAGTAATCTATTCATTAAGATTGAGAAGCAGTGTGCTGTAAAAGAAAGGAGGTTAATTTTAGACAAAGGCCACACTTGGATTCAGATCCAGGTTCTGACACTTAGCTGGGTGACCCTGGGCAAGTCACTTAAACTCACTGAGCCTCATTCTATAAAGTGGGGGTAATTGTATGTGCTGAACAATGCTTTGTAAACTGAAAAGAGCTATATAAATGCAGGTTATTAAGCATACCCATATTAATCTTGCTATAAATAAAATAGAAGATATAAGATAGTTGCAGTAATTAGTAGAATGGCTTGTAGGTTCTTGGAGAGCTAAATAAAGGCATTGATTTCACAGAATACTTGGTCATCTCACTTTGCAATGCTTGTGATTAGAATCGGCAAACCAACAGCTGTGAAGAGAGTCACTGCTTAGGGACCGCCATCTGTTTCAGGGGATGAAGAAAGTCTTATGAAGAAGCTGTTGAGGTCCTTGAAACAGTTAACCTATACCTTAATACTCAGTGACTTCAGTGCAAAGATGGGCACAGCGGAAAATGGTAGAAACAATGTCAGCAATGTTGGTTGGAGTTCAAAGAATGAAGGAAAGGAAAGTATTGTAAATTACTCAGAAGCCTGATTATGTCACGAATCCTTTCTTCAAGAGAGTTGGAAAGAGTTGAATGTGATGAGTACCAAGCTTCATATCACACGCGTGCACACACACACACACACACACAATTGATAGAACTCAGGAGATAATGCCTAGACAGGGAACTTTTAAAGGCTACCAACGTGATCATTTCAAGATGAACTGCACAGAACAAAGAATCGGTGATGAGAAGACAATGTGTGAATTCACAGAAGTTTCTTCTGATCTGCTTAATCAAGTCATTGGTTCTAAAAAAAAAAATGGGAAATGGACAAAAAGAATATGGACTCTGACTCTTGCTGTTCCTTAGGTTTTAATTAAGGCAAAAGTCACCATGATGTGGATGAAGGACCCAAGAAACTGCATTAGCTGGAAGACTTGTAGCCAAGGACAACTCTGACTATAGAGCGCAACTTCGTTTACAAAATAGTATAGAGAAAGATAACAAGCAATATCACCCCGAGATACAATTTACTGAGAACTTGGTTTTAGATGTAGCTAAACTGTACATTCTGGGGGATTTCAAAAATTAAAACAATAAGGGGACCAATAAATAGAGGTGAACAGGTATGCTTTCATTTCTGCATCTATATCCTCATCAATGACATAGTGGGAATACCACTTTTGGACTTCACTGCGCCTGATTGTACTATGGGAAGCAGTAGAAATGACATTTAAAAAAATGAAGTTAGGATGAATGCCAGGATATGGCCAAATACAATACAGAATAAAGCTGTATTACAGACAATTTTAAAAGCACTTGGGGGAAAAGAGGGGAAAATTCCAAAAGTGGAAAAGCCCCTAGGCAGTCTTATTTCCTTCTCCTCACCCAAACCAATTAAGGAGCTTTGAGCAACTACTAACCCCATATACCTGCTTTCTCATGTATAGAATAAATTTTGATAATGGTTTGTACATGCACTGAAAGTAGCCTTAATGAAAGCGTGAGAAAGAAGTAGACATTTTTTGTAGCTATTTTTTATCAGGCAGATCACGCCTTAAGACCATCCAACTAACAAATGGGTAGAGAATATAATATCTTGTTATTTGTTTCTTGATTTCAAGAGCATCTGACTCAGTAGAGCAAAAAATAGCATCCTTAAAGGCTCTCCTCAAACCATGTTTTTCCCCATGTATATGTTAAAAAACATGCAAGATCCTACAACAGAAAGCCTACAGAGATAGTATTCCAGGATCTCATTGGACAATATCAAGTGCCTCTAAGATGTTTGCCAAGCATAGAGGATGTTTAGGGATTCCTGATTCATTGTGAGGTTCTCCTAGCACTGCTATTTGTAGATTTTATTGTGCTAATCACACTAAATTCTGGAATGCTAGGACGTCTCAAATGAGAGCCACATGTTTTCAAGAGTTAGGTAACCCTCCAGACACAACGTGAAGGGGATGAAAAACATGTTACCCAGATTACAACATAGATTGACTATTGAGTTAGTACATCCTTCCTTCCTTTCTTCTTCCCTCCCTCCCTCCTTCCCTCTCTCTCTCTTTCTCTCTGTCTCTCCCCCCTCCCTGGTCTGTTTTGGATAGGCGCTACTTGTGTAAAGTGAAGTGGATCCGTAATTGTATAGGAGGAAGAAATTAGGCTGGATCCCATTTGGGAACTTAAGCAATGCTCTTGATGACCCCAAGTGACTTGCATCCACCCCCTCCCCCCAGTCCATGTTTTTAACACCAAGAGTATGATGTGATTGTTCAATATGGATTCCACAATCTCAGAAGAATCCAAGTTGTAGATAACTCAAGGAAAGATGTGTAGTGGATGGAAGTTAGTAGTAGCATCTTGCCAATGGTGACTTGTACAGGGTGTTCCTAAAGTCTAGGTACATAGGCAGAAAGGCATATTTTCAAGAAATGAAATGAATGAAATTTTCAACAACATTTTGTTTAATTGGAATATTAACAAATAATACCTTCAATACGATTTCCATCATTTGTGATGCAAAAGTTGATACACTTTGCAAGATTCACATGAACTCGATGCAATAACTCCACATTTCCTATGTGTCCAGACTTTAGGAACACTCTGTATGTGGAAAGTGGTGGTATCATTAAGGACGTAACCACTAAAGGAGGTGAGATGTTCGGGTAGAGAGAATGAACATAATCTAACCAAGCCTTAGTTTCCTTATCTGTAAAATAGGGATAATAATACTTCCATTACCTACATCATGGTGTTGGTATAGGAAAACTAAACTGAAACTGAAAAGCATTATATAAAAAAAATTTATGCAATATATTACAAGTTGTAACATAATAGAAAACAAGTCATCTTGTTTCTGTTTTACAAATGAGGAAATGGGTAGTCAAAAAAGGTGAAGTGACCTCCCTAATAAGAATCAAACACAGCTAATAAGAGTCAGAGCTTTGATTTGAACCCAAGAGAGGAGATGTAGGATGTATTTGTGTGTGTGTGTGTGTGTGTGTATGTGTGTGTGTGTGAAGTAGTTCCCATTTGCAAAGGGGGATTAGTGTGACATAGAATAGCTCCAGACTACAAGGGCCTTGGATGCCAGTCAGAGAAGTTTGATTCCGTAGGTCATAAGGAGCCAATGGAGAATTTTGAACATGGAAATGAACAGGGAAAACATCGCTGGAGAGACGTGAGGAAGATCCGTCTGGCCCGGGTGTGAGGGAAAGCAGCTGTGGCAGAATGAAAGATGATTGGCTAGGAAGTGAAGATCCATGTTCAAATCTCACTTTGGTCACTGCAACCATGGGCAAGTCCCACCACTTCCATTAGCTTCAAATTCCTCATCTGTAAAATGAGCCTAGTAACACATGCAATGCTTATCTCACAGTGTAATCGTCAGGAACAAATGAATGTGTGTAAAGTGCTTTGTAAACCTTGAAATGTTACAGAAGTTATAAATAGGCTCGGAAGATTGGAGGAGCCAGAAGATAAAGATAAGGAGACCCATTACAAGATTGCTGCTATGGTCCAGGGGGGTGGTAATGATAGGAGCCACGATTAAAATACTTGAAATGCTTGGAAATACAAACTTGGCTGTGGTAGGACCTAGTGTGGGGGCTGAGCATGGGAGAAATGGGGTGGGTAGGATGGGGTCTTGTTTAATTTCCAAATCATAGGAACTTTAAGGGAACTGAGTCGAGTCCCATCCTCCCACCCGGTATAGGAATCCTCTTTATGTTATGGCTGAATCGTGGTGTATCAGAAAGGGTATTGATCTCAGAGTTAGGAGAAACCCAGATTTAAATCCTGCTTCTGACACTTCCTAGCTGTGTGACCATTGGGAAGTCATTTAACCTTGCTGAGACTCAATTTGCTCATCTGTAAAATGAGAAGAATGATGCCTGTGGAACTTACCTCATAGGGTTGTTGCGAGATTCCAATGAGGTCATATCTGTAAGCACTTTCTCTCTAAATGCCAGCTATCATTATTTCCCAGCCTTTCCTTGGATACCCGCAGTAACTGGGAGGTCATTCTCTAACAATGACCTCTCTGAGTTGCTCCATTTTTTCCCATTCATGGACAATGTCTAATTGGTAAGAAAGTTTTTTTTCTTCCTTCTATTGAGTTGAAATCTGCCTTTTTTTACCTTCTGCCTTTTGGTTCTAGTTCTTTCTTTTGGGGTGTGATTCTTCCCCCTCCTGACAGCTCTCCAAAGTATTTGAAGACAATGGTCAGGTCTCTACTAAGTCCTCCAGAGGAACACATTGTTCGTTCCTTCAACTCACCCTCATATGGTATGGTCTCTAGTTCCCTCCATTGCCCAGGTACGTTGCTCTGGATTTGCTCCACCTCGTCAGATATCTTTATTAAAATATGGAGCCCAGAACTAAAGCCAGTTTTAAAGGAGGTTTTCTGACCATAACTGAATACGATGGGGTCATCACCTCTCTCGCATCATGCTTCATTACCACGCTTGTTGGTGGCATAATGGCAAGAGCCGTAGACTTGGAGTCAGGAGAGGCCAGCGTTGGAATCTTGCCTACTATGATGCTTCTGAGCTATATGACTGCGTAGGAGGCTGTTAACTTCCTAGAGCCTTCATTTGGTCAGTCAACTACTATTAAGTGCCTCTATGAATGGGGCACTGTGCTAAGTGCTAGGGAAACAAAATCGAAAGACATCCTTGCCTTCAAGGAGCTTACTGTCAAACGGGGGAGACAACGTGCAAACAACTATGTACGAACAAGCCGTAGATGAGATAAATTGAGAGTAATCTCAGAGGGAAGGCACTAAGATTAAGGACCAGGAAAGGCTCCTTGCAAAAAGTGGGTTACACTTACGGGAATATCTATTACCTACTTTTGTGGGCAGTTGTGAGACTTTGTGATGTAGGAGGAAGTGATGAACTTGGGAGTCACAGATTTTGAGTTCCAAATCTTACTCTGCCTTTATTATCTACAAGACCTTGGGCAAGTAATCTGATCTCTCGTAGTCTCAGTTTCCCTCTCTGTAAAGCTAAGGGGTTGGACTAGACCTTTAAGGTCACTTCCAACTCTAAATAAGCGTTTTATAAATCTTCAAGTGTTAGAGAAGTGTTAGTTTATTATTATTATTATTATTATTATCTGAACTTATCACATAGTAGAAGAAACAGAAGACAATCAGAACATTTGGTTTCTAGTCCTGGCTCTGACCCTAGGTGGCTACGAGGCTGACTTCCACGTCCTGCTTTTCTCTGCCCACGCTGATCAGGACACAAAAAGTTCCTGGCTTGGTGTGGCTAATCGTCTCAACTCACAGCTTGACCAATGGTGACACTCAGATCTCAGAGACAAGAGATGGAGTCCTGCCTGGGTTGATGTGCTGAGCTAGTCAGTGGGTCAACCACCATAATCTTAAGAGTGGAGACTAGTACTGGGGACTGGAAAGCTAGGGAAGGATTTCTTTGTCCTTTGTGACTCCATAGGACACAGCCTCAGATGCTCTCAAGATTCCTTTAATACATTTCACAGAACCTCAGAGTTGGAAAGACCTCAGGATTTATCTAATCCAACTGGTACCCAAACAGGAATCTCCTCTCTAGACAACATGTGGGCAAAAGCACACATATTCAGAGGATCTAGGCTCAAGTTGTGAGGTTGCAACTTACTGCCTTTGACCAAGACAATGTGCCACTCTGACCCTCAGTGTCTACCTCTAAAACACGACATGGTTGAACTGTATCATCTGTAAGGTCCCTTTCAGCTGTAATATTCTTTGATTTGATAATGATAACCTGCTATAGGAATATTCAGAGCAGAGGGAGATTACACGACACTCTGTGTTGCCTTGCGCAAGTCACTTAATTTACCTTGGCCTTAGTTTTGTCATTTCTAAAATGAATTGACTGGATGAGATGGCCCCTGAGGTCCCTCCTGGCTTTGGATCTATGATCCTGGTAATCCTGTGACTTTCTGCAAGACTGCTTACGGAAGGCTCTATGGACAAGCCGTTCATCTTCCCTGAGTTCAGTGTTCTCATTAGTAAAGTGAGGATAATAATTACCTTCCTTCCTTAAAGTATTCATGACATTTTATGATATGGGAGAAAGTTCTGAACTTGGGTGGCCCAGGTCCTGGGTTCTAATCCGTGCAGTATGAGCTTGGGCTGCCACTTAAATATAACTTATATCATGCTCTTAGGTTTGCAAAGTGTTTTACATATGTTATCTCATTAGATCCTCATCACAGCAACCCTGGGAGGTAGGTGCTATGATTATTCCCATTTTACAGATGAGGAAACCAAGATTCAGAATAGTTAGGTGAGTACCCGCTGGTGGTTAGGATAGGATAGTATCACTGAGCCCTCCTAGTTTTGGGGTATAGGGTTCTAAACAATCAAGATTGTGTAGGATCTGAGACCACTTCTCATCATGGGGGTTATGGGGAACTCCTGCCTTCAATATACCTTTGGGAAGGACTTATTGGTTCAGTCTCCCCAATTGATTTGACCTTCACTTTGCCTGTTTTCTATGCGAGCAGAATCAAACATGCTGCTCTCCTTCCCCCACCCTTGAGCTATAATGTTTTGTTCAATCATCTTAGCTTCAACTCTGCCCAGGGAAAATTGTGAAAGTTGATCTTCAGACTTCCAGGGGAGGCTTGCCTCTCCGGTCCCATTGTGTAGTTAGGGGCCTATTTGGCCTGAGTGTAAGGCTGGCCTTAACTGACGTTGGACTTGGCTGGCATTGTTCAATGAGAACCTTGCTGCTTGGAACTGGGAAAGTCAAACCATGATCATCTAGTCTGCTTCTGACACTTGAGAATTCCTTGAGGTGTTAAGCAGTGCATGCCCTGATGTGGGAATATGCACATTTGATACATGGCTATGTGAAGACCATGCCTCTCATGAAAGGATGGGGGCTGGGAAACACATTTTGAGCAGCAGGAAGGAACTGGGATACTAATGTGGGTGGGTCAGATTACTAGGGGTTGTGGCTGGTGATAATATTTGGCTCTATATCAGACTCTTGGCTCTTGTCAGAGAATAGCTCTGAGGTGCCTCCTACTCTTTAATTATGGCAACTAGAGAAGATGAACCTTTACAAAGGGCTCCTGTCACCAGCACTGGCACTGGCCATATTTTCCATGGGCTTACTATGGGTCTATCCTTGATATCTAAGTGCAGGATATACCAAGGGAATGGTAATCTTCCTTTTTCCATCTTTCCTCTCCCTCATCTCTTTGTCTATCACTCTTCTTCTACTAATCTCCATTCTTTTGTGCCCTAATTTGGAGCACTAGTGAGAGAACTGATGGTGGTGTTCCTATCTCTTTAGCCCCTAGTCCCAGGAGACATTTAACTCATGCCAAAAGAATGGGAGACAGATCTCCTTTGGAACAAAGTGGGACATCTGTCCAGACAAGCAATTCTCATCCAAAGTAAAAGGAATCATTGCTTTGCATCTAGCTGGTTCCTGAGTGGGACATGGTCACAGGGAGAGGCTCCTGGGCAGGATTTTGTCCTCTAATACACCCTTTCCCATCACTTTCTTGATGGGATTCTTCCTCCAAATCATAGACATAGAGACTATTGCAACTAGAGGGGACCTTAGATATGCTTTAATTTATCCCCTAAGTCTGCAGAGACCCAGAGACTAAGAGACCCAAAGGCTAGTGCCTTGCCTGAGGTCACACAGCTAGTTAGTGTCAGATGTGGGGCAAGATGAGGTTCTCTGACTTTCAGTCTAGTCAGAGATCCTGGTCCTAAAATTCTCCATTCCTTTCTCCAAGATTCCTTTTTCTTCATACTATCGTTTCTCCCACCACTTTCCTGCCCTCTGACTTACACATGAACAATGCATTACCAGGCGCACTATCCTGTAGCCAGCATGGGAGTCCAGGATCTTCTGTGGACTTTTCTCTGGAAGCAGAGGATGAGGGGGCAATAATTAGCTGAGTCCCTGGAAACATATTGCTCAGGGCTCCAGGAACCAGGCCTCCATACTATGTTCCAGTCCTGGGTCAGCCTTCAAAGCAATGCTTCTCTACTTTCACTTGTTTTCCACGTTTTTATCCCTCTGTCTCTTCTTTGTCCACCTTCTGCTCTGGCTCTCAGCTGTTCAGGGTTTGTATCTCTGTCTCATATCCTGCTTCCCTTTTGAATCATGCCTTTCTGCACCTCTGTCTGTGCCTCTCCCCTGCCTCCCCGCAACCCACCATACTTCCCCACCCCATCCAGAGCGATTGACATTTTCCCAGACATTAAGCAGGCAAGATGTGGGGCTCGGACATTCCACAGTAAACCACAGCAGCCCCTGCTGGGGCCTCTAAAGGGGGTCTAGCCCAGCCGGAAAGGCGGAGCCTGGAACTGGAGACTCATTCCCAGCCATACCCCCAAGCTCCCGGGCCTCAGATTTTCCATCTCATCAGCTGGTGGGCTTGAGCAGGGCCCCAGTGAAGGGAGCTCCAGGTGGCAGCCAAGGAACAGCCTCTGCTCTTCCCAGCTTGCCATCGCTGCCATTTCCCCCTCTGTCGGCCCCAATCACGTCCCCTCTTTCTGGGAACACGGTTATGGTTAAGTCAAGACAAGATAGGCATTCTATCACTTCCTCTCCTTCCTAGATGCTTTGATTAAGAAAGAAAAGGAATGAAAACACTATACAAAAGTAGAGAAAAAGATGAGTTTCTATGAGTCCAGTTTTTATGAGATGTCTCCCAGCTGAAAAGCCAGGAGCCCTCATGCCTTTTCCTGCTTCAGCCTTGTCCTGGCTGTGTACCAGACCCAGACCCAGTAAGGGAAAACTGGGACTGACTTTTATCTGGGAATTGCACTGTCTCCCAGGACTAGGTAGTATAGAGACAAGGGCCCTGGCTTCCAAATCCCAGCTCTGACACTCATTTTTTTAGGCCCATAGTTCTAGGCAAATCTTTCCCTGGAGCCTCAATTTCTTCCTACATACAATAGCTAGGCTAGATGACCTCTGAGGTCCCTTGTTCTGAATTTTATGATCCTATACACCTGTGACCTGGTCTCTTCACTGGCTATGGCCTCCGCATGTCATCCTGGACCTTGATGCCTACATAGCTACTCAGCAGCTGCCCTGGCCCTAATTGGTCTCGGCCTGGTCACTGGCCCCCGAGCGAGGCAGGTAGCTCCATCGCTTGCCCCAGAGGTTCAGGCTGGTCCTGTGTTGGCCTGCCAGTTGCCTCCTTCATCTTTTATTTATCCCTCCGTCATTCATTCATTCATGTACCAAGTATTTATTAGGTACTTACTGTGCCAGGTGGTGGAGTGAGGATGATAAAAACAAAGTAATTCCTGTCATTAAGGAGCTTACATTCTACCGGGCAAAACAACAGTACACATCTAAGTAAATACGAAAGAGATACAATGTAATTTTCAGTGGAAAAGGGCCTTTCTAATATGAAAGGCAGCTCATTAACAATAGAACTGGTGCTACAGAGGGCACCATGGAAGGATGGGGTAGAATGGGCTAGGGAGATAGGACCAATGGATGTCGAATTAGAAGAGATTTTAGAGATCATCTGGTCCAGTCTATTTGAAAGACAGCCGAAACTGTGGATCAGAGAAATGAAATGATTAGTAACCCAGATAGTGGAAGAGCTGGGATCTGAGCTTAGGTCTTTGGACTCCAAATAGAACATTCTCTCGACTTACACCTGCCTTTCCATTCTCCCCAACCATTCACTGATTACCTTTGAGTCATTTCACAGACACTGGAATGCCAACTGGCTGGGGTGGGGGGGGGTGTTGGCGCAGGGCTATGCTTGGCCCCATGGGGTATATACAAAGGTGAGTAAGACACTATCACTCAGAGAGTCTCAAAGGGGAGAGGGGACAGGCAGGTGAACAATGGGGATAATAAGGATGCTATTTCTCTCTTCTTCTCTAGTACAACCCAGGGTCCATTCCTCATAGTCACTCTATGAGGCAGGCAGTGTGAGGATTATTTCTACCTGGTAGGGGAGGAAAGTGATGCTCAGACATGTTGTGACTTACCCATGGTCTGTGAAAGGGGTTGAAACTCTGCTTCCCAGGTCAGAGCTCTTTACACTTAACTATCAAGGGATCTGTAACTGTGTTAACTCAGGAAACTCCTGGCGTGGTAACTCCCTCCACCAACACAGATCTTACCCCTTTGATGACTGAGTAGGTGATAGCAACACAGGATCATCCATCCAGAGATCAGCCCCCTCCTTTTACAGATGAGGAAGAGAAGGCCCAGAGGTAGGGTGACTTGCCTAATAAGTGATAAATAGCAAAACCAAGATTTGAATCCCAGCTCTCTCCAAATCTCTCATTATTCCTGCTGTGACCCTCAATGGAAGTTATCTGGGTAGAGGTTAAATGACTTGCCCACGGTCACACAGCTAATAACTATCAGAGACAGGATTTGAACTCAGGTGTTTCTAACTACAAGTCCAGTATTCTCTACCTGCTATGCCATGGTGGCTTCTCTCCACTAATATGGTTGTAATAAGATCAGCACCATTGAGGAAGTAACAAAAGGGCGATAGACGGGGGTCAGCCTGTGGGATAAAGTCACTGACTCTGGTTTGAAGAGCAGCTGCTCACCAACCATATTCTTGGACTGGATCCAACTTTCATGTGCTTAAGCCTACCAGGGGATGTTCTATCGTCCCTGTGGTGGCCAAAGGCTCTGTGTTGCCAGAGGAGGCTTCTCCAGTATTTCTCTGCATCTCTTTTGGCAAGGCTGCTGGCCTTCTCTCCATCTACTGCGTGGAGCTGTGTAGAGCAGCCCATCCATGATGCAGCCTCCAACCAGAGTATGGCAGGAAGACCTGGGTTTACTGTTGCTATAAGTGGGTGACCTCTAAAATCACGAGGCATAGCAGGGCTGCTCAGGTGCCTGGGAGTAGAAGGAGAGGCTTCAGAGGCCCCACATTCTGCCCTCTCTGGGACTCTTAGCGTATCTGGAAACTGAAATGACTTAAGAAGAGAGCCCATCACAGGCTCAGGTTTGAAACCATTGTTTCCTTGTCCTTTTCTTCTTCCTGCCCTGACAACCATAAACAGTGGGTCACCATCACCATCTCCTTCAACCCAAGCTGTTAAGCCCCAGAGGAAGAAGTCACAAAGCCATATGCCTATGATGGCTACTATCTCACCTTGATTACTTATGAGCTGTGTTACCTTGGGCAAATTGACTTCTCTGGGCCTCAGTTTTCTCATTTGTTAAATGAGGAACTTGGACTAGATGGCTTTCTGGTCTCTTCCACTTTTAAATCTCTGATCTGATGCTATCTGACATAATAATTATAAGTACCAATTATGTAATAATTTTATACTAATTATGTAATAATTAACTATGGGATTCACTATTATGTAATAATTGGTACCAATATCAATTATGTAATTATTGCTATTCATAATTATTACATTAGATAATTATGAATAATTTGCATTAATAATCATTAAAATGTGAATATTTACATAGTGCTTTAAGGTTTGCAAAGCACTTTACAAATATCATCTCATTTGATCCTCCCAAGATCCCCCTGGGGGGAGGTAGATGCTATTATTATCATCTCCATTTTACAAAAGAGGAAACCAAGGCAGAATTAGGGGTTGCACAACTGGTATGGTGGAGGTAGTGTCTGAGGTTGGATTTGAACTCAGGTCTTCCTGAATCTAGGTCTAACCATCTATCCACTGGGCCACCTCTATACCTCTAACATCCAGTGGCCCTTAATATTGTATGACAGCATCTGAGAGTTGGAGAATCCCTTCAATAACACACTGAAGTGGTCTTCCAGCCTCTGCTTTAATAACTCTGATGCTGGCAGCCCATTCAGTCATTACACTTTTGAAAAATTCCAATTGTTCAGAAATCTGTATCTCTGCTACTTTTCCCTTTCTGTTCTCTAGAACCAGGCAGAATTAACCTAATTCCCATTCTCTGGGATAGCCCATCAGATGCCTGAATCAGACATCTCCTTAAGACATTTCCCCTCTGCAAGCTAAAAATTTCCAGTTCCTTCAATTGCTTTTCACACGGGATGGTCTCCAGTCACCTCAACATCCTCATCGTCCTTCTTGGGACAAACTCTGACTAGTTTAACTTGTTCTTCCTTAGCAGAGCATCTGGTAGATAGTAGATGCTTAATAAATGTTTGTTGAATGATTGATTGATACCTTGAACTAAGTACAATACTCATGTTCAGCTTTTATTCCACTATGATGGAAACAAACTATCATCTAACAGAGGCTCAAGCTTCCCTCTATCCTTAAAAAGCAAACAACTTCCCCCTTCTAAACTTCTCTTCACCCTGATACATCATTGAATTGTCATTCTATATATCTATGTGTCCCATTCTTTATGTCCCTTTAATTGTGAATAATCTGTTTGCTGTATCAATTTCCTCATTGACAATTATTCCTTAACACCCTGAAACCTCAATTTTTACCTTACTCATTGAAAAAAATCTCTTTCCAAGGCAATTCCTTAATTAACTCAATCCATGAACATTTATTAAGCACTTATTGTGTCAGGGACTGTTTTAAGCCCTGGCAATATAAAATCAAAAATGCAATAGTCCTTGGCTTTGGCCTGGTAGTACTAAATCTCAAACTATATGAAAAGAAGTAATCAACAAAACAATCTGTTACCAGCTAAGAAACAAAGTAGTGGGTCCGTGGAATAGATTAGATGTACAATACATGGATTGTAAATGACTATATTAATCTAGTGCTCACAAGTGCAAAGATCCAAGTTTTGGAGACAAAAAAATCACTATCTGATGAAAATTTCTGGGAAAACTGGAAAGCAGTATAGAAGAAAATAGGCATAGAACAACATCTCACACTGTATACCAAGATAAAATAAAAATGGATAAATTATTTAGACATGAAGGTTGATATCATAAGTAAATTAGGGGAGCATGGAAAAATATACCTGTCAGATTTATGGACAAGGAAAGAGTTTATGACCAAACAAGCTATGGAGAGGAGCACAGGAAGAAAAATGGATAATTTTGTTTATATGAAAATTTAAAAAGCTTTTGCACAGACAAAACTAATGTAGCCAAAATTAGAAGAGAAGCAGGAAACTGGGGAAATTTTTTTTTATAAATGTCTCTGATAAAGGCCTAATTTATCAACTATATAAGGAACTAAGCCAAATTTATAAAAATAAGAGCCATTCCCCAATTGATAAATGCTCTAAATTACTATTAATTAGAGAAATGCAAATTGAGACAACTCTAAGGTACCACTATACTCCTATCAGATTGGCTAACATGACAGAAAATGATAAATGCTGGAAGAGATGTGGAAAAATAGGTACACTAATGCATCATTGGTGGAGTTGTGAATTGGTCCAACCATTTTAGAGAATAATTTGGAACTCTACTCAAAGGGCAATAAAACTATGCATAACCTTTGACCTAGCAATACCACTACTGGGTCTGTATCCAAAAGACAAAAAAGAAAAAAGGGTCTATATGTAGAAGAATATTTGTAGCAGCTCTTTTCATGGTGGCTAAGAATTAAAAACTGAAGGGATGCACCTCAATTGGGGAATGGCTGAACAAGTTGTGGTATGTGATTGTGATGGAATATAGAAATGATGAGCAGGATGGTTTTAGAAAAATCTGAAAAGACTTATATGAACTGATGCAAAGTGAAATGAGAAGAACCTGGATAACATTATACATTGTAACAGCAGTATTGTAATGTGAAAGACTTAGCTACTCTGATCAAGACAACAATCCAAGAAAATTCCAAAGGGCCTATGATTAAAAATACTATCCACCTCCAGAGAGGGAACTGATGAACTGTGAATGCAAATTGAAGCATAATTTTTTCACTTTATTTTTTTCCTCCAACATAGCTAATATGGAACTATGTTTTTCATCACTTCACACTTATAATAAATATCATATTGTTTGTCTTCTCAGTGGGCGGGGGAGGGGCAGGAGGGAGGGAAATGATTTGTAACTCAAAATTTCAAAAAATGAATGTTGAAAATAAAAAAAAAATTACAAAACAGCTGAACTTAAGGTACTTACATTCGTTTTGGGGAGACATAATATAATTTATGAATATATGCTGAATGCATATATACAGAATAAACATAATACATATATATGCATGAATAATATTGTTTATATTTGTATTTATATTTCTTTTTACAAATAAATATGCATTTAAAATAAACAGATAATTTTGAAAAACACATATAAACACAATAAATATATATTGAATAAATGCAAGATAAATCCAAAATTACCAAATCCAAAAGATTCTTTCTTAGACTCTTATCTTCCTTGATCTTTCTGTGGCATTTGACATGATTGCACATACTTCCCTCCCTTCTTCCCCATCCCCTTGAGCTAAAAACAATACCTCAAGTAGAATATAAACTTCTTCAGGACAGAGATGGTTTAATTTCCCTTTCTCCCTACACCTAGCCTGCGAACTGGCACATAGTTGGCACATAATAAATGCTTATTCAATTACCCCCTTTACTTGGTTTCTGAGACATTTTTCTTGCTTCTCTTCATACCTTTCTAAGCATCTCTCCATCACCTTTACTAGTTCTTTGTCCCTTAATCATCCTCTAATTCTGGATGTTTTCTAAAGCCCTGTCTCCAAGCTTTCTTTCCTGTTTTTTTCTATCCTCTCTTTCTTGAAATCTCCCACGACTTCAGTTCTCCCATGGTACTCACCTTTGTGCATTGACATGACTCCACAATCTACATCCCCATCCCTAGACTCTCTCCTGAGCTCCAGGACCAAATCTCCAATTTCCCATTGGACATCTTCATCAAGATAACCAGTCAACATGACTGATAGTAAACTCTTCATTTTCCTCCCTAATCCATACTTCCTCCCAGCTTCCCTATTTCTGTTGGTCCTCCCAGTGTAGTGAAATCTTGGAGTAATCTTTCACTCTTCTCTGTTTCTTGCTCCCCTTAATCCAATCAGTTGCTCAGTCCTATCTATTCTACTTGTAAACATCTCTTTTGTCCATTTCCTCCTCTCCATATCCACTGTCAACCAGAGGGTGTTGGCCCTTATCAGCCCTTGCCAATGAGTACACAGCTTCCAGTCTTTCCTCTCTTCAATAAAGCTATCACAATAGTCTTCATAATGTACAGTTTTGCCTATGTTATCTCTTTACTCAAAAACCTTTGGAATAAAATATCTTTAGAATAAAATACAAGCTCTTTAGCCAGCTATCCAAGGCCTTCCACAGTCTGGCTCTCACCTACCTTTCCTTGCTGTACTCTACTTCTTAGCCCAGGGATGGGGAACCCTGTCCTAGCCAGACAAGATTACTAGATGTTCCCTGCTCCCTGCTCCCTCTCACACTTGTGTGTTCATTCATGAGGGCTGTTTCCATGCTCAGAATGTCCTTTCCCTCTTTCCTTCCTATTGAAACACCTCTCTTTCTTCAAGGTCCACTTGGGTAGCACTTCTTCCATAAAGTCACCCTTGAACTAACCTCTGCCCCAGCTGGAATTGCTATCTTATTTTCCACATTTTCTTATAAGATATTGGGGCTTTCCTTTGTCCTGCTCACCTTCTCCCTTGTGTCATACTTATTTATGCATTGTTACCACAGGGCACTACGAACCTGACCCTATTTAATAGTGAGGCGCTAGGTGGCGAGGTAGATAGAACACCTGGCCCGGAGTCAAGAAGACTAAGTTGAAATTTGGCCTCAGATATTTACTAGCTGTGTGACCATGGGCAAATCACTCGATCCTATTTGCCTCAGTTTCTTTATCAGTAAAATGAGCTGGAGAAGGAAATGGCAAATTACTCCAGTATTTTTGCCAAGAAAACTAACCCCAAATGGGGCCATGAAGAGTCAGAAATAACTGAAAACAATAGAACAAGAACAGCAAAACATTCGATAGTAAGGAGCAGGTTCTACGAGTCAGCTGTTCATCGCCCACCTGCCAAGTGCACCGTCCAACACTAGAGGATCGTCTGAGATAACCACCAAGCTCTCTCTGACCTCCATACAGCCTTTTCCCCTTTAGCTCCACTCCTTTGTGAGTCTCCTGTCTCCTTCATCCAGGGTGTTTATGTGTAGATTTACCCAACCAGGTCTAAATTCCAGTCCTTATTCTACTAGGAAAATTGCTCTCCTCTTGTGTGTCTCCCCACTGTGCTTCCTAGTTACTTAGGCTCTATGTGTAGTTAGAAAAATATTTAATTAAAGTAATTAAACATAATAACCAGGATGACCAATGAGAAGTCAGCAATAATTTTCATTTACCTATCCTAGCAACCATCAGCTTTGAACTCCCAACTTGAGGCCATATTGTTCCACTTCAACACCCTCCTCCCCATCTTCCTGGAATGGGGGAGGGGTGTAGTGTGGGGGGATGGGGAGGGGTGGTGGTTAGGAAGCAGCCTGCCCACCTACTGCACTAGCTTCATCTGACAGTCACTTCCCTTTGCATAGAACCTTAGCTCATAGTGGGCTGTCTGTCCCACTCTCTTCTTGGTGGCCCCAAACCTACTTACTTCTGCTTTGGCCGCTCACCCTCACTTCCAAACTCTACTGAGCATCAGTGTTGCCTTGCAATTCCCGGGGCATATATAAAAAGGCTTCAGGTTGTGAACTGACAGTGACAAATCCAGCATCCCCAGCAGCAGAGGGAAGGGAGAGTTGTACAGGGTCATCCTCAAAAATATTCCCTTCAAAAGTCTTCAGCATCCCTTCTCATATGAGGCCACACTTCCGAGCATGATCCCTCCAATTATCTGTGCCACCCTCCTTGACCAGCTAGCAAGTATCTAATAGGGAATTTGAATCCAGATCTTCCGACTCTAAATTCAGTATACTTTTCATGATGCCATGATGCACCAGAGAGGTTTAATTTCTTGGAGATGTGAGGCCTGAGGAGGAAGATTTCCCTCAAACACATCCATGGTTACTTGATACCTTGGGGTGGAGTTGAGAGGGCAGAGACTGCACTAAGCCCATAGAGGCCATATTGGCATCTCTCTCACATCATTTAGTATACCAACATTGAATATACCACGTGGAGTTGGTGGCTGCTCCAAGTTCTGGACTATACAATGGTGGACAGACTTAGGGTGGTCTGCTGCCGGGCTACTAAGGTAGACACAGAATGCTGCCCAGCAATCTTGGGGCCAGGGATGGGGGGGCGACATGTGTAGGTGCAGGCACAAGTGGAGATGGAGGGAAACCTGCCAATTTGGAAGGCTGACACCTTGTCCTGCTCATGAGGCAGAAACCCGTGGTCCGGCTGAAAGTGAGTAACTGCAAAGGTTATGTGAATCAGTGAAAAGAGAATTAACCGAAACTAAGAGACGGACTAAATGACGAGTGCAGTGATGGAAACAACACCGTCTGTAGACTTCTGAACTCTGACTGTGCGGTGGCCAATCCTGACTTCAGAGCACTGGACGGTGAAGCTTGCCTCTTGGCAAAGGGAAGGCAGACGAGGCATGCATTATCACACCAATACCATAACATTGGCAGAGGTGGTTGGAAAATCTAACTGCCAGAATCAGTATCAGTAGCTAGCATTTATAAAGTACTTTGAGGCTGGCAAACCACTTTATAAATACTACCTCATTTGATCTTCACAACCACATTGGGAAGTAGGTGCTATTATTATCCCCATTTAACAGGTGAGGAAACTGAGGCTGACTTTAATGACTTGCCCAGGGTCACATAGCTAATAAGTAACCGAAAGTAATTTGAATCCAGGTCTTCCTGACTCCAAATCCAATGCTTATATGCATACATGTTCCCCCTACCCTGCCCTGATAGAATGTAAGCTCATTGAGGGCAGGGACTGTTTTATTTCTATCTTTGTATCCTTGTTGCTTAGCTAATTACCTGACACATTGTTGTTGTTCAGTCATTTCAGTCATGTTCGACTCTTCCTGACCCCATTTGGGGTTTTCTTGACAAAGATACTGCAGAGGTTTGCCATTTCCTAATCCAGCTCATTTTATAGATGAGGAAACTGAGGCAAACAGGGTGAAGTGACTTGCCCAGGGTCATACAGCTGGTAAGTGTCTGAGGCCAGATTTGACTTAGGAAGATTAGTCTTCCTTACTCCAGGACCAGCGCTCTATCCACTGTGCCACCCAGCTGTCCAGTTGCTAAATTAGGCATTCCATGTTATTCATTAGGGACTAATCTTCCCCTGGTGAAACCTTTATCCAGCACCTTTCCTATCAAGTGGGATCATAGGAAGGTTGTGTTAGCCCAGGCTAGGCTGGGGGGTGGAGCAGAGGGGTGTGTGTGTGTGTGTGTGTAACTGTAACCTTCACCTTGGATCAGAAGTGCTGATCCAAAGCCCCTACTATCCTGGAGAAAGAGAGGCATTGGGGGACTCAAGTTAGAGCTGGCAGGCAAGGCCACGAACTCCACCTGCCTACACAGCCAATCGCTTTTCTGTGCTCGAGAGCTCCTTGGCCTGCAGCCAGCTCGGTGGAGGTCTGGAGTGTGAGGCATCACAAGCCCCAGCTGGAAGGGACGAAGGGCAGCAGGCAGCTTGGCCATGGTCTGCACTGCGGGCAGGGAAGACCTTTGCTTTGGCTTGGGCTTTGAGATGAGGTGGCCCTAAACATCTCCCTCCTGCTGGTGATTATGGCAACGAAGAAGTGTTTAGGGGAGAGGAGGAAAGACTCTTCCTGGAGCAAAAGGTCTTGGCTCAAGGGTAAAAATGATATTGGGCCAGGTCAAACCAGGATATAGGGGGCAAACAAACACACAAGGCAAGGCAGAAATCTGTTAAAAATTTTAAATCTTATTTTATGTTATTTCATTTTAAAATCACATTGCCTTCAGAATATGTCCCTCTCTGTTTTGCTTTCCAGCAAGCCATTCACAGTAACAAACATTTTAAGTAGAAAAAAGGCAGAAAAAATACAAACCAATGCATCAAAAGTACAGCATTCCATACCCATAGGTCCCCACCTCTGCAATGAAGGAAGGAGGGCACATTTTCTCCATTCTTCTCCAGAAGACAGTAGTCTTAAAGAATTGTATAGCTAAGGGACAGAGTAGGGATGGGAGAAAATATTACTTTCTGATGCCATGTTAACCTTGCTCCCTCTTCAGTTTGCTGTGGGCCAGTAGAGCAACTCTACCCCAAAAGGAAATGAGATTGATCAGGCATGATTTATTCTTCTTTGTGAACCTATGCTAGTTTCCTGTGATCACTGCTTCTCATTCAGAAGGCTGACAAACCGTCCCTTTGATAATCCATCCTAGGCTTTTACCAGTTCATGGGCCAAAAGTCGTCAGAATCCTCATTCCCCATTTAAAAAATTAGATCCACAGTCACTCAGTTCCTCTCCTCTTTTATATAACTCCTCAAATATCACTGACAGTGGTCCAGCCATTACAGCAGCAGCAGCAGCAGCAGCAGCAGCAGCAGCAGCAGCAGCAGCAGCAGCAGCGCTGGCGGTCCCCTGGGAGGCTGTTTGTCTGGGCCTGGTGACTTTGAATTCAATGAGGAGATCTTTCTCAGGCTCATCTGGAGATTCAATTTCCTGTTAACCATTTGTGTGCTGTTCTTCTTGTTGGAACTCTTCTGCATCAAGGAGAGAGGTTAAAACAGTAGCAATTAACTTGCCTGAAGGATGGGTAGGGTTTGGGTAGGCACGGGCAGGGACAGGGACATTTTAAGCAGAGGAGCAGCATAAATAAAAGCACATGCAGAAGTGGGAATGAGCTTGGCATGGGTGAAGGAGAATGAGGCACTGCCTTTTTAAAATTTTTCTCTCCTTCCCCTCTCTTGTCTTCTGTGTCCCTTCCCCCCCCCCCCCCCCCCCCCCCCCCCCCCCCCCCCCCCCCCCCCCCCCCCGTCACTGGTCTCCTTTGCACCCTCGACTTCTCTGTGCCTCCATGCTGGGGGGACAGGAGGAGCCTGGGCCCTGGGCCAGGACTTCTTGGCCCTGGCTCATGGTCCTGGTGGTTTCCTTGGAAACCTCTGGCTAAGACAGGAAGCAGGCGGGTGGGGGGGCTCACAAAAGCTCCTAAGTTGTGCCTGAAGAACTGAGACGTCCAGCAGCCTCCTCCACTGGAGCCCAGTCAGCAGTTTCCTGCTGTCTTTGTCTTATACCTCCCAGGAGCCCCCACAGTCTGAACTTAGAGATGCTTTGTTGACCATAATGGTCCTGCTGCAGATGTCCCTGACCGAAGTCACTGAGAGTCCGGGTGGATGGGGGGGGCAACTTGGAAAACACCTGTGGCCTTCATGGCAGAAAGGGGCATTCTCTCAGTCTCTCCTTGTTGTAGAAACTGGGAAAAAACTCCAACTTCTCAGCCAATGGTCTACCCACAGTGCTGCAATAGCTGACTGAGAGGCAGGGCTGTCCCCAAACCTGGTAATCCGGTCCAAAGATCCTCAGTTCACCCCTTGCTGAGGTGCTGGTCCCTACCCCTAGGCTCCCAAACTCTACCCATATCTCCTTTATTTGCTATGCTCCTCCCCTGCTCCACCCCTCAGCTAGGGCTCCCCGTTGCCGTTCCTGTCCCTGGGCCTGACTGCCTTGTCTGCTCAGTTCCCTGTGTCTCTCTCCACTCTTCCTTTCATCCATCTAAGTGAGGATCAAGGTGGTGAGGGTGCTAAGTGGCCAGCTTCCCTTCTAGAACAATCTCTTTATGGGTCAATAAGCCTCATCCTGATCGTTTATTCCCCAACCCAGGTCTTGGGGTGGTCATAATAACAGCTAGCATTTACATAAGGGCAGCTGGATGGTACAGTGGATAGAGCCCTGGGCTGGAAATCAGCAAGACTCATCTCCCTCAGTTCAAATCCAGACTTAGACACTTACTAGCTGTGTGACCCTGAGCAAGTCACTGAACCCTGCTTGCCTCAATTTCCTCATCTGTAAAATGAGCTGGAGAAGGAAATGGCAAACCACTCCAGTCTCTCTGCCAAGAAAACATCAAATCTGGCCCTAGACAGTTACTAACTGTGTGACCCTGGGCAAGTCACTGAACCCTGTTTGCCTCAGTTCCTCATCTGTAGAATGAGCTGGAGAAGGAAATGGCAAACCACTTCAGTATCTTTGACAAGAAAACCCCAGATGGCATTTTTATGTAGCACCTGAAGGTTTACAAAGTACTTTATCTCGTTTGATCCTTACCACAACCATGGGAGGGGGTGCTATTATCCTCCCCATTTTACAGATAAGGAAATTGAGACAGAGGTTAAGTGACTTGCCCAGGGTCATACTGGTAGTGGTCAGCTCATCAGGGAAAGACATAAGAGCTCTGGAGTGGAGGGTCCTGCTGGACTTCATTTCATGTGAGAGAGAACACTGGGCTAGCGACCCCTTGGCCACTAAATCACCCTGCACTCATCAAAAAGTCGTGTATCATCTCTGTGCCTCAATCTTCTCATCTGTCAAATGGAGGTCTCTTTCCCAGAGGCTCAAATGAGATAATGAATAGCAAAGTGCTTTATGTATTGTACCCAAGTGATGGAGAGCAATCGTTAAGAAGAACAGAGTGAGTCCTGCAGGCAGCCGCTGTGGTTGGACTGGGAATAGCTCTAGTGGGTGGCCTCCTGGGAGGCTGAGGCAGAGTGCCAGGCTGGGGTAGGAGGCCAGGCTGTGCTGGGTCTGAGCCTGAGGGCTAGCATGCAGAGAGGCAGGGGATATTCATGAGAATCAGAGGGAGGATTTCACCCTGATGAGACGACCCCAAGCGCTCACTTGCTCTTTCCTCTTCTGCCTGATGCAGGGCTTGTGGTGGGGGTCCAGCAGTGTCAACACTGGCTGGTTCATCTCCACGGATCCTCCGGACCAGCACCAGGTGGTCCCAGAGGGGGAGGGGAGGGAAATGGTGATGCGGACACTGTTGTTTTGGACACTGGGTGGTTTTCTCAACTTAACTCTGCTCTGTCCTTTTCCATGGAAGTCTGCCATGTTCCACTTCACTCCCATGGTCATTGTTCACTTTCCATTCAGTTAAATCTCCCTCCTTGTAGGAGAGCCTCTGAATCTGATTGCTCTCTGTTCGACCCTAGGTATATGCGTTCAAATCCTATCTCAGACACTCACTAGCTTTGTGAACCTGGGCAAGTCACTTAACCTCTGTTTATCTCAGTTTCCTCATCTGTAAAATAGGGATAATAAAATGAGATCATATTTGTAAAATCTTTAGCAAACTTTACTATGCAAATGCTAGTGTATGTTGATGATTGTAGCAGAAGGGAGGAAACAAGCATTTATATAGCTCCCATGGTGTGCCAAGCATTGTGTTAAAGTGCTTTACAAACGTTATCTCATTTGATCTTTACAACAACCCTTGGGAGGGGATTTAGATGATATTATTATCCCCATTTTACAGTTGAGGAAACTGAGGTGGAGAGAAGTTAAGTGACTTAAGAGAAGTTAAGTCACACAGCTAGTAAATGTCTGAAGCTGCCTTTAACTCGGGTCTCCCTGTCTCCAGTCCCAGTGCTCTATCCACTGCATTAATCAGCAGCCTCAAAGAGTATACAGCATCATGGTGTCAGAGAATGTGAGAGTTTGAAGGGATCTTAGTGGTAATAATAGGGAGGGCTACTGTCTTTCTAGGGCAGCTAGGTGGCACCATAGTGCACAGGGTGCTGGGCTTCTTGAGTTCAAATGCAGCTTCAGACACTTACTAGCTGTGTGACCCTGACCGAGTCACTCAATCCCATTTGCCTCAGTTTCTTCTTCTGTAAGATCAGCTGGAGAAGGAAATGGCAAACTACTGCCAAGAAGACCTCAGATGGTGTCATGGAGACCCACACAATTGAAAAGTGAACAACCGTCTTTTTGGGGTATGGATCTAAGGTGTTACAGAGTCTCCTGAGACTTGTGGCTACCATATACTCCTATAACTTACTTGGGCATAAATGTAACTTCCAGAAGGAAGCTAGGAAGTTCTGCTAAAGACTATGAAATCTTGAGCAAGAAACTAAAGACTTTAGGGGCATCTGTGGTGCTTTCATCATTGGTGTAGATTACAGGTAAAGGTTTCAGAAGTGAAATGAGGGTTTAAGAAATGAACAGTTGTTGAAGAATCTGGTGTCTGAGTGTCTGAGAAGAGAAATTGGCTTAAATTAAATTAAATTTAAAAAATTGGCTTAAGAGAAAATGGCTTAAAATACAAGAGTGACAGGTTCCTGGCCAGGGATAGAGGGTACCTGACAAGAGCCGATAAGAATATATTAGTCTAGAGTCTAACAAATCTAATCAAAGAGGCTTAAATTGAAAATCAAGAAAGACAAAAAAAGTTGCTTATGTATATGCACCAAACTAGATCCCTAAAGAATAGCTGCAGTGTAGAGGAGCAGTAGAGACACTCAAAAGTTCAAAGGAGTGAAATTGAAAAAAGGAGACTATGGACTTAGTTCTTTCTACACAAGCAAGTATGGCATACAAACAAAATGAACTAGAAGCGCTAATGCTAGGGGGCATCTGATCACAGGTAGCACTGAAACCAGAGGGATGAAGCCCATGCATGGCATATGACTCCTCATTCCAAAGGAAAAGAATATGTAAAAGGTGATTGGATAGCATGGGATAACATCGTATATTAAGAAGATGTGCTTATAAGAGGAAATCCAGGAAGCAAGGTGGGGGGGGGCAGAATATGAAGACAATGGGATGTAAAATGGAATGGAATGGAAAAAGGAATATTGTTATTGGAATATTCAGACCACTAGGATAGAAAGAGGAAAAGGATGAGGAATTTGGGAAACAGATACAAGCCTGGAATGGAAATGTACTACAGCAGTAATGGGCAACTTCAATTATCCAGATAGCTGCTTGTGACCTGTCCTCCCCATAAATTTCTCCCAAGGAGAGATGGGCAGCATTGACCATTTCATTTAAAAGTGGCTCAGAGAGTCTACTGTGCAAATGGAACCCGAGAGTTTCTGTGGCAATGGAATACCAAGGAGGCTCTATCCATTTCTCACATGGGCTGGAGAGGTGGTAAAGGAAAGATAGAGGAGCAGGCAAAGAAGTACATGAAGGATGATGGCAGAAGGAAGGCAGAACAAAAGTTAGGGAAGGGGAATGGTTGGGCAGGACCATTTCCAAGTAAAATGAATCACATTCAATTCAATTCAATGTGTATTTATTAAATTCCTATTGCATACGATATCTTGTCTTAGGTGCTAGAGATTAAAATATTAAATCAGCATTCCTGTCCCTAGAGAACTTGCAGTATAATAGGGAAGGGGCATAGGAATGGCAGGTGTACAAATATAAATGATAAAGGAGAATATAAGTGTAAGAGATGTTTAAAGTGTCATGAGAAATTTCAGTAGGGAGATATCACAATCTCCTCTTTTCTTCTCCCTTCCCCTGCCCCCAAGACCTTTTCTTCTCCAGGATAAACATGTCTGGTTCCTTCAAGTGACCTTTCTGGTCTTCATACCATCACCAGACTGGCTGCCTACCTCTGGGTACTCTGTAGCTTGTCAATATCTTTTCTAAAATGTGGTACCTAGGAATCAGGAAGGAACATGGTAGTCCCAATGTGCTATGATTAAAGAAGATGATTTCATTATCACTGCCTTCATTTTAGATGTGATGTCTCTCCTTATTTTAAGATATAATACAATTATTTCTTTCCTCCTGCCCAAAATGTATTTAACATAAAAGACTCACAAGTGCTCGTTAACAAAAAACTTAAACAAGTAGCAGCAGTAACATAACTACAATTGTTTTCTGCGTTAAAATATAAAAAAGTCAGAGATTTTGTGAGTGTCGAATTGATCGGCATTCCACCTTCACTTTCACCTTGTGTTATCTGAGTATCTCTCACAAGGATCATTCTTCTGACAAGCTAGGCCAAGACTTATGGATCCTCCTCCTGTCCATGGTCATCTTCAAGAAAGGAATGGTTACAGACCATTCCTCCTGCTGCCAATCAACTCCTGAGGGTGCCAGGAATTCCTGGACTCTTATACTCACAAGGTCACCTCTAAGGCTGGAAGAAAAGCAGGAAACTACTGGTCCAAGGCCCAGTCTCAGACTCATTTGTATAGGACATGTGCTGGCTGCCATATGCGAGCAATTTGAGATAGATGCTAGAAGGGTTCTGATATAACTGGCAAATAGGAAAACAAAATTAGTTGGAAAGAAAAGGGTCACTGTCTTTAAGACCCGCTGAATGGGTGACTTTTCCTGGCCTGGTGAAGGCAGCTTTGATGTAACACACCTCTTCTGAAGCTATTAAGGTGATAGTGGGACCAAGATACTACCCAGGGCTTGATGCATCATTTCCAAAGTGTTGAGGCTTTTAGCACTGAGACAACACATGGCCTACCAGAAAGAGACAGGACAAACACATCACTGGAAGGAATCAGCTCCAGGAATGCCGGATGGGGTGTACTCTGGGCAGGACTGATTGAGGGAGTTCCCCTGATTGTATCTATTACACTCTCCTTCCACTCTGAACTCTTATGAACTCACAAGGCTGCCTCCAAGGCTGGAAACATTCATCTCAGGATTAATATTTGATTACCTATGTTCAGGGTAAGAAACAAAGCAGAAGTGGCAGCCAGAGGCCCAAGGGCCATGGCCAGGGTCACCTAGGCAGGACAAGTGCTGCTTGTCATGTGTGAGCAACTCACTATTTCTTCAGGGGTGAGGGAAGATGTTTGAAATACTAGAACAAACCCAAAGCATTGGGTCCCTCGAATTTCACCCAGCTAATAAAATCTTTCTCCCTGCCATCACTCCTTTAACTTGGAGCTATAGGTATGTACATATGTAAAAGGGCATGTGTGTATGTGTGTGTTGAAGGTAGGGAGAGAGCATGCTGGGAACAAAAGCTGAGCCTCTTTGGGTGCCTGTGGGTTAGGGGAGACCTGATGGTTTCCACAGGAGGAGTGAAGCCAGAAATATAGGACCACTAATGTAAGGTAAAAATCTGCTTAGGCAGATGTCTCTCTCGTTAGATTTTCTTAAATTTTCCTAAAATTTTCCCTGCCTCTTCAGGGAGAGGCTTGAAGAGTCTTGAAAGGATGGGCATATAGGAAAAGAGGGCCCCCATATATCTCTTAATGGAACCATGTTGTGACCCTGAACTTCTGGTTTACTAACACTTGAGATCTTTTGCAGATGAATCACTATGTACTTAGGCCTCTCCTGTCTTGTACTTGTGAAGTTGAGTTTGTTTTAATACAAGCATAGGTCTTTACATTTATCTCAAGTGAATTTCCTCTTATTATATGCAGTCCATCATTCTAGCTTGTCAAGATACTTCTGATATCTAGAGTATCAGCCAGCCCTTCTAGTCTTGTGTCACCTACAAATTATGGAATCATACTATGTCTTCACACAGTTGTTTTAGTCATTTCCAACTCTTTGTGACCCCATTTGGGGTTTTCTTGGCAAAGATACTGGAGTGGTTTCTCATTTCTTTCTCCAGCTCATTTTACAGAGAAGGAAACTGAGGCAAACAGGGTTAAGTGACTTGCTCAGGGTCACACAGCTACTAAGTGTTTGAGGTCACATTTGAACTCAGGTCTTCCTGATGCCAGTTCTGGTGTTATATCCACTGCATTACCTATCTTCTCTAGGGTGTATGTGTGATTCAGGGAGCACTAGTACCTCTGGTTTGAGGGCTTGCTTAGCTCTTTTCAGTGCTACTCATTTACCTTTGGAATCCACCTGTCACCCAACTCTCACTTGTGGCCCTAAGAAGTTGTAGCATACACAGTGGTCATACCCTGGTTAAACCACCTTCACAAATGGACTAAACCAGGTTAAGAGTAACCAACAAGCCTCAAACCGGTTGGTGAGTTAGGGGTATGGCTACCCAAGCGTGTGAAGACTTCCCCTCTGTGGAACAGGCAGATGAGAACAATTTGTTTCAATGGCCATGAAGGTGGCTGAAGCAGGCATTGTAGAGTGCTTAGAGCTCAGTCATACGTTACTGAAGCCAAGGTCAGCTGCTGAAACCTGGGCCATTTCCAGTTGTCTTGACATTTGTCTTGCAACTGGATTTTGGTGACTCCGGAAGAGAAAGTGAGGCCTATGACTTTGAGCAAGTCTGTCTCACTTAAATACAATTCATGCACAAGTCAACACATCACCCAGATGCATTGTTCCCTGACCCCAAGATCGTGATATCATTGATACTCTTTGAAAGTGAAGAACAAAGAACAACCTTTATACAAGTCACGATTAAAAAATGTAGAAAAGAAAGGGCCAAATACTGATTCCTGTAGCATTCCATTCCCTCCAAGCTGACGTTAACCATTTAATGACTAAAATTTTGGTTTGGCCATCCATCCAGTTAAGAATTCATTTAACTCTACTATATTCTAGCAGATGTCTCTATGTCATGTCATAGAGCATAACATCATGTGAAAGCCTTGATTCATTTGGGCTTGCCTTTTCTGCCTCTGCATTAAGCATGCTGGTATACTGAACAGAAGAATGTTTTGAGTATGACAGTAGGGATCCTGACTCCTTATACTCGGGCCATTAGGAAGTTGCATCAATAATTCAAGCCTTAGTCCCTTAGACTGATTAAATCTTGAGGATTTTCAATATCTCTTAAGGAAAAACCTAGCCCAGCCTATGTGGGGTAGATGTTGCTCCTGTGACATAGCACTCCTTGGTGGCAAGATCCTAAGAATCTTCTAGCCCCAGCATGCCACAAGCTCATTATTCATGTGGTTCCTCTCCAGTATCCCTTTCTAGTGTATCTGCCTGGTGTGTTGTCACGAAGCAACACAGCTGCTCAGCCTTACATGCCCTGCTCAGTATGATAATTCATCACCTTTTGGAAATTCCCTTTATGTTAACAGTTCTGGGCTATTCACTCCCAGCCCCATGAATTACCTTTACCCATCTGGTGCTGTCCAGGTCAGAATCTTAAGGAAAATCCAAAGGGAAAACGTAAGCAGCTGGTACATTCACATTATTGGCTCCATATCTTTGGCTTCACTCCTTCTATGGAAACCACCAGGTCACCCCAACCCACAGATCCCCAAAGAGGTTCAGCTATTGTTCTCAGACACAGAAATATTGGGTCAGCTAGGTGGCAGAGTAGAGCACTGGGCTTGGAATCAGGAATGTTCATCACAGACATTAGTTGTTTGGTTTCACTCTTTCTATGGAAACCATCAGGTGAACTCCAACCCACAGGCCACCAAAGAGGTTCTCCTTTTGTTCCCAGACTCAGAAATATTAGCATACTCTCTTTTCCTCTCCCAAAACACATGTACACACATATGGCTCCAAATTAAAGGAGTGATGACAGAGAGAAAGATCTTATTAGCTGTGTGAAGTTTGGGGGACCTATTACTTTGGGTTTGTTCTAGTATTTAAAGCCCAGGAAAATGATACCCAGAGTGGTTAAGTGATTTGCCCAGTCACATAGCTAGTTAATGGCACAGTCAACATTAGAAGCCAGGTATCTTGAAGCCAGCTGGGTTTTCTTTTTTCTGGACCACATCGCTTCTGCCAAAATTAAACCACTAATGGAGTTTGGGGGTGGGGGTGGGGCGAGACTAGCTTCAGTTGGTGAATCACTCCTACCACAGGGCTGCAGGCCACACTAGTTACAAAGTTTCTGGGCTGACTTTTTATATTTCCTAAAGGGAGTACCAAATTTAAGGAAAGTTTCTGAATGGGAAGGTCATGCAACATACATATAGCAGAGTCTATGAACTACAGATGTAACATGGATTTGAAGCTTGAAGTGTTGCCTGAGCTTCTGCTTAGGTGTGACTCTCCTCACTGGTGGAGAAAATGATGTGATGCTTTATAGAGTGTGAGGGATGGGGTTGACTCAAGAGTTTTGAAAAGGAGAAGCAAAGCAGCAGACATTTAGAAGAACCAGTGACTCAATATTCCCATTTCTAGCTTGCCTCCTTAGAGACTTAGAAGAATTTCTCCTTGGGTGATATTGGGACCTTTCCTTTCATTGGGCTGAGATACCTTGCTTCTATGTAAAGAGGTTATTCATTTTTCTTTTAAACCACATTTTTATAAATATTCTTTACCTTTTTATGATTATAATTT
Source organism: Phalanger gymnotis (assembly GCA_028646595.1). NCBI lineage: Eukaryota > Metazoa > Chordata > Mammalia > Diprotodontia > Phalangeridae > Phalanger > Phalanger gymnotis. The sequence goes on from CM053622.1 coordinate 763,550,812, forward strand.
CTCCTAGTATCTCTCTTACTTCCTCTCCCAGAGAGCCATACAATATAACAGAGAATATTTTTAAAGATAAAAAGAGAAAGAAGAAAAAAAATGGCATATATTGATCAATACATTGAGAAAGTACAAAAATATGTGCAATGTACAAAACTTGTAGACCTTTTACCTCTGTCAAGGGGTGACTTAGGGGGTATATTTACTCATATCTTTTCTTTTGAGCTATGCATCTTTATGATTTTGCAACACTCAATTTTGATTTTTTTGGTGGTTTTTCTTTTCATTTACATGGTTGTAGTCATTGTATATATTGTTTTCTTGCCTCTGATTATTTCACTATGCATCATATGTATCTTTCTACACTTCTTTGTCTCCATCACATCTATTATTTCTTAATAATAATATTATATACATAATAATATTCTATAATAATAATATTCAATATCCTATGTTCTATAATAATATTCAATAATAATAATATTCTGTTTATTAAAGTACCACAATTTGTTTGGCCATTCCCCAATTGATGGACATCTGTTTTTTTTTTTTAGTTTTTTTTTGCTATCACAAAAAGAGCTGCTATAAATATTCTGGTTCATATGGGGACTTTGTATCAATCGCCTTCTTGTAGTATAAGTCTAGTAACAGAATCTCTGGGTAAAATGGTATGGGCACTTTAGTAGCTTTCTTTGAATAATTCTAAATTGTTTTCCAAAATTGTTGTACTAATTAATGCTCCAACAACAATTCACTAGTGTGCTTATCTTCCCACAACCCCTCCAACATTAACTCTTCCCATCTCTTATCTTGGCCAGTTCGCAGGGTATGAGGTGAAACCTTCGGGTTGTTTTGATTTTCATTTCTCTTATTATTAGTGATTTGATATATTCTTTCACATAGTTCTTAAAAGCTTGCAATTATTCTTTTGAAAATTGTTTGTTCATATCTTTTGACTGTGCATTCAACTCATGTATTTTCTGGCAAGTTCTAACCTGTAGAAATTCTCTGATTTCTGTTTGCTATCTGCTTGGATGAATGGGTTTACTTGCTATTCACTATTTGTGATAGTCTTTTGTGTAACTAGAATTTGGTGGGAAGGAGACAAACCTGTGAGTTTAAGCTTGGGGTTATTTCTTTCCCTTTAAGGGATATTGGTCAGGAAAGTGGCTTGAACTTCAAAAAAAATCATGCCCCTAGGTCAAGGGTCCACAAACTATGGCCCATGGACAAACTCTGACTCAAACTTGTTTTTGCCCCACCTTAGCTTGTGGGCTATACAAAAATAAGTGGCAAGCCATAGTTTGCTACCTCTTTCTGAGACTATCGACATTTAGTGGGGCCAATAGATGGAATTCTAATCAGGATCCTTTCTCAAAGAGGAAAATAAAGCACCCAGCCTCATGGCCTCTTTTGCTTCCTCTAAAGAAAGCAAAGTTTCCCTTGGAGAAAGTTGTCAAGATTCCAGCGATATCTATTTATGCCTCCCCAGGAGCTGCATTTAGGTGATCCATATGGACATACACATTTTACACTGGCCGTACACTTCATACATAACTGTAATCATAAAGGAGAAATATTGTATAGTGGAAGGTATACTGACATCAGAGTCAGAGGCCCTTTAAATGTTCTGATCTTTATTTCCTAGATGACCTTGGGTAAGTCACAACTTCTCTGGCCCTCCCTTTCTGTATCTGTAAAATAATGGTCTCTGATATCTCTTCCAGCTCTAGGGTGGTAGCTAATTCTGGAGCAGCTGACCAGTGCCGGGTATCAATGGATAGTCATGTGATTAGGATTCCATTACTGACTCACTGGACTTAATGACACTGGTCATGCTCCTGACAGAGCTGCATTGCAGAGGCGCTAAGCTAGGACAAATGGACCAGTTTATGCTCCTGGTATTAGGAGAAATATCTGAATTATCTTGTGGGGTTTGTCCAAACTGAAGAGAACAGGTGAGATTTCTCCACATGGTCCCTCTTCTTCATGCAGAAGCTTATGGTCAGAGAATGTACATGCCATATCTAGAGCTATGATCCTAATTTGGATCACAGGGACAAGGATAGGAGTTGGCCCCGTGATTTCATTGGTATAGAAGGCTCCCTAAAGAGGAAACTCCCTCTATCAATGTAGGTTGGCACTTTCTCTGCAGCTATATTCTTAGAGAGTTGCTGCAGGGCACAGAGGTTAAATGACCTGCCCTGGGTCACACAGCCAGTATGTGTCAGGACTTGGAACCAGATCTTCCTGGATTCAAGGTCAGTTCTCTATTCACTACCTCATGCTGTCTCTCAACTTGGATCATAGAATTTGAGAATTGCAGGCAATTCAATTAAATAACTCAACAAGCACTTAAGCATTAATTCCACAAGCCTGCTTAAAATGGGGTGGGCACTGTCCTAGGTGCTAGAGATAAACTGACAGCCATTCCTTCCAGGTCACAGCCTAATCATAACACATCAGGCTGTTGTAAAGAGTCACTGCCTGTAGTAGCAGCTATAATCTCAGCTACAAGGCAGCTGAGGCTGGTGGATTGTTTATGCTCAGTAGTTCTGAGGTGCAGTAGGCTAAGTCCATTGGGTATCCACACTATTTCAGCATCAATATGACGAGTCACCAGGATCTGGGGATCACTAGGTTGTTTAAGGAGAATCCAATTGGCCCAGGTTAGATTAGAGGTCAAAACATCTATGTAGATCAGAATCGGACTGGCCTGTGAGTAGTCTGGGCAAGAACGGGAGAACCATTCTTTTAAAAAAAGAGTTCCAACAACTCGTGAGCCTTGACATGCACATAGTCAGTCCGCAAATATTTATTAAGCATCTACTATGTGCCAGGCACTTTGCTATGCATTGGGGATATAAATATGAAAAAGAAAGACAGTTCTTGCCTTCAGAGAGCTTACAATCTAATGTGATAAGATACACACAAAAATCTGAAAAGTTGAGGTGAGGTGGAGAGGAAGGTCCCTGGGGAAGAGGAACGATGGAGAGTTCCAAAGGAGCACAGCTAGATAGGAAATGAAAAGGAGGAGACGTGTTAGAGTGAAAGGAACCCTGGCCCTGGAGTCCCAGAACTTGGGTTTAAATTGTATCTCGATGCTGACTGCTTTGGTGATCTTGAGATGGGTCTCAGTTTCTTCAGCTCTAAAATTCAGGAATTAGACTACATTATCTCCAAGGTCTTTTCAGCTCTGAGGGCCTCTGATTCATTCATGTCCTGGGAATAAGCTTGTATAGCAGGTTCTTCCTCCTTTCTCCTTTGCTCTCATTTGTACACACACCTGTTCCCTATTAGCAGACGATGAAAGGAAATGTTTGCCCCAGTGGGTGTTTCCGGTGGTGATTGAAGAAGGGGTGAAAAGGACTGTATGAGCTTGGGTAAGTCACATCACTTCACTTCTCTGGGATTGTTTCCTTATCTGTAAAATGAGGGGTTGGACTAGATGGCCAACTAAGTGCCTTCTGGCTCTAAATTCTGTGATTCTACCCAGTGATAGCATTATTAGGCTTACACCCCAAGGAGATCAAAGAAAGAGCAAAAGGAGCCATAGACACAAAAATGTTTATGGCAGCTCTTTTTGTGGTGGCAAAGAATTGGGAAATTAAGGGAGTTACCATCAATTGGGGAATAACTGAAGAAGGATACGGAGATAATGGAATACTATTATGCTGTAGGAAATGACAGAGACGGTTTCACAGAAATTTGGGAAGACTTGTGTGAACTGATGCAGAGTGAAGTGAGCAGAATCAGGAGAACAATTTATACAAAAATGACATTGTAAAGACAAACAACTTCAAAAGATATAAGAATTCAATTCAACAACCAACCACAATTCCATAGGGCTTATGATAAAACATTCTCTTCATCTCCTGGCAGAAAAGCACTCAGAGTGCTCATTGAGATATATTTTTCTGGACATTGCCGACGTGAGAATTTGTTTTGTTTCACTGTGTCCTTTTGTTGCAAAAGTTTTTTTTTCTTTTTTCCAATGTACAAAGTAGGAAGGAGAAAATAGCTTTTTGTACATTAAAACAAATCAAACAGAGATCTATGATTCTATGAGGAATGATTCACTTATTGTTTTCCCCCTGTTCTCCTGGATTTCCTCTGGGATACATGAAGTAAAAAGGGCCCAGGACATGACTGTGGTCCTAGACTGAGGGGATGGGGTGGAACTAATCCAGCCTTTTCTTTCTTGCCTTCCTCTGCTCCACTTCAAAGTCAGTAAATGTTTATAATTCCTTTAATTGCTATGGTTAAGCTTAACATTTCTCTGGGAGTGGGTTGGGGAGGGAATTTGTTGCAGTGCCAAATGCAATTTCACTGACAGCTGAACTCGATGTCACCAGTCCAGGATTCAAATCCTCCCTCTGATATTTACTATCTGTGCGGCCTTGGATAAGTCTCTTAAATTCTCTGGGCCTCAGTTTCCTCACCATGAAATGAGGGTATATATCTGATGGCCTCTGAGGTCTCCCAGGATTATACAGATCAACCGCACCCCCCAGTTGAGCTTCAGAGAGATTAAGAGATTTCTTCCAGGTTATACAATGAATAAATAGTACCATCTCTTCTAGGAATTAGTTTGAGTCCTGATGCTGGCATTTCTCTTGGATATTTATTTGGTAAGGATTAGAGATTGATTATTAATTCAGAATCTATCTTCGGAGGAGCTGGAATGGAAAATACACTGGCTAGAAGTCAGGATTTCAGGCCTGGTCCTGACACCAATAACTTATGGTGTCTTTGACTCAGTTTCCTTGTCTATAAAGAGAAAGGCAGCATATCATAGTGGATAGAAAGCTAGTGTCTGAGTCAGGAAGACCTGGGTTCAAATCCTGCAGACACATACTGGCTTCATGGTCCTGCTCAGCTCATTAAATCTGCTGGGGTCCTCAGGCAACTCTCTACTTTCCATTGCAGAGCAGGCACAGAATTGCATTGGTGAAGGGTGTTTCCTCACTGGGAATTTCCCTACCAATGAAATTGTGTGATACAAACAACAACAAAAAGCCTGCTCTATATACTTCTGGGGATCTAATGAAGACAGAAGAAAATGATGGCTATGAAAGCCCCTGGTGAAATTGTAAAGTGCCTCTATCAACACCCCAACTCTGCTAACAGTAGCAGCCAGATATGTAAGAGCAATTGAGTGGATGGGTTGGCAATGGACATTTCATTCTTGCTAATTGGATCCACCAGATATTGACATTACTTAGATCCAACTGCATCCTCACTGCTCCATGGTGGTCCTATGAGGTGGAAATCTCAGAGAGTATCTTAGATTCTTCCCTATTCCTCCTTCTCTCTCCCCAAAGCAATCAGATGGAACATCCGGTGAAGTGTACCTTTGTAATATCTTTCATCTAATTTTCTATCTCCCTTCTACTAGTACCATCTCAGCTCAGGCCCTCATCATTCTTTTTTAGAAGCAGGCTCCCCAACCTTTTCCACATGGACTGGATATTGCTCATGTTCTGATGATGGATCTCTGTTGGCCAGGCCCCTGTTTTACAATCAAAGTGTATTTTGAAGATGGACTGTGACCAGGGTTATGCTGGTAAATGTTTAACAACCAGTTTGCTGGAAAAATGTATGCATCAAACACTTTTAAGTTAAGTCTGTATTATTGACATTTCCATCATCACCTTGTTAAGTCTAGACAACCAGCAAAGTAATAAACTAAGCCCTAATTTGTTGTGATTGATAATTTCAGAGGTACACATACTCACACTGAAAATATAGCAACCAGCTCTTGAGAGTCTGTATGAGCTGGTTCTAGCACACCCCTGCATCGGATCCTAGATTCCTGATTACTGGGGGGTAGGAGGGTGGTTCCTAGATTAACAATTGGGAAATGCACAGGCAGTAATTGGCACTTGAAGAATAACCCAGGGCTCTCTAGGGTAGAAGAAGACTTTTATATGGGCAAAAAAGGCTGAATGGAAAAATTCTGCAAGTATTCTCACATGCAATCTTTTAAGACAGTCTGGTTTGAGCAAAGCACCTCAAGGGGAGGCAGGTTGTAAGGAAAACTTTGTGGCAGGAGGAGTGGGATATCTTATCTATGACAGGGGACCACAGGGGCCAAAAGAGGCTAATATGTGGCCAACAGAAACTTAGGCAAAATTCAAGACATGAATAGGTGTCTCTCATACAAGTAGTTAATGGAGTCAGGCCAGTAGAATAACTCCTATCTTTCATGGCGTGGGTTTTAAAAATTTGTGCTCATAGTAGGTACTTAATTCAATTCAATTAAACGAACATTTATTAGCTATCTGTGTGTCAGGCACTGTGGCGGGCACAGAGGGAAAAGGGCAAAAGTGATGAAATAATCTCCGACTTCAAGAAGCTTATATTCTATACAACATAGGTAGATAAATAGACAGACAGACAAAAGACAGACAGACAAAAAGACAGGCAGATGGAAAGACAGATAGACAAAAAGACAGACAAATAGAAAGATAGACAAAAGGCAAACAGACAAAAAGACAGACAGAAAAATGGATAGACAGACGTAATCAGAAAGACAGATAGACAAATAGAGACAGACAAACAGAATGACAGACAGAAAAACAGAGAGATAGACAAAAAGATAGACATGGACAGAAAGATAGACAAATAAAGATGGACAGACAAATAGAAAGACAGACAGAAGGACATATATATATATACATATATAGATAGATAGATGGATAGATAGATAGATAGATAGATAGATAGATAGATAGATAGATAGATAATCTGACAGAAATACAGACAGATAGATGGATAAAGTAGATACAAAGTAACATATAATTTCAAGAGAAAGCAAATCTAGTCACTGAGGAGATAAGGAGAGACCTCATGCAGAAGTCGGCACCTAAGTAGTACTTTGGAGGAAGCTAGAGATTTAAGAAGCAGAAGTTAGGAGAAAGCATGGAGTTAGAAGATAAAATGCTGTTTGTGAAAGTTTATTATGATTTATTCATTGAGTTATTATTGGTGTTTTTGTTTTTTGTATTGTTTAATTGAGATCTTGGGCTGGAGTGTGAGGAAAGGCACTGCTTTTCCTCAGGCCAATAAAAAAGCCCACACGAAACACCCACGATCCAGAAAACACAGCTATGAACTTGAGATGATCATTCATCTTCTTCCAATTAAGAAGCTGGAAGAGATGGGTGTCTAACTGTTCAACAATTACTCTTGTTTATCAAATGGATAATGACATGTGATTAGGAGAAGCCCCCTACCTACCTAGCTCTTTATGTCTTTGCCAGCTTCTAGCTGCCATTCAGAAGGGAGAAAAAGTTGTATGTCAGTTAAAGGATCAGAGCAAGAGACCTGAGCTGTAGGCTCATTGGGGTATAGAAAGAGGAGTGATATTGAGTCAGAGGAGTCAAGAAACCTCCTGATGTCCTGCAGCGTGATCATGGGTAATTCTCTCGGTCTCATTTTTCTAATCTGTAAAATGGATATCATAAAATATATCTTGCTTACCTTGTAGGAGCAGGAGCGTTTGGAGGATCCATAAGGAGAAGAATATGTGAAAGCCCTTTGAAAAGTCTAAAAGCGCTATCATGGAGTAGTGATGGTAACTGTGTGGTAGAAAGAACACTTGAGACAGAGGCAGGGGAGATGTGGGTTCCAGTCACAACCTATTGGAATTTTTTTTCTTATTGTAGACCAAACCTGTGGTTCCATTGATATAGGGAATGCATAGCTTAGGAAATTCTCTCTACTAAGGCAGATCAGGACCTGATCTTTTAGTGTTAAAGTTGCCTGAGATATAGAGTGGTCGAATGACTTGTCTGGGGTCACATGGCCAACATGGGTCAACAGGTAGAGCCCAGGTGGAATTAGAACCCAGGCTTGTTCTCCAGCCACTTTATCTGGTTTGAAATCACGCCTCTGATTCTTATTACCTATGTGACTGGTCCCTAAGACCCTTTCAAGGAGTCTTTGAGGTTAAAACCATTTTTGTAATAATACTAAGATATTTTAACTTCTAATTTAATAAATATTGACACACATAACTGGAGGCATGCTAGTAAATGTTTAATAATCAGGGTTCTCTGGAGGGAGGGGGGAATGTGCCCACAACACATTTTAAAGTTTAATTGGCATCATTATTAACATCTTATCCATCAATTTCTTAAGTCTAGACAATCAACAAAACAATAAATTAAACTCTGATTATTTTTTTTTTGCTCTGAGAATTGGGAAAGGAGCAAGAAGGAAGGAGTTGATAGATGACAAAGGAGAGTATGTACTGACTCAAAGGTGGATGTCCACAGGTACAGTAGTATTCTCAAAAACAGGTCTTCAGCTTCCAGAGTGAGAGTCCTGGAACCCAAGATAAGAATGATAATGAGCAAAAAATGTTTGTGACCAAATTTGTAGTGATTGACAATTTCTGAGATGTAAATGTTCACATGGAAAGTTGAACAATTGACTCTCTGGTTAGAACTGGTTCCAGCACAGTTTTGGATATAACCCATGTAAATGAAAACTCTTTAGGGTCTTCAGTAATTTTTAAGAGTGTAAAAGGGGTCCTGAGACCAAGAGGTTTGAGGACTACTGGACTACATGACCTCTCAGGTCCCCTCCAGGTTGGTGTCTATGATCTATGTTCTAGCCTGACAGAGAGAACCTCAGCTTTAAAATCAAGCCCTTTCCCACTTTCTACCTCCAGCTCCAATCCATCCCAAAAGGCATAAATGCATTAGTTATACTCCTTAGGTCAAAGAGCACAAGTGTCACTTCTTAGTCCTGTGGCCCCTAAAGTTACAGTTTCCACCCCAATCAGGTGCTCTTACTTTTGGTCTTAGTCACAGTCTTTTGTCTGGTCTGAAGGTGATAGCTATCACCTATCATCTCTACCTTAAGTTCCAAGGTCCTCGTAGGCACAACTCCAGCCTAAGACTCCCTTGCTAAGTCTCCCAACCCCAACCCTGATATCTATGGTCAATGAAGTAGTAGAGAGAGACAAAATATAACAGGGAGGAGTGGAATTTGCTGAAGTCCAGAGGCTGCTATATAGAGACCGTCAGCAGCTCTCAACAAGCCTTTTGCCCAGAGAATTGGAGAAGAAACAAGAACGAGGAAATGAAAAGAGATGACGAAAGAGAATGTAATGACTCAAAGGTAGATGCCCATTGGTGAAGCAGCAGCATCAAAAACAGGTCCTTAGCTCCCAGAGTGAGTCCTAGCACCCAAAATCGGAATGATAATGAGCAAAAATCATGACCAAATCAAATAACTGAGACACAATTGTGAAAAAGTCATATGACTTCTTAGATGCAAAGAATAAAGCTTTTGCAGAAATATGCAAAATAACATCACGAGATACAAAAAAGCACCAAATGGGAAAGAAATAAAATAGATAATAAACATATTAAGGGAATGGAAATAAAACAAATTGAGCAAAGAAAAAGTCCAGCAAATTAGAGGAAGAGATAAAATAGCAATTAGCAAAAAATGCAAAGCCATCTACAAGTAAAAACATCCATGGATTCAGCATAGAACAAAATGAATAAGAGTTGAGTAAAAATTTAAGGATAATGAAAATATAATTGATGAGCAAGACCAGAATGTGAGAGATCCTAAAAAAAAAACCAAAACAAATCAATGAATGGAAGTGTAGTAAAAAGGCAGAAGCTGGGAGAATGGAGTAAAAAGATCCAATGGTGGGTTAATTGGAATGCCAGAAGGCATCAAAAAAAGAAATGAAAATTAGACACCCTCTTTGAGAAACCAATTAGAGAAATGTTCCCAGTGGAAGCAAGAATAGGCTATCCTATGCAAATGAAAAAAATATTCATGGAACACTGGCATGGAAAAATTCTAAATATGAATTTTCCAGACACATTCTCCACATGTTCAGCGTTAGATTTATAAAGCCAAAGAAAGGAAGAACGTACAGCATACAGTGTCAGTCTATCAGTATATATGTCTGGATTATACATTGCGTAGATAGTGAGATGGCTCAGAATTCAAGAGGAGGAGGAGAAGGAGGAGGAGGAGGAGGAGGAGGAGGAGGAGAAAGATGAATAGGAGGACCAGGAAAGAGAGTAGGAGAAGAAAGAAGAGAAGGAAAAGGGGGAGGAGGAGGAAGAGAAGGAGTAAGAGGAAGAGGAGCAGGAGAGGGAGGAAGGGAGAACATTTTCAATTGCATTTGGGAATTTGCTTGGTGTTTTTAATGACCCAAAGTTTCTCCCAAAACAAAAGCCCATCTTTTTAAATGCCAATATTATTCTGGTAATGCTGAAAATGTTACAGTTATAGGTCAACCAAGAAGCAATAGGGAGAGGTACAGTGGGTGTGAGAAGGCTATAGCATAGTATCAACAAAGAATTATACAACAGGGATATAAAAGATATCATCAGAGGAATAGAAGACTGATAATAATGATAGCTAGCATTTACATAAGCACTCTTGAAGGTTTGTAAAATCCTTTACATATATCATTTGATTCTCTCACAACAACCCTGGGAAATAGGCACTATTATTATCCCTGTTTTCCAATGGGGAAACTGAAGCTAAGAGAATTTAAGTCATTTGCCTAGGGTGAGATAGCTAGTGAATGTATAAGGTGGAATTTGAACTTTTAGTCTGCCTGAGCCTGAGTCTAGCACTCTACAGAGCTGTGCCAGAAATGAATAACCACCAGTGGGTAACTGGTGTGCTCCATTGATACCAGAGAGGAAAGGATGAAGGAGGAGGGAGGTGAAAGGTCATTGCTATGGGGAATGACTCCCAGGTCTCTCAGTTCCATCCTTACCCCCAGTTATTTTGTATTTTCTGTGCCATCAAGTCAATCAGGAACCGACTTTGGAGCCAGGAAGACCAGCATTCAAGTCCATCCTCTGGCTGTGTAACCCTGGACAAGTCACTTACCTTCTCAAGTGCCCTAGACTATGGCAGAGAAGATGCCAACCCACATTTATCAAGGATTTCCTTACCCAAACCATTGACATCACAGGTCTCACCTCCCTATTTACTTTGTATATACTTACGACCCATGGACATATTCTCTCCTCTCATAGAATGTGAACTTGAAGTCAGAGACTGTCTTATTTTCATGTTCATATCCTCAGTGAATACAGTGTCTAGCACATAGTAGGGGCTTAATAAATGCTTGCTGATTCACAGAGTGGAGCAACTTCTGAGCATGGTGAAGGCCTAGCTGAAGTTTCTCATCAGGAATAATAACTGACATTTACATAGCCATTCACATGTTATTTCATTTGAGCCTCACAACAACCCTGTGAGGGATACGACAGGTGCTATTGGACCCCATTTACAGATGAGTTCAGAAACATTAAGTAGCTTGACCATGGTCACACAGCTAGTAATTGTCAGAGGCAGGAATTGAATTCAGGTTTCTCTGAGTCCAGAATTCTGTCCACTCTGAGGTTACCTCTTTAATGAATAAAAATCATGATTGGAAGCAATATGGATTCTGTGACTTCTTCCCATTCTGCTCCTATTATAGCACTCTCCTGAGATGTCCAATACCTTCACACTGTCCCTGATTGCCCAGAACACTCTTTCTGGTCTGTGTTATACCCCAAGATTTTGACTTTGACTCCAGAGCCTACCCATCAAAATTTAGCTCATACTCCTTCTCCTTAGATCTTCTGTGGCAAAATACTAATAGCTGCCATTTGTAAGATATGTACTATTTAAATCATAGTTTCCTCTAGTTAATCTTGGGAAGGAGGAACAACAAATATTGTGCTCCTTTTGTGTGTGTGTGTGTGCGTGTGTGTGTAGCTCAAAGCTTGGGAGGCCATATGTGTGTATGGAAGGCAGGAATTTAGAACTAGAAATGTAAATTTTTAAAATTTGTTATTTATCTTTAACATTCGTTCTTTTAAAAAATTGAGTTCTAAATTATCTCTCCCTCTACCCCCTTCCCTACCCACTGAGAAGGCAAGAAATACGATAGCAATTATACATATGAAATTATGCAAAAGATATTTCCATATTAGCCATATTGTTAAAAAAGCAAGAAAACTAAGGTTAAAAAATTATACTTCAATATGTACTTAGAGTTCATTAGTTCTCCCTCTGGAGGCAGATAGCATTTTTCATTGTGGGTTCTTTGGAATTTTCTAGGATTGCATATTCATCAGAGTAGTTAAGTCATTCACAATATTGCTGTAATTATGTACAATGATCTCTCGCTTCTGCTCATTTCACTTTACATCAGTTCATGTAGGTCTATGCAGGTTTTTCTGAAACCATTCCCCTCATCATTTTGTACACAGCACAATAGTATTCCATCATAGCCACATACCATAACTTGTAGAGTCAGGAATTCGAGGTGAAGATCCAAAGCATGGTGTTGACTCCACTTAAGCCTTTTTTGCTCTTGCCTCTCCCCCTTCCCTTTTAATTTATAAAGGAAGTCCAGATTATTTGGGGAGGGCATTTAGGGAAGCCACGCAGCCTTTGAGATTGGTTGAACCGTAGCTGTCTAAAGTGGTTTGAAGGGGAAAATAGGTTGATAATCAGGAATTGCTTGGACTCTCTAACCCCAAGTCAGATAAGAGGCTTGGGACAAGGACTTTGATCAATTAGAAAAGACAGGCTAGAGATCATGAAGCTCTAATAAGTTAGCTGGCTAGTATATGTTCCCAAAGAGCTTAGCCCCTGGGGTTGAGACTCTGGGAGCTAACAGACATTTCTCTCTGGGTAGAGAGAAAGCCCATGCTGGGGATTTTTTCCTAGGCCAATGACGAAGGAACACAATTACCTGCCTTTACTCATTTAAAGATATGAAGTTTAGCTGCTGGACTCTAAAGTGAAAGAGACAATTTTTCCTTTTATAAGAAAGAGGTTTGCTTCAAGGGAGATCTACTATATATGGCAGCAGGAAAAATAGTTTTGTAAGCGAGACGACAGGAAAGCAACATCCATAAGGAATGGTAGAGACCTTCCCCAGCAGCTGATGGTACCACTAAGTATCTTTTTTTTTTAAAAAAATTCACTTATTTATTTAATTTATTTAATATATTTAGTTTTCAGCATTGATTTTCACAAGAGTTTGAATTATGAATTTTCTCCCCATTTCTACCCTCCCCCCTACACCAAGATGGCATATATTCTGGTTGCCCCATTCCCCAGTCAGCCCTCCCTTCTGTCACCCCACTCCCCTCCCATCTCCTTTTCCCTTACTTTCTTGTAGGGCAAGATAAATTTTTATGCCCCATTGCCTGTGTATCTTATTTCCTAGTTGCACGCAAAACCTTTTTTTTTGAACATCAGTTTTTAAAGCTTTGAGTTCCAAATTCTCTCCCCTCTTCCCTCCCCACCCACCCTCCCTAAGAAGGCAAGCAATTCAACATAGGCCACATGTGTATCATTATGTAAAACCCTTCCACAATACTCATGTTGTGAAAGACTAACTATAT
>CM053622.1:763564708-763620926 GCA_028646595.1 Phalanger gymnotis
TCCAGGTCAGTGTTTTTTCCAATGAGATATTTCACATTGTCTTCCACTTTTTCATTCCTTTGGTTCTGTTTTATAATATCTTGATTTCTCATAAAGTCACTAGCTTCCACTGGCTCCAATCAAATTTTTAAGGTAGTATTTTCTTCAGTGGTCTTTGGGACCTCCTTTTCCATTTGGCTAATTCTGCCTTTCAAGGCATTCTTCTCCATTAGTTTTTTGGAGCTCTTTTGCCATTTGAGTTAGTCTATTTTTTAAGGTGTTATTTTCTTCAGTATTTTTTTGAGTCTCCTTTAGCAAGTCATTGACTTGTTTTTCATGGTTTTCTTGCATCCTTCTCATTTCTCTTCCCAATTTTTCCTCTACTTCTCTAACTTGTTTTTCCAAATCCTTTTTGAGCTCTTCCATGGCCTGAGACTAGTTCATGTTTTTCTTGGAGGCTTTTGATGTAGGCTCTTTGATTTTGTTGACTTCTTCTGGCTGTATGTTTTGGTCTTCTTTGTCACCAAAGAAAGATTCCAAAGTCCGAGACTGAATATGAGTCTGTTTTCACTGCCTGGCCATGTTCCCAACCAACTGCTTGACCCTTGCAGTATGACTGCTTGTAGAGTAGAAAGTACTTTATTCCAAGCTTGAGGGGACGTGCTGTTGTTTTCAGAGCTATTTCTATACAGCCAGCTCTGCCACACAAGCTCTCCTCCCCTAAGAACTGCCAACCTGAACCACGCTCAGATCTTAAGCAGGCTGTGCACTCCTGCTCTGATCTGCCACTTAATTCCCCCCAGTAGGTGGGCCTGCAGCTGGAAGCAATGGCAGCTGTAGTTCTGTAGCTGCACCACCCCCGCTGCCCTCGGGGCAGTGACTGAATTACCAACTCCTTTCACTCTGTCCCCCCGCAGCTTTTCCCACTAACCTTCTTTGTTGTCTTTGGTGTTTGTGGGTTGAGAAGTATGGTAACTGCCACAGCTCACTGATTAAGGGTGCTAGGGCCTGTTCTGCCTGGCTCCTGGTCTGGTTGGTCCTGCCGCTGCCCATGCTGGGTTCTGCTCCACTCTGCTCCCAGCAACAGACCTTACCCAGCAACCACAGGCTGTCCTGGGCTGAAGCCCTGCTTCCCTCTTCTATTTTGTGGGTTCTGCAGTTCTAGAATTTGTTCAGAGCCATTTTGTAGGTTTTTGGAGGGACCTGAGTAGGGGGAGCTCATGCAAGTCCCTGCTTTCCAGCCACCATCTTGGCTCCACCCCCTACCACTAAGCATCGTAAGTCCTGCAGCATCAGAATCTTGATCTGTTTCTCTACTTGTGTGTTCCCACCATGCCTACTGATGGTGTGCATATTGATGGGAGAGTGTGCCCCAGGTTTAGGGAGAGGAATGTTCAATTTCTACCTTTCTTGCTAGGCTATTTCATGAAATGCTTTTGATGAAGATTAATTGCGTCTTCTGGATGACTAGAAAAAAGGAAACAGATTTGTGAGATAAAAGGAAATAGATTTGTGAGGGTCTGTAAGCTCTGTCTTTAAGTGGATGCAAGTCCAAAGAGTTCTTTGAAACTGGGGTTATTTTTCTGAGTGCCCCAGGTGCTCCATACAGACAAGGAGACTGAGTCCAATCTTTTTTTTTCTATTATACAATATGGGTAACAGGAGGTAGGATAGTGTAGAAGAAAGAGAGTGAGACAGAAGAAACATGGATGTGCTTCCTAGCCAGACGAGACACATGGTTTCTCTGCTCCCTAGTTTTGTCATTTGTAAAATGTGTCTAATAATACCTATGGTACCTATCTGACAAGGTTGTTGGTGGGATGAGGTGGGAAAAAATGTGTGCAAAGCACTGTTCAAACCTTAAACACACCATATAAACCTCAGTTATTGGTATGTACTATGATGGACAAAGACATTGTGGTACCTTGCAATAATAACAACAGTTAATATTTATATAGTACCTACTATGTGTTAGGCACCACACTAAGCACTTTACAATTCTTACCTCCCTTGATCCTCACAACAACCCTGGGAGGTAGGAGCTATCATTATCACCCCCATTTCACAGATAATTAGTAATAATAACAATAGCTGACCTTCACATAGTGCTTGCTATGTGCCAGGCACTGTACTAGGTGCTTTACGGTGATCTCATTTAATCTTCACAAGTACCCTGGGTGGTAGGGGCCATTATTATCCTCGTTTTACAGATAACAGCAACAACAACTAATATTTATGTGGCACTTATGTGCCAGGCACTGCGCTAAGCACTTTACAAATCACATTTGATCCTCACAAGAGCCCTGGCAGATAGATGCTATTATTATCATCCTCATTTTATAGATGAGGAAACTGAGGCAGATAGCTGTTAAGTGACATGTTCAGGATCATACTGCTAGTAAATGACTATGATCACATTTGAACTCAGGTCTTCCTGACTCCAAGCTAGGTTTTCTGTCCATTGCACGACCTAGCTACTCCAGCTTTGAGAGTCTGAAGTTCTGGGTGCAAATTCCAACTCTGCTCCTTAGTACTTTGTGACTTTGGTCAAGTCATTTGGTTTCTCTGTGCCTCAGTCTCCTCATATGTAAAATGACCCTCTAGGAGTTGGTCTTGTATAGTCATTGTGTGTACTGTGTTCACTCACTTGAAGGTGGGGTAGGCTAAGTTTCTGAAAAGTGAATAAAGGGAGATGTGTCCTGTCTGCTACCTGACACTTGCGGGAGGAACTGGGTGGCATCTTAGAACAATGAGCCAGCTGATAGGGGTGAATGAGGACCAGGACCTGGATAGCCAACAAGAGTGAACTTGGGGGCTTGATTTGTGTCCTTAGGAGCAGATGGAACCAGGAATTCTAGAGAGACTCCTTGGGGAGCTGGGACTTGGAGGTCCAGGCTGTGCTGACCGAGAAAGCAGCAGTCTCTCTCTGGCCCTGTCACAGATGCTCTGAGGGAAAGCCCAACCCAGAAAGAAAGCTCCCTTTTGCTTCCCCAGCACTCCAAGCCTGAGCAGCTGGGGGTTGGCAGAGTCTGTGACTGCATAGAGATGGGACAGAAGAGGAAAGTGGCAAGAAGTGCCCACCTAGACTGAGGATTGTTCTCCTAAGGCACTTCTAGGTAGGCCTAAGGTGACAACTAACAGCAGAAGGGACAGTGACTGCTGGGATACGGAGGTAAGGAGCAGCCTTCACAAGGTTCACGCATATATGGTTGGAGAGGAGGGGAAAGGGGCACATACGTGTGACGAGGGAAGGGACGGGGGAGCTGATAGAAATAGAGAGAGATTAGAGAAAGGAGGTGTGAATGTGTAGGACCATAGGGGTGAGGAATGACGGGACAGGTGATGTGGGAAGGGGAAGAACTTTGTAAGGGGAGGGGACTGTGCCGTAGCGGAGGCTAGCGTGTCCTGGCTTCGAGGAGCCTTGGAGCTTAATGGGTGGCTTAACGAGCCGCAGGCCTGGACCCAAGGACTGGAAGAGGCAGCGGACTTGGTTGCAGTAGAGTGGAGGGAGAAAGGGACGTCCCAGGTGGGTCTGGAGAAACCTTCCTTCACGTTGCCCTCCAGGCAGGGAGATCGCCGCTCAAAACCAAAGCCAGACTGGGCATCTTGACCAGCCAATAGCAGCGTCGTTGAGTGAGGTAATGCGGGAGCCTCGTGTCTCATTGGGCCAGCGTTTGGGGGCATTTTGCTTGGGAACGAGGGCGGGGGGAGGGACAGGCAGTTGGGAGGGGTCCAGATTAGCTTTGGCTGCTTCTCTTTGAGGCTCTGTCCTCTGGGGATTCATTTGTTTCTGTCCTCTCTTTGCTAGGCTTGTCTCCCGTTTCTCGCCTCTCGTCTTCCTTCCCAGGCCTGTCAGTTTCCTGTAGGTCTCCAGCGCTAGCTTCTTGCCCCGCTTCTCCGTTGTTAATTTTTGCCTGCGATACGGCATCTCCCTGAATCTTTCCCTTTTTGTGTTACGCTCCCAGCCTCTGTCTCTGCTTCGCGGCACTGGGTGTTCCTGGGGTTCATCTCCCTGGGTGAATGGAGGGGTTCCTCAGTGATGGAAAAAGCCCCTCCTCGGAGCCCTCACCTGCTGGGAGAGTATGCTCTTCCCTGGGTAGAATCATCCTCCACCTCTCTTGCCTTATCTCTGGGCCAGCGAGTTCCGGCTGGTCTCAAGGGCAGGCACGAAATAAAGCACTGTTGTTCGTGGTCCTTCATCTCACCAAATGAACCTGGGAAACGCTGGCCCCCTCCTTACTTCCCTTTCATGTTCTGTGTTAGGAGAGGAAAGGCAAGTGGAGCTGGGTGTGGCAATTTGCCATCTTTCTCCCTGGAGATCTTTAGTTAAGCCAGGCTCCCAGGGCCCCCCCAGCCACCAACAGCCCTTGCCCGGGAGTTTGGAGACCAGGGGCATGGCTCTATTCTTCCACTAATATGCTTTGTGATCTTGGGTAAATCATTTTTCTGGGCCAGTATGATCCTGTACAGAAAATGAGGGGATTGGACTGAAGGAAAGAGAGAGAGAGATCGAGAGAGAGAGAGAGAGAGAGAGAGAGAGAGAGAGAGAGAGAGAGAGAGAGAGATCTGAACTTGGATTAAGGAAAATGTGGGTTTAAATTCTGCCTCCAGACAGTAGTTAGGCAACCTCTCTAGGCCTCAGTTACCTGGAAAGTGAGTGGAGTGAATCAAGTGACCACTGAGGTTCTTTTCAGCTCAAAATCTGTGATCTTATTAGAAAATTGATGTGGACTCTTCCTTGCTCTGCCTTGTTTTTGTTCTAAGGCCACTCCCAGTTCTGACCTTCTGTGTTCTAATGGCCCACCCAGCTCTGACATTCTGGGTTCTAAGGGCCCTCCAGCTCTGACATCCTGTGTTCTAAGGGGCCTCCCAGCTCTGACCTTCTGTGTTCTAATGGTCCTCCTAGCTCTGACCTTCTATGTTCTAATGGCCCTCCCAGCTCTGACATTCTGGGTTCTAAGGGCCCTCCAGTTCTGACCTTTGTTTCCACAACGGGGCTAGCAGCTTCCGTGGGGGTGCAAGATCCACCCACAGCCAGCACCAAGAAAGCTGCCGGACCGCACAGGTTCTTTTGATCTGCCTTAATAAGGAGAGCAAGGTGAAGGGGTTGGCAAGCTTACTTTAATTCAGCACACAAATATCATTCACTTAGTTCAGGGGAAAAAGCCAGCACCCTGAACTTCAGAGCAAAATACAAGCACATTACAAACATCAGCAGACAGACCCAATACAGATTCACAGTTACCAAAGTTCAACAAAGTCTCAGCAACGGGGTTTACAAGCTGGAGGGCTCCTTAGCTCCAGCTGCCTGGAGTCTCCTTATCAACATCTCAAGAGCCCTTAAACAAATTACAAACAGACAGACCCAATACAGTTCATAGTTACCAACATCTAGGTTCAGCCTGGGAGCTCAGGACAAGGGCTGGCCCAGAGTCACGTGTTGCCACTGCTTCGGCAAAGAGCTCCAGAGAGGAGAAGGCCAACCCCTGGTTTTATATCTTTTTCAGGGTCAGGGGTGAGTCACACATGCGACACCCACGTGATCTAGAATCACCACAAAGAGCAACTTAAATCCACTTGGTCTAAAAGCCTCTGCTGTCTCAGACATGTAAACTAGGCCCTTCCTGGAGTTAGCCCCACCTTGGGCCCCACCTTAGTTGCCAATCCACACCCACATAGGTTTTACACCTAATAGGGGTTTGGGCCTGGGGCTTAGCACTTATTAAGATTCAAGGAAATAGCTGAATTACTCAAAGCAAAGAAAAGCCAAACTGTTCAAGGGTACTTGTTGAACTAAGTGCTAAGGAGCCCATTTTGCTTATCAACACAACCTTCTGTGTTCTAAGGGCCTGCCCAGCTCTGACTTTCTGTGTTCTAAGGGTCCTCCCAGCTCTGACATCCTGTATTCTAAGGATCCTCCTAGCTCTGACATTCTAGGTTCTAATGGCCCTCTCAGCTCTGACATTTTGTGTTCTATGATCCTTTTCCAACTATGACTATCTGAGTTCAAAGGCCCTTTTCAGCTTTGATTCTTTGTGCTCTAAGGCTCCTCCCAGCTCTGATCTTCTGGGCCCTTATCTGGGACCTCATCTATCTTTTTCTCCAGCGTCCTCTACTCCTCCCTTTTTCTGGCCTGGCTCTTTGCTCCCACCCTTCTCTGCCTCATCTTTCTCTGTCATTTTCTCATTCCCTCTCTTCCCCTTTCCTGTCCCCACTCTCCTCCTTCTAGTGCTTCCTGGAGCCACAGGCATGTAATCACTGGGTTGATGGCTTCCCCTGAAACCTCAAAGAGCTCCTGCTGAAGCCTGCTGGGCATCTTGGTCTCCTGGCTGGGGCCTGGCATGGAGACAACATGGGGTGAATGAAGCGAGCTGACTGAGAAGGGGAAGAAAGGCCCCTGCAGTGGCAGACCTGGTGGAAAGCATGTCCTCTGAGCTATGGTGGGGTGCCTGGAACCCCAGGCTGTACTACTCAGAATCAAGAGACAAGTTCTGAGTTGGCTGGTAAAAAGCTTGTCCTTCCTGGAGGTTCTGCCTGAGGGCCTCCACCTTCAGCCTTCGTGCCAGAAATTCTTTGAAATTAGTTTTCTTTGGAGTGCAGGTAGGCATCCAGCCCCTTCTATTAAACTGCAAATAGTCTCAAGAGATGCCTAGAGCATCAGGCCAGGTGTCAGGAAGACCTGAGTTCAAATCTGGCCTTAGATACTTACTAGCTGTGTGACCCTGGGCAAGTCACTTAACCCTGTTTGCCTCAGTTTCCTCATCTGTAAAATGAACTGGAGAAGGAAATGGCAAATCACTCCAGTAACTTTGCCAAGAAAACCCCAAATGGGGTCAGGAAGAGTTGGGCATAACTGAAAAAGACTGAACAAGAACAAGGCCTCAAGAAGGGGAATATCTTCAGCTTTAGAGGCTATCTGGTACAACAGAAAGGTCCCTGGCCTAGGTAGGAATTAGGAAACAGGGCTGGCTCTGCTTCTAACTCACTGCATGACCTTGGGCAAGTCACAACTTATTTAAGCCTCAGTTTACTCATCTTGCTATTTGGGGCTAATATACTCACAGGATTGTTGTAAGGATGAAGTGAAACAACATCTATAAAGTGCTTCTGGAACCAAGTGCTCCAAATATGTGAGGAATTGTTAGTATTATTACCTGTGTCCCTGGATCTATCTTCTCCTTGCCTCTAGCATCCTGTTCCATCAATCAGCCTGCCTCCCTCATTCGTTTCAATTCAATCCAATCTACAAGAGTATAATAAGCACCAATTTTGTGGAGGCAGATTGGTTTATTGGCTAGGGCAGGGGACTCAGACAGTGCTTTGTAATGATTTCAACTTGCTCCCTGACACAAAAGCTCATCTTTTCAGTACCACTGGTCTCCTGGTGACGCTAGCTACCTGTGAAGAATGGAACATCATGGTGGCAGAAAGAGAGAGAGAGAGACAGAGAGAGGTGGGTGGGAAGAGGGACAGAGACAGAGAGAGACAGATAGACAGACAGACAGAGAGAGACACAGACATAGACACAGATAGAAACACAGACACAGACACAGACACAGAGATATGGAGGCAGAGAGATAGGATAGCCCTGTATTTTCCCATTCTTCATATGAGTAGTGACATCTTAGAATAAGGTTCCATTTTAAACAGGCAGCCACATCCCTGTTTTGCTTTGCTTGATCCCAAATCTTGGGCAAGGGGTCCACTTATCTCAGAGACCAGAAGCCAATAATAGACCAGCTTATTAGAAAGTCTCTGTCCCCTCCTCTTCCGTTCCCCCAACACAACAAAAGTCCTTCAAGGCCAATGTTAGATTGGTTATAAACGCAGCATGACTGGAGTTTTTGCATATAAGTACCTGTGGGAAAAATGTCTCATATTTAGAAACCTGCTAACCCCAGAGGGACTTCCTGTCTCTATGTGCCAAACAAAATTTCTTTCTGTGTTGGCTTATAATAATGAATGAAATAAGGCTTTTATTGCCGTATACACTAAATTGTAAACAGTGGGGTTTCTTTCCGCAACCATAGAGAAACCCAGAAAATGAGTGCTAGCTGCCCAGGAGACCCAAAGAGCAATGGAAGGATCCTTGCCAGTTGTAAGAAAACCATAGCATTAAAAAAATTTAAAGAATTCTGAACTTAACAAACATGAAATAAAATGAGCTTTTCTATATATAACTAGCAAGTCTAGGCATGTTCCATCTGTCTCTGGGGGTTCTAGGATACCCCAGAGTTGGAGGAATCTCTTTTTTCTACTGATATCAGTTTGAGTCCCCACTAGTAGTGGGGCCCCTCTTGCTTTGGGCTGGAGACTAGCACCTTAGTTCCAATTTACTACTTAACATCAATTAGTTTTACAAAGGGATGTTTACTTTAAAGATAGAGCAGAACAAACCTACAAGCATTTCCCCTTCAATATCTCCTGGGCATACTCTTGTTTTAAACTGCCTCATTAATGGGAGGTTGAGGAATAAATTCAAAACTTAGCTGCCCTTCCCTCTGGGATCAGACTCTTCGGTTTGAAACATAATCACACTTGGCCTCTTCATCATCTCTCATTAGTGCTGGGTCCAAATCCCTTTCCTCCTTCCTTTTTCTCTTCTTCTTCCTTTCTCTCCCTTCTTTGAGCCCCTCCTTCCAATTCCAACTTGGAGAGTCATTCCCTTGTACTAAGGCATGTCCCAGTCCATCAGACAAACAGGCAAGATCAGCTCCCTCTAATTCTCTTTTGCACATTCCCCTGGGAGGGGCAGCACATTAAGCCTTTGTGGGTCACTAACTCCTCAGAGGGAGTTAATATCGCTAACATTTATATAGTGCTTTAAGGTTAGCACAGCATTTTTACAAATATTATCTCATTTGACTCTCACAATAACCCTGAGAGGTACGTGCTGTTGTTATCCCCATTTTACAGATGAGGAAACAGAGGCTGAGAGGTTAGGTGATTTATCTAGGGTCACAGTGTCTCAGGCAGGATTTGAACTCGGGTGCATCCTGTCTACAAGCCATTACCTGCCCAGTACAGCATTGTAGAGTTTTCGGAGCATCTAGTCCACCTTCCTAATTATTCAACAAGCAGTTAAGCACCTAATATGTGCCAGGCATCACGGTGGGTGATGGGAATACAAAGACAAAAGCGAACCATTCAATTTGGGGATATACCTGGAAATAGATGAATATAAGACATGGTAGGGAATGATAGATTTGAGGGAGAAATCAGACAACGTACTTTATTGTCCAATAACCCTGGACTCTTTGCTGTTCCTTGCAGAAGACACTCCATCTGCTGACCCTGGGCATCTTCTTTTTCTTTCTTTTTTTTTTTTTAAATACTTTTGGCCTCACAGACCTCCCCAAAAGGGTCTTGTGAACCCTATGGACCACACTTTCAGAACTGCTGCATCAGCTCAAACTGCTTTTCAGGTGCCTTTCTCTTTCTCTTAAACTGTTGTTTGATTCTTTTTGATTGTATTTGGGGTTTTCTTGGCAAAAAGACTGGAGTGTTTTGTCATTTCCTTCTACAGCTCATTTTACAGATGAGGAAACTGAGGCAAACAGGGTTAAGTGACTTGTCCTAGATCACACAGCTAGTAAGAATTGGAAGGGACCTCAGAAGACAAGACCTAGCTGAAACCAACCTGACCTGGGAAAGGGATCCTTTCCTCATCATCTATGACAAGTAGCTATCCAGGCTCTGCTTGAAGACTTCCAGTGATGGCAGGGTACCCGCTACCTGCCTAGGCAGCCTGTGCTTCATCTGTCAGTCAGGCAACAAGCATTTATTAAACACCTACTGTGTACCAGGCACTCTGCTAAGCACTGAGTATATAAAGAAAGGTAAAAGACCATCCATGTTTTCAAAGAGTCATAACCTAGTGGGGACAGAACATTCGAACAACAATGTACAAAAAAGATATAAACAGGATAAATTGGAGATAATCAACAGAGGGAGGGTGCTAGCATTAAGGAGAACTGAGAAAGGCTTCTGGTAGAAGGTAGGATTTTAACTGGGACTTGAAGGGAGCCAAGAGAAGCCAGGAGGCAGAGACGAGGAAGGAGAGAATCCTAGGGATGGGGACTGCAAATGAAAATGCCCAGAATTGGGAGATATGCAGATGGCTTGAATTATTAGGAAGTTTGCTTTTTAGTAAAATTAAATTAATTATTAGGAAGTTTAATTATTTTTTTCCTTTTGTTGAGTCTAAGCATGTATGTCTCGAATTTAGGATCACAGATTTAGGGTAAGGGACCTTGGACCATCTGGAACAACTTCTTCAATTTTTCATTGAGGAAATTGATGCCACAGGAAGTGAAGGGGCTTCCTCAGGTCACAAAATAGCAATTGAAGGAGGCAGGATTTGAACCCAGAGTCTTGGACAGAAGAAACAATGCTTTTTTCGTTGTATGAATGTACTTCCAGTCTTGCCCTGGGAGCCCTTCTCCACATGATTGCTCTTGAGATAATTAATGAATATTGTTATCTGTGCTAATTAATATCTGTCAAAATTAATATCCATGAATAACATCTTCAACAAATCCACATTTTCAAGTCCCCGTACCATTCCGGCTGCCCTCCTATGGACATGACCCAGTTTGTCGATGTTCTTCCTCAAGCGCAGTGCCGAGGACTGAAAATAATACTCCTATAGCACCCTCTGGGGGCACCCAGCAATTCGCACTTACAGACAGGTTGGCCCCCTGAAGGATAGATGACTATCCCAGGTTCAGGGTCCACGCTCCTAAAACTATGTCTCAAGATCCCCTACCGATATCAGTCTAGGTGGCCCACTTGGTCAGTGGAGTCAGGAAGACCTGAGTTCAAATTCAGCTTCAGGAACTTATTAGCTGTGTGACTCTGGCCAAGTCACTTCACACCTGCCTGCCCCAGTTTACTCATCTGTAAAGTGGGGATACATAATAGCACCTACTTCCCTGGGTGTTTGTCAGGACTAAAGGTGATAATATTTGTAAAGCCCTTAACACAATGCCTGGCACATAGTAGGTGCTTAATAAATGCTTATCCCTTCTTCCACTCCTCTAACCCTTCAGAGCAGGGTCTATCCTCTGGTTTTAAATTCTCCTCAAGGCTACGGGCCCACGGGAAAGTTAGTCAATAGCTTGGAGCAATCCCCAGACTTTCCTAAGCCTTTCATATGCAAATGAACCAATCAATGTCTGAAAGGGGCTTTCTCTCTCTGTGACATCTCATTTCCTCTGTTATCCCCCATAATGACATCCCATAATTTCAGAGTAGATGGAAAGGACTCAATTGATTAAGGGGTACCCCACTCTACTCCACATGTACACAGTTTGACTAAGGAAGGAGGATGGTATCACAATCACCTTCTTCCTTCTGGAGACTTTGCAAGAATGGAACCTACAATCAGATTTGTGGGTTTGGCTTTTATCTGCCTCTGTTAACGTACATGATGCTGGCAGTTCACTGAATCTCTGCCCTGTCGCTCCCCATCTCTTTCACATGACCTATTGTCTACCTGGGCCTCCAGTAGCAGAGTGGGGTTGGAGATCAGTTAAACTGACTGAATCAAATGGTCACTTCTGTTGGAATAACTATCCAGCTGCTGTTTGTGGGGACTGCAGTTGTTAGATGGGTTCAGTCATAGGAGACTATAAAGTTTTTTTTTCTTTTTAAAAACTTTACTATTTATTTTTAATGTTAAAAATGCTTTTTGAGTTCCAAATTCTCTTTTTCCTTCCTGCCCTCTTTCCACCCGTTGATAGAAATTATACATTTGAAATCATGGGAAACATATTTCCACATTAGCCATATTGCAGAAAAGCCTCAAAAAATTAAAGTTTAAAAATTATACTTCAATTTGAACTTAGAGTTCATCAGTTCTCTCTCTCTGAAAGGGGGAAAGCATTTTACATCTTGAGTCCTTTGTAATTGTATTGTATTGATCAGAGCATCTAAGTCTTTCACAGTTGATAATTATTACAATGTTGCTGGTACTGTGTACAATGTTCTCCTGGTTCTTCTTTCTTCACTTTCCATCTGTTAATATCAGTCTTCCCAGGTTTTTCTTTTTGAAACTATCTCCGTTGTTATTTCTTATAGCACAATCATATACTACAACTCGTTCAGCCATTCTCCAACTGATGGACACCCCCTCAATTTCCAATTCTTCGCTACCATAAAAAGAGCTGCTATAAATATTTTTATACGTATAGGTCTTTTTCCCTTTTCTTTGATTTCTTTGGAGTATAGACCTAGTAGTGCTATTGCTGGGTCAACAGGTGTGCGGTTTTCTAGTCCTTTGGGCATAGTTCCAAATTGTTTTTCAAGAACCAAAAGGTTTCAAGTCTGGATTTGAAAGGAGAAGTCTGGGCCAGGAATGTGGTAGGGAAGAATAGGGAGAGGAGCAGGGAATAAATAATTTATTAAGCACCTACTAAGTGACAAGTACAAATATTATCTCATTTAATCCGTACAACAACCCTGTGAGGTTCATGCAATTTTCATCCCCATTTCTTAGATAAGGAAACTGAGGCAGACAGAAGTTGAGAGACATGCCCTGGATCATCTAATTAGGAAATATCTGAGGCAAGATCTGGACTCAGGTCTTCCCAATTCCAGGCTCAGAACTCTATCCGCTTTATTACTTAGCTGTTTCTAGGGTCCAAGATAAGCCAGGAATTGGGAGCAGCTGCTCCAGGGGTTCATTTTTGTGTCCTGGATCTTTTTGACTGTCTGGTGAAACCTACAGACCCTTTTTTAAGGACCTATATTCTTAACAGAAGGAAATGCTCAATTTCAGTTAGAAGTTAGTGAAAATAAAGATGTATTTTTTTTTCTCATCCAGGTTCCCAGACAACCTAATGTCTCTTCAAGGACCCTTTGAGGGGGTGTGGACTCTAGTTTAAGAATTGTTGACTAGGCAAATAATGAGTCCAAGCAGCTAGAAGCATAGCCAGCTAAGCTATAGGCTGCTGTGCTGTGGCCTTCCTGATTGATGTCTCATCATCCTCCCCTGAGACTGGCGGGTCATAAGTGCTCATCGGGACCCTTAATGAGTGGCCTCTTCTGGCCACAGCCCTCAAATCAATAACCTCCCAGGCAAGGCTTGCAGCCAGCAACATGAAGGCTTCCCCAGGAAACTCAGGGCTCCCAGGCTTGATGTACCTAATAATAACTGATGCTGGGGCAGCCCTTTAAAAGGTGGAAAGTGCTTTAGCAACATCTTATCTGAGCCCCACCCTATAAGGTAGGTTCTATAGATATTATCATCATTTTTATTTTACAGATGTGGGATGGAGAGGCTTGAAGGGGTTAAGTGTCTTGTCTTTTGAACCCACATCTCCCTGACTATAGGTTCAGCCCTCAGTCCATTGTACTCTGCTATAACACTAAAGTCATCCTTTATCTATCTGTCTGTCTGTCTATATATCTCTCCATCCATCCATCCATCCATCCATCCATCCATCCATCCATCCATCCATCCATCTATTGAGAGGTAATGTCTAGAGAAGGGAAATGCAGCCTTCCTTCTTATTCTAGGCAGAATCCCATGCCTTAGATCAGTGAACAGTCGACTTAATAATGCAGAGACCTAGAATCTGTCCCCAGACTTTGCCACTCACTTGTGTTACTTTTGGCAAAGTCATTCCCCTCAGTTTCCTCACCCGTGAAACTGGACTGATGGTCACTGCCTGACTTCTGTCATACAGTTGTTGTGTGGGACCAGAGAGGAAACTAATGGGGAAAAATGTTTTGAAATACAAAGTGTAAAGCCCTGAGCAGGTGTGGGGTATGGTTGTTATTCTGCTTGTTTTCCCCTCTTTATCTCTCCCTCCTGGATTCTAAAATGACAGCATCAAAGCCAGTAACATCTATGAGCAGGCACCACCCTGTCCCTGGGGCCCCCCTGGCTAGGTCTGAATTATTATTATTCATGACATCGATTGCTATTGGGAGGAAGCGACCACCTGGTGAGGCTGACCCTCGGGGCCTGGCAGGAAGTGGGAGGAAGCTCTCTTGTGAAAGCCATGCTGGCCGGGGCTGAGCTCATCTTGTCTCACTCTGAGTATGGTCTTGGAATCATAGGATGCTAACCTTTAGACCTGCCAGTCCAACTACCTCATTTTACAGATGAGGAAGCTGATCCAAAGGTGACACAGTGAGTGAGTGTCAGAGCTAGGATCTGAACACAGATTCTCTGATTCTAAATCCAGGGTTGTTTTCATTAAGGCAGCCAGACTGGCCTCAGACACTTATGAGCTGTGTGACCCTGAACAAACTGCTTAACCTTTCTCAGCCTCAGTTTCCTCATCTGAAAAATGGGAATAATAACAGCACCTTAAAGATATATTTCTACTATGAGAATAAGAGGGGAATTGGAATTCTTGGGAAGTTAGGGAAAAGAATATTGAATTCAGAGATGACTGGATTTGGGACACAACAGATGCTGAGGCTTTCATGTAAAAAAAAAGTAATATAATTTTTCTTCTTTTTCTCTCTCTTTCCTTTTCTCCTCCTCCCTCCCTCCCTCCCTCCCTTCCTTCCTTCCTTCCTTCCTTCCTTCCTTCCTTCCTTCCTTCCTTCCTTCCTTCCTTCCTTCCTTCCTTCCTTCCTTCCTCTCATTTCATCAGTGTAGAGAGTTCTTGCTGAAAGACTTACTCAGCTAATGCATATAGGCACCTTCTTTGCTGTTTCATCTGCTAAACTGGGCTACTAGAGGTTGTACTTAGGAGTAGCTAAGCTATTTAACATCAAACTGTGGCTCTTATTTTCTGTTGGGTGAAATATAAGCCTATCTTATATTAGACATTTGGTAGCCTGAATGCTTGTACAAGATCTGAAGGCTCTCTTTCCTTTTTCTTGTGGAAATGTAGCCAAGAGCCAAATTCTGATGTTCCTAGTAGAAACCTGGGGTAGGAGCATGGTCTAAAGGAAGGATATTAATGAGAATTCCCCTAGACCGAACATTGTCTGTGGAAGCCCAGAAATTCAGTCCTGGACCAGAGGTTATAAATTTTTTTTCATATCTCAAATGAGATCATTGCAAAGTGCTTAGCTCAATGCCTGGTGCATAGTAGATGCTATGTAAATGTTAGTTATTATTATTATTAAGCAATAAGAGCATCTATTAAATAGCATTTAATTTGTAGGATTATTTTGAGGATCAAACGAGATCATTTGTATCAAGCATTTTGCAAATCTTAAAGCACTGTATAAATATCATCACCATCACCATCACCATCACCATCACCATCATCATCATCATTTCTTCAAAATAACGTGAACTACCTAACCCCTGGGTGCTATCGTTGCCCCATTAATGGATTGTTGATTGAGGCAGGGCTAGTCATCCATCTGAGTTATGTCCTTGGGCTTGGTCTTTAAAAGAAAAATTGAAAGGTAGAGCTGAGATAGAGGGACCTAGAAAGTAGGAAGTGGAACATTGTAAAGAAAGATAGAGTGAGGAGAGGTGCTACCCACAGGAACTTGGATTTGATTCAGTGGAAAGAAAACCTAACATCTGTATGGCCTCTCCAGGCAGCTATGTGGCCCCAGAGATGACAGAGGCTGATTTAAAGCCATGAGAAGTACCTGGGCCAAGCTGGAATCTCCAGGAATGTAAGCTGGCAGCATTGGAGTGCCAATGGCAGAGAGACAAAAGAATTTCTGGACAAGTAGAAGCATTTCCAGACCAAGCTTTCAGGATCCAGAAGAGGCATTCTTGGACTAACGAGGAGCCATGATATGGAGGAACAATCCCAGACCTTGCCTTTCACTGGTAAGCGGTAAGGGTTTGTGATGTTAAGGACTGGAATATTTTCCCTTAGTGGTGGTGGTGGTGGTGGTGGTGATGATGATGATGATGATGATGATGATGATGATGATGAAGATACTGATAGCGATGGTGGGGGCTTGATACCAGGATATTGCCATAAATCTGGAGTCCCTGGGGTTGGCACCAATCCCATAGAAGCAGAACGTTAGAGAAAGTAGGAGAATGGTCTCGACTGGTTGTGGACTTGGCTTCCAGTCTTTATATTTTTTGTTGGGCTAAATAAAGCCTATCCTTTATCTGATATTTTGTTAGCCTGAGTGCTTGCATGGGGACTCAGGCATTTGCTTTTCTATGAAGGTAAGAGTCAAATCCTGATATTCTCAGGGGAAATCCTGGAAGAGGCAAAAGCCAAAAGAAGAATAATTATTGAGGAAGCCCAGGTAGTGAATTCAGTTCATATAAACCCAGGACTTTTATAGATTCTACTTGTATGAGCTTAATATTGGTATATGTTACATTTGATAAAAAGCAATGAGGTCCCTTGAGAGCAGGGACTGTTTCATTCTTGTTTTTGTATCTCAGTGCCTAGCACTGTGTGCTTATTATATAATTAATGCTTAATAAAAGTTTACCAATTGCACGATTTGAGGGACTCTACTTAAACAAAAGTGGCCTTGTCATTTAGTCATGTCTGACTCTTTGGGATCCCATTCAGAGTTTTCTTGGTAAAGATACTGGAGTAGTTTGTCATTGCCTTCTTCAGCTCATTTTACAGATGAGGAAACCAAGGCAAACAGTGTTAAGTGATTCACTCGGGATCACACAGCTTTTAAGTGCTCTTTTTAAAGGCCAGATTTGAACTCAAGAAGATGAGTCTTTCTGACTCCAGGCCCTGAACTGTATCTACTCCCCCACCTAGCTGGTTTAGCTGCTCTCTTAATAAAGTCTACTGGAAGTGAGATGAGGTAAGCCTCTTCTCCAGCTCCCTCTCTCTGCCACACACTCAGCTCCCCAACAGGGATGGGTAGGCAGCCACTTCATCACCACCTGTAGCCAATGCCATTTGTCAGGCCTCCTGAACGCTGATAATTCAATACCCCAGACAGGGCCCCAGGGGCAGGGCGGTGCCTGCTCATAGACGCTGCTGGCTTTGATAGAGTGTTTAGAATTCTAGGGGGAGGAAAGGAGGAAAAGCAGCTGAGACAACAACTATACCTTCCACCTGTCGGGGCTGCCAGTTTTGCAAGCAACTTTCCCATTCATTTCCTCATCTTGTCCCCACAAAGAGCCCTGTGATGGAAGCAGGGCAAGGTTTATTAGCCCCATTCTGAAGATGAGGAAGTGACTTTGACCCAGGTCACGTAGAAAGTGAGTATCATACCAGAGTCTGGTGTTTGCTGAGCTTAGTGGAGAGATTCTAAGAATGGGGTGGAACCCTACAGCAATGATGAAGCGGGAAGAGAGGAGTCTTTCCTGATGTCCCCTGAATCCCAGTGCCTAAATCGTTACACACTCTTGCTTACCTACATGTGAGGTCAATTGGGGGAAAGGGGAGGACATCAAAACAGCGATCACTATATTTTGGATTCACATCACTTTCATTTCCAAATGTTTCTCTTTCCTCTTACCCTACCCAGCAAGCAATCCCTTAGGAAATAAAGAGGAAAATGAGACCTTTGGCAAAACTAATAGTCACATTAACAGAGTCTGGCAGTATGTGCAATGTTCCACTCCCATATTCTCTGCAAAGAAGAGAGAAACCTATATTCTTATGACTTTTCTTCATTGGCAAGCTTTGTCATTATAATTACACAGTATCCAATTTCATGTTTCATTTTGTTTACGTTGTAGTCAATGTGTGTGTTATTTTCCTGGTTCTGTTTACTTTTCTTTGCATCTATTCATACAAGTCTTTCCATGGGTCTCAGTGTTCCTCATATTCATTGAATCAGGATCATAATGTTAGAGGTGGAAGGGACCTTAGAAGGTGTCTTTTCTAATACCTTCATTTTAGAGATGAGGAATGCTGAAGTTAAGAAACTCGTCCAAGGTCACACAGATTGTAAGTGGCAGAATAGGAATTCAAATTCAGCTCTTTTGATTTCAGATCTAGTGTTCCAGTGATTCCACACTGTACTATGTTGCCTCCTTATTTATTTTTATTTCCTCTAAATAAAACTTTATTAATATCTTTTGCTTTTACGTCACTTACTTTTACCACTGTGTTCTTCCTGGTGCTTTCCTGCTTCCTCCCAGAGGCCCTTATAAACTGCAGAGTATTTTCCTCTAATACTTTTGGCTTAAGCCTTCATTTTGTTGTGTTCTCCCCTCCCCCACTGTCAGCTGCCAGCTATTAGCCTTAGTTCCATATGACCAATTAACATTGATTAACTCCCACAAAAGGATATTTACTTTGAAGATAGAAGAATAGAAACAATAGATGCAAGATAGAAGAATGGAAATCCAAGCATTTCCCTCTCACATATCTGGGAACCTGCTCTCCCTTTCAGTACTATGGTCCCTGGGGAGAGTAGTCTCAGATTTAACAATATCTACATAAAGATGATCCCATTAAATTCATATCCATGTAGGAGGTGGCCCATGAGCTGAGCTTTGCTCAAGATAAAGATTCTAAGAGGTTGAGATGAGGAGGGAGTGCATTCCAGGCATGGCAGAAAGCCTGAACAAAGGCATAGAGGCTGAAGATGGAATACTGAGTTTGGGGGCCAACAAATAGGGTGTTTATTTAAATCCAAATGCAATAGAGGACCACAGAAGAATCTTCAGCAGAGGGGCGACATGGTCAGATATGTGAGTCAGGGAAAACAATTTTGACATCTGTGTGGAGGAGGATGGTTTAGTGAAGGGAGAGACTGGAAACAGGGAGATTTGGAGGCAATTGATATAGTCGAGGGAAGAAGTAATGAGGTCCCAGCCTTGGGTAGTGGAAAGGAGAGAGGTCAGTTTTGAGAGATGTCGAGGAGGAAGAATAGATAATGCTTGCCAAGTGAATGAATATGAGGGGAGGGATGAAGGAAATGGATAAATATAGGAGGAATTTGTGACTGTGAACCTGTATGACTGGAAGGATAGTGATTCCCTTGACAGAAACTGAGAAGTTTGCTGGAAGGGTGGGATTGGTTGATATCTCAAGAGGTCCTTTATTTTCCTCCTTCCTTCCAGAAGTGTTTGGGATCGTTGGATCTGACTTGAGAGAACATGGATTGTTCGATGAATGCACAAGTCTAATGGAACAGAACGAATTGATTTCTTTGTTGGTGAGCTTCCCTGGAAATGCTCAAGCAGAGGATGGGTAATCAACTGACACATATTCCAGAGAGAGATTTTGTGCATCAGGCAGATGGCTGGATTTGATTATCTCTAATATCTCTTTGATTTCTGAGATTCTATAATCAGACAACAGACAACTCAAGAAAGAATTACCAGTGATAGAAATTCCCATTTTGGGACTAGGGGTTATCCCCAACCCATCATCTTTCCTCTCCCTGCAAGGATACCCTCCTTCCTCCTTTCCCCCATGACTACCAGCCCACCCCCACCAGGTTACAGTGATTTTTCTGGAGAAGAAGCTAGCTTCTAGCTCGGTCCTCTTGCCTTCTTCTTCTGGTCATGCAGAGCTTGCCACCTAGTGGCCAGGACAATAAGAAACTGTTCCTTCTGGGCTCCTAGGAGCTGCCCCATCTTGGGCTCAGAACCTTGCTTCTTCCCATCTGGATGGCCCCATTTCTATCTAGGAGATAGGTCAAAGGCATTTCTAAGGAATCACTTGTGGTTGGGCTGCCTTCTGGTGCCCCTCCTTGTTTGAAGCCCATAAAAGCATCGTGGAAGAAGAACCTTCAAGGCCATTTCATCCAACCCACTCATTTTATAGATGAGGTAACTGAGACCCAGAAAGGCTTGCCCAAGTTCACACAGCTAGGAAGCTGGAGAAGTGGCATCCAAGTCTGGATTCTTTGACTCCAAATCCAGCATGTTTTCTGCAGTGAGTACTTTCCTGCTTGTCATACAGAAGACAAGTCCAACTGCCACTGACGCAATGTAGGATTGTGGGCAAGTCACTTCCCCCATGTAGACTTCAGTTTCCTTACTCGTAAAACTAGTTGGTTGGACTAAATTGTCTCTAAGGTACATTCAAGGTCTGATAATTTATATTTTTAAAAATTCCATTTAAAAATTGTTGATCTTTAGTTTTAAAATCATTTTAATTTTAAAACATATTCTTCTCCTCCCTACTCAGTGAGTCTACCCTTGTGACAACAAATAAAAAAGGAAGAAATAAATAAATAAATCAGTTCATAAAATCAACCTGCGTACTGTCTAATAGTATATGTAATATTCTGTGCCTGTAGCCTTCCCCAGAAGAAGAATAATTGCATTTTCTGAGCTATTTTCTGGATTCTCTTCCTCCTCCTCCTTCTTTTTTCTCCTCTTCCTCCTCCTCCTTAATTTTTTTTTCCCCAATGGTATGGCTGCTACTTTTTAAATAATATTTTATTTTCCCGCAATTACATGTAAAGACAATTTTTAACATTCATTTAAAAATTTAGTTCCAAATTTTCTCCCTCCCTCCCTCTTCTTCCCCCTCCCTGAGACAGCAAGCAATTTGGTACAGGTTATGCATGTTCAGTCATATAAAACATATTACCATACTAGTTGTGTTGTGAAAGAAGACAGACCCAAAGGTAAAAGAAACCACAAAAAATACAGTAAGTGAAAAATAGTACTCTTCGATCTACATTTGGACTTCATCACTTCTTTCTCTGGAGGTGGATAGCATTTTCAATCATGACTACTTTGGAATTGTTTTGGATCATTGGATTTCTGGGAATAGCTAAGTCATTCATAGTTGATCAGCATACAATGTTGCTGTTACTGTGTACAATGTTGTCCTGGTTCTGCTCACTTCACTTTGCATCAGTTCATGTAAGTCTTTCCAAGTTTTTCTGAAATTTCTTGTAGCACAATAGTATTCCATTGTAATGATACACCACAACTTGTCCAGCCATTCCCTAATTGATAAGCATCCCCTCGATTTCCAATTCTTTTGGGCTATGCTTCTTGCTCATTATAATTACACGGTGTTCACTTTCATTTTACATTCTCAGAGAGACAGTATGGCATAGTATACAAAGCGGTGGACTTAAGTTAGGAAGATCAGAGTTTGAAAAGATAAGAGGACTCTCAGAAGCAAGTAAATACTCACTGTGTGGCTCCTTTCTAAGCTTCAGCTTCCTTCTCAGGAAAGATGGAGCTAATACTAACAACTAACTCATAGGGTTGTTGTGAGTCTCAAATGAGCTATTGTATGTAAAGCTTTTTGAAAATCTCAAAGCATTTGTAAATATGAGCTGCTAATATTACTATACTCTCTTTTAGGTTACTCTATTATTTGGTGGGCTCTTAATCTCTTCCTCTGTCCTATTCTTCCCACTCCTATTGGCCCAACAGTGAGTGTGCTACTAAATGCTTTTACAACCAGCTTTCCTCCCAAAATGTATGCAGGACACATGTAAATTTAATCTGTGTTATTACCATTTTTCTCCATCACTTTCTTAAGCCTAAAAACTATCAAAATAATAAATCAAGCCCTGATTTGTCATGTGTGCCCATTTCCGAGCTGTTAAAGCCCACACTGAAAATTGAACAATGGCTCCCAGCTTCAGCACATTCCTGCTTTGGCCCCCAGGCCAGAAATCTATTTTTATGGTTTCCTGAGGAAAGGCACCTGT
Organism: Phalanger gymnotis; assembly: GCA_028646595.1. Classification (NCBI taxonomy): domain Eukaryota; kingdom Metazoa; phylum Chordata; class Mammalia; order Diprotodontia; family Phalangeridae; genus Phalanger; species Phalanger gymnotis. The sequence goes on from CM053622.1 coordinate 763,586,195, forward strand.
CAGTCTCTATGGGCCTTTTTCCTTCTGTTTGCATCCCTTGTGTCCTTGGGGTATTAAAGACTCAGTTTACATTTTGTAGGATATCATACTTCTTCTGGCTCAAGGGCTTCCCCAGAAACCTGGGCAACAGAGATGACTGGACTATTGGGTACATTCCCATTTTAAGCACTCTAGAGACAAGATACAAAATAGGGGAAAAAACCTAAGAAATTTTTATTAACAACAGACAGCCCCATCTGATGTGCTAGAAATAGTGGGTGGAAGTATTGTTGTTGTGGTTTAGTCATTTCAATTGTGTCTGATTCTTCATGGTCCAATTTTGGATTTTCTTGGCAGAGATACTGGAGTAGTTTGTCATTTCCTTCTTCAACTCATTTTACAGATGAGGAGACTGAGGCAAATAGGGTGAAGTGACTTGCCCAGGTCACACAGTGTGACATTTAAAAAGTTCAAGAGATGTAGTTTCTGGATAATTTAATCATTTTATTAATAATGTCAGCATGTTTATTAATAAAAGGATAGTGATTTGGCTATCTCTCTCAGACCAAAGACCCCTTGTGGTGATTGGTTCACAGTTTATATGCCCTTGGACGAGTAGGTGTTCCTGAGAGTGGCAATCAACTCTGATTGGTTAACAATCAATGAGAGAATAAATATGATCGTGAGAGGCTGGGCTATTAAAATGAGGGCCTTGGGGTATCAATCACCCAAATCTTGGTCAAACATTCTTATCGATTTCCATATCACCTGTCTGAAAAAAGGGAGAGTCTATATTTTCTCAGACCTATTTGAGTAAACATAATGAGCAAGAATGCACTCGTTAGCCTAAACTTAGAATTTCTTTTACTGTCTGATTAGAACTTGGCCTGGGTAAATCTCTGAGAAACATTTGCCGCACTGGTTGATTTCTGGATGGGGTAGTAGAAAAGGAGAAAAACCTTGGTTCTAATTCAGTAATTAGTTATTAATACAAGAGAGAAATGATCATTTCTCTCAACAGCTAGTAAGTGTCTGAGGCCAGATTTGAACTCAGGAAGACAAGTCTTCTTGACTCTAAGCCCAGTGCTCTATCCATTCCTCCACCTTGCTGCTCTGGTAGAAGTCACAGAGAGGCACAAACTTTGGCTCAAAATGAGGAAGAACTTTCTAATCACTGGCACATATTCTAACATGGAACCTTCTGCTGTGGAAGGTAATGAGATCCCTGTCATTGGAGGTACAAGTACATTGAGTTGGAAGAGACCCAAGAGATCATCTAGTGCGGGGCTGTCCAACCTTAGGTTTTTATTGAGACAATAGACAATATATTTTGATTTCCCATTTTAGTGAGAGCTCTGTGGTAGCTCAGCTTCATATACTAAAGCATTTCTGTAAATTTCTATGCTTGTAGGTGGGCTGCATAAATCAAACAAAATAGCTAGAAACTATTTTGCAAAACAATGGGAAAAAATGGAGGGGCCTTACAGTACCAGATCTCAAGCTATTATAAATCAGTAACAGGAAATGTTACATCATATAGCAGTTAGAGAATGGGAAAAGGTACCTTTCAAATCTATAGTTAGGGGGAGAAATCTTAGTGAAGCAAGGGTAGAATTGATCACAAAAGAGAAAACAGAAGGTTGTGATTACCTAAAATTAAAAAAAAAATTGCATGGACAAAATCAATGCAGCTAAGAAAATTTCAATTGGGAAAAATCTATACATCATTTAACTCTGATAAGCCTAATAAGTCTGACAAAAGGCCTCAAGAACTACAGATTAATATCTTACAGCTGTACTCAGACTTTTGGAACACTCTGCATAGGGAAATGACGAAAAGACAAAACCAAGAGTGATTCCCCAAAGGATATATGGTCAAAAGATATGAACAGTTTTCAGAAGAGGAAATGCAAATGATCAACAACTTTATTTTAGAATGCTACAAATTACCAAAAATAGGAGAAATGCAAATTAAAACAACCCTAAAGCTTCACTTCATACCAGGAAAATTGATAAAGATGATAAAAACCAGAAAAACTCAATATTGAAGGAGTTGTGGGAAGAAAGACAGATTAATACTCTATTGCTAAGGCTGGGACTTGGTCCAACTATTCTAGAAAACAATTTGCTATTATGCAAAAAAAGTCATTAATTGTCCTTACAACTTGACTCAGTGATCCCACTTCTGGGCATGTGCTCTAAGGAGGTCCATGTTAGAAAAGAAAGGTCCCATATATAATAAAATATTCATAGCAGCAGTTTTTGTGGCAGCAGAACTGGAAACAAACTGGGGGCACAATAATTGGGGAATGGACGAACAAATTGTGGTATACAAATATAATGGAATATTTTTGCATTATGAAAAACAATGGACATAAGAACTTAGAGAAAGTTGGAAAGACTTATATGAACTGATATAGAGTTAAGTAAAAGAAGCCAAAAGAAAAAAATACAGTCACAGAAAATGGCACTAATGACACAGGAACTAAGCTCAGTCTGATGATCAGATGACACTCAAGTGATGATGAAATAGATTGTGGATAGAGGGCGAGCCTTTGAATCAGGAAGACAGGGGCTCGAATCTTATTTCAGAAGATTCTAGCTGTAAGACTTAGCCTTTCTGAGCCTCAGTTTCCTCATTTGTCAAATTGGAGGGAACTGGACTGGAGGATTTCTAAGGCCTCTTTCATCTCAAAAATCTAAATACTAATAGGGAGAGTGTAATCTACAGGTGTGAAAGTAGGAATATGTTGTCACATATTGTCAATGTATTGATTAGGTTTACTTAATTGGTTTTTTTCCAATGTCTTGGAGTGCTTGACTCCTCCTGGGGTTTACTAGTCAGTGGGATGACTACTAACCACTTATTTGCTTCCCTACTCTTTCCCCAGATAGAACCCTCCCCCAACCTCTCCAACATAGCTGCTGCATTTTTCCTCTCTCTTAGGAAATATAAGATTTAAGCTATTTGGCCTAGAATTTTAGTGCTTTCTGTATTTCAAACAACTAACTTAAGTATTTCTCATTGACACTTTTTACTAGTTATATATTCCTGTATAAGTTAGGGCACTTTAATTCCTCATGAGGATATTAGGTCAAAGACTTGTGAAACCAGGACATGATTCTGTTACTGTCTCAGTTCTGTTACAATTAGTTATCTTAGAAGAAGAATGGCTTGTGGTCTATGTGGTAAATGCCTTAAAAGAAACATCCACTTTAATTAGGGGTTATTTATTGGAACACGGTTAGGGAGTTGGAAATGTTTTGTTGATATGTACTGTTTTAAAATGATTACTCAATGAATTTATACATATCATCCCCAAACCTTTTGTTACAATTGTATTTAATCTGGCAACTTTCAAATGAATTCATTTATGTGTTGGAGTCCACCTTCTCATAAAAAGCGTTCTGTTATTAATTCTGCCTTGTGTCCCTGTCTTTCGTTGACAAGGTGGAGAAGGAAGTCTGATGGAGTTCAATGTCGAAGGTGTCTGAGCAGCAATATCAGTACTGCTGCAGTAAACAGCTCCTTACTGTGTCTAAGCCAGAATGGTGATTGGTGGTGGTGGTGGGGTGGGGTAGAGGCATGGGGGTCGAGGGTGAAGGAGTGGGGGTTGTGTGGCTCACATAACCAGTGTAAAGCACTTTGCAAACCTTAAAGTGCTATGTAAATGTCTGTTGTTGTTACTATTATTGTCCTACATTCTCTAGACCTTCAGCCTAAATGACTTAACTCCATGAGCCTTCTACTGCCTTTCTGCTGAATTCAAGCAACATTTATAGAGCAAGTTTAATCTACAGTATTAACATATTCCTAAACCTAGATGATTAATGAAACAATAAATTAAGCTGAGATTTGTAGCTGATTTCAGAGGTGTAAAAGCTCACATTGAAAATTTAACAACCGGCTCTCTCAAGCCAGCTGGTTAGAACTGGTTCTGGCACCCCCTTGTATTCAGCCTTCCTAAAGCTTTACTTAATTAAACCATCTCCCCTAACCCCTTTGATTTCCACTGGTCAGAGAAGACCTTACTTTGTTTCTAACTTGCTGAATAACTTTGGGTAAATTGCTGATGCTGTCTGGGCTTCAGTTTCCTCATCTGTAAAACGGGGATCATAATACCTCTTCAACCTTCTTTGAGGTTTGTTGTGTGAAGACTTGCAGGGGTGGGGAATGGTGATGACGTCACATCCCTTTGAAAAGTATGGATTAAAATATGAGGCTTTGCCCAGCCTTGCCTGTAGGGGGTGCCCTAGGCTTAGGAGTCTGAGGTCCTCAGGTTTCTGTGGCTAGAGTAGAATCTAAGGGATGCTGCCAGTGAACATGACGGGATGCATGGGGAGGAGGAAGGCAGTGAGCGTTCAAGGCCCACCTGAAGGTCTGCTTAGACAATGCTCATTCAAGGTTGGCCTGAGATAAATTTGCCCTCTGCATCGCCAATGTCTGTGCCCCTCAGCTCTCCTGCAGCACCACCCCCAGGTGCCTATGGCCTCCTGATGCCATAGAACTATGCTTGAACACAGAATCAGGATGTCATTCTGGAAGAGACTGCAGAACACCAAATGTTAGGACTGGAAGGAGCACAGAACACAGAGTATGAGAGCTAGAAAGGCCTGTATAACATAGAACATTAGAGCTGAAAAGGAACATAGAACACAGAATCTCAGAGTTGGAAGGGACCTTAGAATACAGAATATTAGAGTTGGGAAGATCCTTTAAAACATAAAATGTCAACTGGCAGGAAATGGAGCACATCAAATATCAGGGTGGGGAGGGTTAGAAACACAACTTCAAAATGAGGGGAGGGGGCTTAGAACACAGAATGTCAGGGCTAGGAGGGACCTTCGAACCCAAAACACTAGAAAATCGTCTCTAAAAGTTGGAAGTATTTAGAGATCATTGAGTCAAAGACCCTCATGAAAGGGAAATTGAAATCCCAAGGGGGAAGTGAGCAATTCATTTAAGATTACACAAGGATTGTGTGGTGAAACCAGGATTAGGCATCTTCAGGTAATTTACTGGATAATAAATGTTTGTTGAAATGAACTGAATTGAACTGAATTGGCCAGAAATGCTGAGGACCGTGCTTGTAATAATGAGAGTCTTCAACTCTTCTTAATCCCACTCCCATATCCTGTTTCATGATGCAGCTGGGTAGGGGTTATCTGCAAAGGACCCTGGATTAGGGGGTGAAATGTCATTGAGTGTCTGTTCAACCATAGCCCATCTGTGTGGCCCCTGAGCACCTTGTATCAATTTTGTATATACTTATCAATGCTCAGGTTGTCTTCACTGAGAGAATGTGTGCTTCCTGAGGACGAGAACTACCTTTCTTTGCATCTCCAGTGCTTAGCACGGTGTCTAGGCATAATAAGTACTTAATAAATGCTTGTTGACTGAATAGGTGATGAATAAATGTTTATTGATGAATTTGGAGACAGAGTAACCAGATTCAAATCCTAGTTCATTGATTGCTTACATAATGCCACTTCCGTGGTCCTCAGTTTCCACTTCTGTAAAATGAGATCATTTTAACAGAACTCCAAAATCTGTTAGCTCGAAATCTATAATGGGTTCATGTCCCCTCCCTGGGCTTCAGTTTCTTCATCTGTAAAATGGGGGTGATAATCACTGCCCTTCCTCCTCCAAAGTGTTGGTGGTGGGGCTTTAGAAAGAATGGGTGTGAAACAAGTTTGTAGTTAACAGTGTAACTCTTTAACTCAAGGAAAACACTATTGGGGAAATTTTGAGAGGATTATTTTGGAGTGGGGGCTTTTCAGTGGGCCACTAATTTCGAGAGAAGGTGGCAGCTGTTTCCAACTGACCTGAAGAGTAGGAGGAAGCTGATGAGGCCAGCAGGGTCTGACCTTCCCTGAGTCAGAATCTCCACAGATGGCAAGGACTTCAGGGGCCATCTAGCCCAAAACCCTGTGTGAGGAATCCCCTTCCTCTCCCACATACCCAATAAGTGGTTATGACCAGGTTGGCTTGAAGACCTCCAGGGAGGTCTCTCTCCTGAGCCAGCTGTTCGCTTTGGCATAACTCAGATGGTTAGGATGTCTCCCTCTCTGTGAAGGGGAGGCAAGCATGTGCCATGCGGTGCCTTCAAAGCCCCTAGTCTCCACCCTGGCCCTAGCAATGGACAGTAAGGGGCAGCTGGTGGAGAAGCTGTGGGCTTCCTGGCATCTCTTGAGGAAAGGAGCTTGGGTAGGCAGCAGACAAGTTTGGCAGATGTGTTGTAAGAGGGTTAGGGGTCAGAGCAGACTGTGAGACAAAATGGAGGAGAAGCGTGAGCCCTTCCCTTTGTGAATGGTGGGGTTTGGCTAAATTAATTTCAGACGAAAAGATCAGTATGGCCCCTTAGAAGTCTTCTGAGGCTAGAAGCCCAGGGGCCAGGTCAAAGTACCCCTTTATTCAGCTGGGACCAGGAGGGCCGGGCTGGGCTGGGCTGGGGCTCAGTCAGAGGCTAGTCACTGGAGCTGGCTTGCCTACCCCATGGACTCACTCCATCCACATCTGTATTGGCCAGTTGCTGGTCTTGCTGGACTCTAGTCTAGAGAAAGAAAGAGAGAAGAGAGAGGAAGGAAGAGAGAAAGAGACAGAGAGAAGGAGATGGAGAGAGAGGTGGGGAGGAAGAGGGAGAGGGAGGAGAAGAGGAAGAGGAAGAGGGAAAGACAGAAACAGAGACATTTTATATATACATATATAAAATTTTATATATGTATATAGTTTTATATATACATATATAAAATTTTATATATACATATATAAAATTATATATATATATATAGACTCCCATAGAACAAGATTGGAAAATAGTCTGGAGCTACATTGGAAAGGGCTTTAAATGCTAGAGGGGTTTGTATTGCATTCTACAAACAACGGGGAGTGACTGTAGTTTTCTTGAGCTGGAAAATATGATCATAGCTAGGCTTTAGGAGTATCAGTTCATCCGTGGTGTAGAGGATGATATCAGAGGAGAGAGACCGGCCGCAGGGAGATCCCACAGGAAGCTGGGTGCTGTTTTTCAAGGACAGCAGTGCCCCGCCTTTTTGCATCCTTTGTGTCCCATACATGCCTAATCGATGTGTGCTGGATTGAATCACACCCCTTTAGCTCTTACCATCTTTCTTACTCGTGGGCCCTTAGCATATGTTGCCTTATCCTATGAGATTTACATGTGTGATGGTTTTATGTCCTTAAGTGCTAGGTAGCTGGACCTGTTCGGTGACATGGCATGTTAATCTGCTTCTCCTCCTTCACACATAGCCTTGGGCAAGGTCTAACTTATAGCAGCCATTTAATAAAGGGGTATTGTATTAATCCACCTGCTCCTGACACCCAGACAGTTTGGGGCTCCCACTTGGACAGTGCAGGTCCCAATATACCATTGTGCTTACTCCCCAGCAAGAAGGCACCCCTGTTGGGAGGGTGACCTTGGCATGACTGACTGGAGAAGAAGGTCAGATTGTCTCCAAGTATTTGTACAGCTGTCACGTGTGGAAGAAGGAGCAGACTTTTCAACCTGGTCACAAAGTATTGTACTGGGAGCAATAGATGAGAGATATAAAGGGGTAGATTCTGATGCCATAGAAGGAAGTATTTCCTAATAACTTATTGTCGTTCAGTCATCTCAGTCACATCCAACTCTTAGTGACTCTCTTTAGGGTTTTCTTAGCAAAGCTACTAGAGAGTTTTGCCATTTACTTCTCTAGTACAAGGAAACTGAGGCAAATACGGTTAAGTGACTTACCCAGGGTCACACAGCTAGTGAATGTCTGAAGCCAGATTTGGACTCAGGTCTTCTTGACTCTATGTCTGGCATTCTATCTGCTGCACTGCCTAGGTGACCTTCTAATAACTAGAGACATCTGAAAATGAAGTAAGTTAGCTCGGGAGGTAGTGAGCTTCCCATCACTGGAAGTCTTCAAGAATCGGCTGGATTATGGAAAGGGTCTTTGCTCAAGTATGGGTTAGATTAGTTAACTTCTGCAATCCCTTCCAACTCTGAGATGTACCATGACCCAATGACTCCTTAAGGATGAAGGAGATACCACAAGGTCACATATGGTCCATGGCTCTGCCATTAACCAGAGAATCTCAGCTGGATCTCTTCATTTCAACTTCAGATGAAGCTCCTTCCTGAGTAGTGGTGTCCTTGGCATCTCTATGAGGGGTGTGAACTGAAGTCAATCATGGATCCCAAGGATCCCAAGCCCCATTGTGCCTTGTGTCTGACCATCCCCTGTCCTGGGGCACTCTGCCCTCTGTGTTATCTTTGGAGTGGACAGATGGAGGCTTGCTGCCCAGAAGGATGCCAGATTCCAAGGCAGTCTGGGTACACACACAACTGCCAAACACCAGCCTAGAGAACAAGCAAAGAACTCACCTGTGGTGAGATACAGCTTCCAAACACAAGACAGAGATGTCTGAGCCTTGTGCTCTCAGCCCAGTAGTCTCTGAGCCACAGCTAATTCATGCTAATTAGATTCAAGAAAACCAGAAGCTCTGGCTAAAGAGGTCTGGAGGGATTGGGTGGGATCTTGTTTCTAAATAGACAGTGGATGAAGTGGCCCTCTGTTCCCTCTCCCTTTCTCAGTCCTGGGGATTAGGATGCTCAGGCATCCCAGGACCTGGCAGAATCTCTTACTTTCTCCATCCTCAAGTGGAACTTGGAGCTTATGGCCTTGGAGCTGTTAATGGTCTGGGGCAGAGTTATCAAGTCCATTTACTGTTGAAGGCAGTATGTCTGTTTTTGAGTGTCTGCTGTGTGCTCTGTCCATGCCGAAGGCTAGCATCGACAAGCTAGGTTGTGAATGAGTGAATGAAAAGGCGTTTATTAAGTACTTTTTATGTGCCAGGCACTGTACTCCATGCTGGAGATACAAATGCAAAAAGTGAGACCGTTTCTGCCCTCGAGGAATTTACATTCTCATTGGAGGAGACAACATATCTAGAGGTATAATGGCCAACGAGCCATTGGGTCAGGGAAGTCATAAAGGTGCTGAGTGTCCCATAGAACAGGCCACTGACATGTCCATTTTTCAGGAGCAGTGGCATTATTGATTTGATTGCTATGCTCAGGGCAAGAGGTGGAATGTGAAGGACGGGAAGGGGTGGTATGGGCAGAGCAGATGGCCAGATGGCCCACGAAGGAGCCTGGCTAGGATGTGAGGCATGGTCTGGGGGCTGATAGATGTAGTGAGCTGAGTCAATTTGTACCCACTCAGGCTCCAACCCAGACTGCTCTCTCAGACCTAGAGTGGAAGTCCCAAAAGTTCAGTAGATGAACTCTCTCAGGGCTGGTACATGGCTTCTGGAGGGCTGTTACAGTGGGTACTGAGAGCAGTGGTAGCAGGGTAAATGTCTTAGGCAGATGGCTGGAAGGCTAGACAGAAAGGGCAACCAAAGAGAGAGGGCTAGAAACCAGGGCATAGAAGGATGGGCTGAAGGACCTGGGGCTGGGTAGCTTAGAGAGGAGACTGGGAGGGGAAAGTAGGAGCTAGATATGGTCTTTAAGTATTTGGCCTTGAAGGGCTACAATGGGAAGATGGACTTGGTCTGCTTGGCCCAGAGGGCAGAACTAGATGGGAGGGGAAGGTAAAGGATAGTATTGTAAAATACATAGTCAGAAAACATAGAGAATGCAAGCACAGTTGTTAACCTTGGCCAAGTGATCTTGGTCAGGTCAGTTCACTTCTGGGCCTCAGTTTCCTCATCTATAAAATATATATGGACATCTCTTCCAGCTCTAAATCTTGTGATCTCAAGTTAGGTGGAAGGAGATTTCTGTTCAATATGAGGGGAAAGCTCTGAACATTTCAGAATATCTGAAAGTAGAGTGAGAAGCTTCAGGAGGTAGTGGGTTCCCTATCATGGGAGGTCTCAGAGAAGGCTGGATAGCCTGTTGTCAAGTCATGTAGGAGATTCTTATTCAGGCATTGGCTGGACTGGGTGGTTCTGAGGGCCCCTCTAGCTCTCAGCTTCTGCAAGTCTGTGAGAGAGACAGGGAGGGCACTCACATCCCTTCCCTGAGAACTTTAGATATGATCTAGTTGGTGAGAGATGACTCATGCAGGAAACCATGAGACAACACAGAAAAACAAGGTGAGAACCATTTTCTAGTGTGTATAGACTAAGGGGTGAGGTAGAGGCACTCCTGGCTGGAGATCAAGGAGGCCTTCATAGAACGTGCTGCATTGGAGATGAGCCTTGAAAGGTGGTTAGGGTTTGGATGGACAGGGAGGAAGGGACAGGACATTGTAAGGAGAAGAAAGGGTACGATGAAAAGTAATGAGAGGTTTCAGGAGATGCCAGTGACATGATTCACAGAGCTGGAAGGAAGCTTTGAGGACATCTAATCCAACCTGTTCTTGGACAGAGAATCCCCCCCATACCTCATGCTCTCACTGATCCAAACAACTCCCTTTAAGATATGCATTTCAGAACAGGTAGCAATGTCACAGTGGTGGAGAGGGTTTCCTCACTAGGAGGAGATGAAATTATAGATCTAGGCCAATTATAGGTACCATACCAATGAAATTTTAGCTTTGACTCTCTCCTCCCAAAAGAGAGAGAGAGAAAGAGAGAGACAGAGACAGAGGCAGAGAGACACAGAGAGACAGAGAGAGACAGAAAGAGACAGTGAGAGACAGAGACAGAGGCAGAGAGACAGAGAAAGACCCACACACACACACACACACACACACACACACACACACACAGAAAGAGAGAGAGACAGAGACAGACAGAGAGAGAGACAGACAGAGAGAGATAGTGAGAGACAGAGATAGAGGCAGAGGGACAGAGAAAGACACACACACACACAGAGTGAGAGAGAGAGAGAGAGAGAGAGAGAGAGAGAGAGAGAGAGAGAGAGAGAGAGACAGACAGAGACAGAGACAGAGAGACAGAGAGAGACTGTTTTCTACCTTAGCCTGGCTGAAGCTGGAGTGTTGTGTTCAGTTCTGGGCACCACATTTTAAGAAGGACAGGGAGAAGTTGCAGATTGTCCAGAGAATGGACATTAGGCTGTGTGAATAGGAGAACTTATCATTCAATAGTTGGTTGAGAGGATTGGGAAAGTTTAACCTGGAGCAGAGGAGACACAGAGGGCCATGATAGCTATCTTTACCAGTATGAAGGGTCACGCCTGGAAAGATCACCCTTCCTTTTGGTCCTGGGGCTGTCCATAATTGGAAGAGGCTGCCTCAGAGGGGTCCTCTCCCTAACACCTCATAGAAAGTCTTTAAGCTAAGACTTGATGACAATTCATTAGAAATGTTAGAGGTCCCTTTTTCACATATGAATTCCTTGGGAGCACAGACTAGTTCTTTTTTTCTTTTTTGTATCTCCAACATTTAGCATAGTGCCTGGCACATAGTAGGTGCTGAATAAATGGGTAGTTGACTGACTAGTTGACTTATTGGGTGATTGGATTGCTTTTGGAGTCTCTTCCATATGTGTAACTCTGTGTTCCTGTGACTTTGTGATGGGGAGCTCCTGGACATCATGACTACTAGGAGCTCTGTAATTCAGCAACATGGGGCAGGCTTTGGAGACTTTTGGTCCTGTAGGTGATAGAGAACATTTTTGCTAAGATAGGGTGATTCTCAATCATGAGCCAGAGGTCTAGGCAATTTAAGATATTTGTGGATAATTTAGTCCATGATTCCCAGCCTTTATCCAAATAAACACTGTCCTGACCCACATTTCCAGGCAAAGCCACTGACCATCATCTTTTTATAGCCTTGTTGTGCTCTGAGGTTGGCGAGGAGCAAGGATCCTCCTGTCTGGGAGCATCTTGAAGCTCCCAGCCCTGGATGGGGTCCAGCATCTGACAATTTTGTTTTTCAACTCACTGTTCTGACACTGTGCTGTGGAAGTGGAGGGACTGTTGTGTCCATGGTAGGCTCCCTGGCTTAGGGGACTGGGCAGTGACTTGGGGGAGATGCAGGTTGGAGAAAAGGAGATAACTTTTGCCAGCTAGAACTTCCCAGCTAGGATGTTCTAGCTGGGAGAGATTTTAGAACATTGCATGTGGGGGCTGGAAGGAATCTTAGAAGGTAGAATGTCAGATTCGGAAGAGACCTAGAGACGATCTAGCCCAGCTCCCTCATCTTCCAGGTGAGGAAACTGAAAACTCTTGAGGCTCACATAGAGCGGATTTGACAACCATTCAGCAAATGTTTGGTCAAACATTTGTTAAGCACCTATTACTGCTCTGTTCCAGGCCCTGAGGATGGCAGATGTAATGGGGTGTCCATGGATGGATCCCACATTCCCACAATGCTCACAGATGTGAAAATTCATTGAACTATATTTCTCATGAGCCTGTGGATAGCTCCGCAGTATGGCCATGTCACCCTGGGCTGGGGCACTTCCATTTGAAAAGTATAGGAAGTCTTTCAGGGCAGGGTGGCATGGGACTGGTGTGTGGCAGAAAGGTGGCATGGAGGATGGAATGCTGGATTCTGAATCACAAATACCTGAGTGAAAATCTTGCCTCAGACACTAGCTGTGGCTCTGGGCAAGTCACTCAACATCTCTCAACCTTGGTTTCCTCATCGATAAAATGGGGGCAATGATAGACTGTAACTCACAGAGCTGTTGTGAGGATTGAATGAAATACCACATGTAGAACACTGTGCAAACCTTAAAGTGCTTGATAAATGCTGGCTTTATTATTGACAGAGATGAGCGGTTTGAGGACACATGGCGATGGACTAAGCCATGATGTGTCTGATGGGGCTGGCAGAGCTGAAGACAATGTTGAAAGTGGTCGGTGCACTCCAGCTTACCCAGCTGAGAGAGACATCCTACAATTTATCTTCTGAGCCCGAAGGACTCAACCATGCTCTCTCCAGTGCTTCTTAATTGCTCATCCTGAGAAGCCAACACTTTCAAGTCTGCCTGACCTGAGTTTTCTTTGTACCCTTTCCATGTGTGAGCTGATGTGACCCTTACTATCTGTCCTAAAGAGAACAAGGGGTTAGTTGGGCTCAACGGTAAGTGCTTCTAGGAGACAGATGGGGAAGTGACAAGCCATTTAAGAATGGGTATTCCAGCCAGTGAGTGGTTATCCAACCTTTGGTTGGATGAAGGGGAAACCACTGACTCCCAAGGCTGCTCATTTCACTTTTGGACTATTAGTCATCAAATTTTTCCTCATAGCAATGTAACATCTGGCTCTTCACAATTTCTACCTACGAATACTAGCTCTGTCTACTTGTCTGGGGCCAAGAAAAACACAAGCAATCCCAGTTCCACATGACAGTTCTTCAACTATTTGAGGACATCTCATATTTTACTCAAGTCTTCTTTCCTCTTGTCTAAACGTCTCCAGTGTCTTTGATCCTTCTTTGGCATGTTCCAGTGCCCTCACTGTGCTGGAAGCCCTTCTCTGCTTGTAAATGTCCTTCTTAAATGGTTGTCCTCAGACCTGAATATGACGCTCCATAGACAATTCAACCAAGGCAGAAGGCAGGAGGGTTGTCATCTCCTTCTGGACATTATGGCTTTCTAGCTTCACCTAAGATTGAATGGACTTTTCTAGCTGGCATAGCACATTATTGACCCATAATTGTAATTCACGAACAGTCAGGACTTTTTACATGAACTTCCCTTGGTTTTTGTGACATTGCTTTCCTCTGGTCCTCCTCCTACCCATCTGACTGCTCCTTTTCAGTTTCCTTCATAAGATTATCATTTCCTTTGTGCAAAGGCTCTTCTGAGCCCTTTTTTCTTTCTCTCCTCTTTCTTGGCTATCTCATTGCTCCCAAAGAGTTCAGTTATCATCTCTATGAAGATAATATTCATATTTACACATCCTGTCCTATTCAATTTCCTTAACACCAGGCCTAGATCAGCAATTGTCTGCCAGACTTCTCCAACATCTGAATATTGCATTGTCATCTCAGACTCTACAATCTAATACAGAAAGAACACTTTATCTTTGCCACCTAAACTCACTTCTTCTCCTAATTTCTCTCTTTCTGTCTAGGGCATCACTGTCCTCTTAGGTGTACAATCTTGGATCCATCCTTGGTTCTTCTCTCTTCCTCACTCTCCCATATCTTGCCAGTTGCCAAGTCTTGTGGCTTCTACTTCCATGACATCTTTCACATACAGTATGTCTTCTTCTCTCCACTCACGGTTGCCATCTTATTTTAGACCTTTATCACCTCTCACCTGGTCTAAAGCAATAGCCTTCTACCTTATCTCCCTTTTCCCCAATCCATCCATCCCCTCTATAATTCATTCTCTACACAACTCCTTTTGTCTTCCTGAAAAGCATTTGCCAATTGTTCCTGTCCTGTGCAAGAAGCTCCAGGGGCTTCCTTTTGTCTCTAGGATCACCTCTGGACTCCTAGGTTTGGCATTTGGAATCCTTTACAATGTGGCTCCAGCCTATGCTTTTAGGCTTACTGCATGCTAATACCCTTCAGTTCCAGACAAATTGCTGCACTTTCTATCCCTTGTAAATAGCCTTCTATCTCCCATGTCCAAACCTATGGTTTGGCATAGGTTATCCGTCATGCCTGGAATGCCCTCCCTCCTAACGTCTACCACTTGAAATCCCCAGCTGCCTTCAGAGGGAAGTTCAAGTACCATTTCCCACAAGGGGCCTCTCCCGACCTCCCTGTTGGTTAGGGCTCCTTCTTGCGTTTAGTTAGTATATACTTTGTATCTACTTATCTGTGTGCCTGTTATATCCTTCCAACTTTCCAGGCTGAGGAGAAACTTGGGTGTGGAGATATGGAAATAAAAGGCGTAAGCATTGGAGTGCTTTTGTGTATCACTACCCACTAACTCTCTCCCACCTCTCCAGCAACCAATTCACTCACTGCCCCCTGCCCCCATCCCCCATCCCCCTACCATAAAAAGAAGCCTTCTCATAACAAATAAACAGAGTCAAACAAAACAATCCTAAACATTACTTGAGTCTGGAAATGTCAGTCTCATTCAGTACCTCAAGTTCATCACCTCTCTGCCAACAGTTGGGAGGCATGTTGTACTATCTGCTTTCAGAAGTCATGATTGGTCATTGTACTAGTAAGACTTCTTGTCTTTCATTATTTTTGTCATTGTATAAATTGGTCTCCTGGTCCCACTCACTTCAGTTTGCATCAGTTCATATAAGTCTTCTGAGGTTTCTCTGGATCCATCATTTTTGCTACTTCTTACAATGAACCTATGCACATAAGACTCTTTCCCTTGATCTGCCTCCATTTTCTCTTCTGTAAAATGAAGCTCTAGAATCTTTGGCTTCCATCAAGTCTCAGCTGATATGTGGTCTTTTTTTTCAGGAGCTCTTGCCTGGTCTCCCCAGTTCTTGGTGCCTTTCCCTTTAAGATTACCTTGTATCTATTCTGCTGTACCTTATGTACTTATTTTTGTGAAGGCTATCTCCCCTATTAGAATGTAGGCTACTTGAGGGAAGGGACTATTTTTGTCTTTTCTTTGCATCCTCAGTGCCTAACACATCTGGTACATAGTGAGGACTTTAGAAATACTTTTTGATTGATCGATTGGGATAGATGGTCTCCTAGGTGAACAGGTTAGTGTCAGGATGGAGGCTAGGAAAGGAGGGGGTGCTCAATACTCCTCCTTCCTTTTTGAGCTAGTATGCTTCAAGACTAACAACTCCTGATATAGCCCCCGTGAGCTTTACATGTTTGTATAAATTGGCTGGATCCCACAATCTACTCCTCCCAGCCTGGCATACAAGGTCCCCTCATCCATCTCCCAGAACACAGATGGATGCAAATAACGGAGCCCTGGTCCAGAACAAACATCAGAGTAAACACTGGGCCCCCGGGAACCTGAGCCAAAGGAAACCAACCCTGGATAAATATTAGCTCATGTAGACCAGTATTTGAGCAATACCAGGTTTGTGCTATCTGATGGCTAAAAGTGATGGGTGAGGACTTCAGAGATGGTTAAAATAGACAATGTCAATAGACAAGAATGGGAGGGGCCTTGAAAGTTGTCATCTTGCCCCATCATTTTGGGAAACTGAGGACCAGAGAGTTAAAAGAAGAAACCTCAGAGGTCAATTTATACCTGGCCAAGAATTGCCTTCACAATCAATCAATTAACTAGTATTTACAACCATATACCAGGCATTGCAGTAGGCTTCGGGAATACACAGACAAAAGCAAAATCATCCCTGCCCTCAAGGAACTTATCTTCTAGTATAATAAATATATATGGAATATATACAAAATAAATATTAATGGTTCACTTAATGACTTCTGGTGGTTGAGAAGGAGAGGCATACTGAAGCCAGCTTAAACTAGCTTAAAATAGCTGATTCTTAAATTTTCAGTGTGAGCATTTACATCTCTGCAAATTTCTGCCACAAAACAGGGCTTGATTTATTGTTTCACTGACAGTCTATACTTAAGAAAGTGATGGAGAAAATGTTGATACAGATCAAATTTAAAAGAGTGCAATAAATACATTTCCCCTCCAGAGAGCTGGTTGTTAAATATTTACTTACTACCTACTGAGGCATACCATTCTATTTTTAGGTAGTTCTAATTTCTAGAGATCTTTTCCTTATATTGAGATGAAATTTACTTCTCTGCAATTTCTGCTCATTGTCCCAACTTCTATCCTTTGAGTCTAAGGAAAACAGATCTAACCTTCCATAGGACCACACTTCAAATAACTAAAAACGACTATGAAGTTCCCCCACCCTTCTTCAGTCCTCTCCCTACAAGTCTTGTTTTCTTCAGGGTAAGCATGCATAGTTCTTTCAATAAATCCTCCTATGGCGTGGTCTATATTCCCTTCATCTGCCCTGGTTTCCTCCCTCTGGATGCTCTGTAGCTTCCCAAAACACAACATTTCAAATAGAACAAAACATTTCAGAAATGACCTGATGAGCCCGTATAACACCACCACCACTTCTGCCATTCATGATGTTATGCTTTTATTGAAGATTTACCCAGCTTTTGGGGCTGCCATAGCTTAGGGAACTTTATAAAGTTTTATAGGAATGTGAGTTGTTATTATCGTATGTTACATCTCTGCTCTCTCTCCCAATTTGCACTTGAGCTTATGGGTTGGATCCCTAGAGAGTGACTGTTACCTCAAGATTTAAGAGGTATTCTTTTACAAGGGAGATAATTATATTCATCAGAAAAAGTAAAATCCTGCTAATTAAAAAAGATTTAAGGGGTACCCTATGGGAATGTATTCCCCAAACTATAGCCCCCAACCCCCCATTAGTGAGCTTCTTCACTGTCAGGCAGTAGTTATAATTAGCTCAAAGGAAGAACATTTATTAAAATGACATTGTAACAACAGTCACTAAAAAAAATTGCCTCCTGCTCCTGGGGGGAAAAACAATGAAAAACAAAATTGGGATGTACTCTTCCACAAAATATTATAGCATCCACGAGAAGAGTGGGCATACATTTAGAGTAGAGCATTGGTGAGGCACATATGTAGGGAAGCCACATGGCCAAGGCAACTCATGTCTTCCATATTGCAGGCCTCAACGTCCTTCTCCTTCTCATAAAGTTCTCATGGAGCTCTTTCCTAGGCCATGATAAGTGGGTTGCTCAGCTGGGCTCTCTCCCGGCAACTGCATTTTTCTACCACTTGATTCTTGATTGCCAGGGTTAGTTCTCCCAGCTCCCTTCTCTGCTGACAAGGGTACTACTCCTTGACACTGCTTCCCTCGAGTGAGCTGCCTTCCTGTGTCTGTGTCTGTGTCTGTGTCTGTGTCTGTGTCTGTGTCTGTGTCTGTGTCTGTGTCTGACTAAAGAGTATGTTGTGTCTCCACTTCCTCAATGGGTCTCAGACTCTCATGACAAACTCTCATAAAACTGTGCTGGAAGAAATGAAGAGACAGAAGTATCCCTAGTTACAGTGAGTGTGGCCCATACAACGAGGCGTCAGGTCTGGGGAAAATGATATCATTTAGGAAGTTTAGGGGATGTCTAGTTAACCACTGAGTAGACAATTCCCAGACACTTTGGATTCTCTCGTGCCTGTGGAAACCACAATTTTCAACCAGAGTTAAAAAAAAGAACAGACTCAAATCATAACTCCCATTTCGACAGCACATAAGTCTTGTAAAGTGCTTGATTCACGATAACAATGTGGGGTGGGCATCACAAGTATTTTTATCTCCATTTTAGAGGTGAGGAAACAGAATTACTGAGTGGAATGGTTTGCCCATTGTTCCAAGGCTAGTATTTATGTGAAGTAGAATTTGAACCCAGGAGCACTGGAACCAATTCTAGGGTTCTCTGCAACACTATGTACACACAGGGGCAGACAGGTAGTGCAGGGGATAGAGTACCGACCCTGGAGTCAGGAGGACCTGAGTTCAAATTCAGCTTCAGACACTTGACACTAACTAGCTGTGAGACCCTGGGCAAGTCATTTAAGCCTGGTTGCCTCATGAAAACCCAGGAAAAAAAAATAAAACAAAAAACACTATGTACACACAGCCAGTCTTTGGTAGTGCTTGTAAGATCAAAGCATTATTTAAATGTCATCTATTATGATTAGCTCCATTCTAGACACACCCAGCTGTCTTATTCCTTTCCTTGGGGCTTCTCTCAAAGCCCTTGGAGGCATGATCTGACTCTGCCAAGGTCAGGAAGCCCCAGCCATGGGGTTGGGCTGACACTTGTGGGTGCAGAGATTGTGCCAGGTGATAAATGCTTGGTCTGGACAAGGAAGGAGCAGAGCCTGGCCTCAAATCAGAGACTGGCATGGCGACAGAAGGAATCACTGATCCACCCTGATAGGTGGTACTCCACTCTAGTGGGGCCAGGATATGCCTGTGTGTCAGATCTGGAGGCATGTGGGGCTCAGGCAAGCTGAGACTTAAAGTCAGAAAAACTTCCTCACAAGTTTAAGTAGCCGAATATTGTGATGAATAGGGTGTGACATTTGGAGGAAGGAAAACCCGACTTTAAATCCTGCCTTAGAGAGTCAATAGCTGTGTGACCCTCGGCAGGTCACTTAACCTCTTTTGGGCTCAATTTGCACATCTGTAAATTGGGGATAATAATAGCATTTACCTCATAGGATCGTTGGGAAGCTCAAAGGAGGTAACGTATGTCAAGTGTTTTGCCAACCTTAAAGTGCTATATCAAGGCTAGCTGTTATCATCATTGGGGAAGCTAGGTGATGCAGTGGGTAGAGCCCCAGGCCTAGAGTCAGGAAGACTCATCTACCTGAGTTCAAATCTGGCCTCAGACACTTACCAGCTGTGTGATCCTGGCAAGTCACTTTACCCTGTTTGCCTCAGTTTCCTCATCTGTAAAATGAGCCCGAGAAGGAAATGGTGAACTACTACAGTATCTTTGCCAAGAAATGAAGTCATGAAGAGTCTCACGTGACTGAACCATGATGATAAACATTATTATCATATTAATGAAAGGAAGTGGAGTAGGTGGAGGAAACGAACATTTATTTATCAAGTGCTATGTGTGCTAGCTTTTTACAGGTGTTGTCTCATTTGATATTCCGTGACAACCATGCAAGGTTGGTGCTATTACAATGCCTGTTTTATATTTGAGGAAAATGAGGCAGATGGCTTAAATGACCTGTCCAGGGTCACAGAGCAAGCAAGATTTGCATTCTAGTCTTCCTGACTCCAGGCCCAGCACTCTCTGCATGGCACCACCTTGCTACATCTATGTCTACGGGAGCTGCCCCAAAGCTGAATGGAGGGAGGGAGGCCTTAAGCAGAGGCAGACTGCCTGATGACTGGGCATGTTGTAGGTATGGATGGGAGCAGATGGTCGGTCGCTGAATCTCTGAAGACCCTTCTGACTTAGAGAGTCAGGTGCTCTATTATCCCACGAGGGCCTCAACAATTGAGCTGAAGATGAGATCGCTTTTCTTGTTGAAATGTATTCCCCTTTGGATCTGTTTCCTGCACAGGCTGCTCACTAAATCCCAAGCACCTCATGCCCTGAAGAAACTAGGAAGAGTCTTGGCTGGCACATGGATATCATGCCTGCAGAAGGGGGAGGCCCAGGACCATTGCCCAATAGTCTGCTTCCTTCCCTTGTGTCTGCTGAGCTTTGCTGTCCTGTCCTGCTTCTCACAGATCTGATGCAAGGCCTGCAATTCACCAGTGCCTTGTCTGGCCTCTCTGTCTCCTCTTGACTATCCATCTTCCTGGATGCCCAGCCAATTCCTTTTACCCAGGCAGCTGTCCTCATGACTTCCCTGGCTTGGGCATTTCTTCGTCTTCTCTTATTATCTGTCTGTTGTTTCTGAAGTCCCAGCTTGCTTCCCTTGTCTGTAGACTTCTTTCATAGTCATGGCCTTCTGGGAGCTCGAGGTCATGAACATACAGACACACACACACACACACACACACACACACACACCCAACACAATTAGGTGATGATAGAAGGCAGTCTGTTTTAAGTGTCGAGTGTTTCAGGCAGTGATATTAGGGATAATTCATTTCATCAGAAAATGTAAGTGTTGAAAAGAATCTAAGATCTGAAAAGGGCCTTATAACAAAGAATGTCATGGCTAGAGGGGACTTTGAGCATTGAATGCTAGAGATGGAAGGAACTTTATTTATTATTTGAAATTTATTTTTATTCTGAACTTAAACACCAAATAAAACAAGCATTGTTAGATACATAGTAGAACAGAAAAAAGAAGTTTGTACCTAAAACCACAGTCTTTATAATAAGCGACTTACTGTTCTTTTAAATTGTATAAAAAGTCCAACTTGTAGCTTTCGAAGCTTGTCTGTAGAACTTAGAATACCAGAGATAGAGAAGACTTTAGAACACAGAGTGTCAGAACTTGGAATGGCCTTAGAACACAGAGTGTCAGAACTTGGAATGGCCTTAGAACATGGAATGTCACATTTGGAAGAGATTTCAGAACATGGAACATTTAGGATGGGAGGTACCTTGGAACATAGGATATTAGAGCTGGGAGGGACCTTAGAATGTTAGAGGAGAAAGAGATCTAAGAGTACAGAATGTCAAAACTTGAAGGTACCTTAGAAAATAGAATCATAGAAAATGGAAACCATAGATAATAGTCACAGAATTTAGGAATGGAAGGGATGTCAGTGGCTAGTGGGAGGAGAATATTGATGGTGAGCTGGCAGATGAAGATGATTTCAATCTGTATCTTTGGAGGCAAGATCATATCAAGGAGCTGGTATGCTGTAGGAGCACTGGAATGTGGCTTTCCTCACCATCTGGCCCCAAGGCTGCCTCAGGGTCCAGTCATTCAGCATCAGGGAGGGGAATGAGCCTTTCCCAGGACTCAGGGTTCCTGAAAAGACCTCACAGAGGTGGTTCTCCTGGTCATGAGGGAGAGACAGGAAGAGGCAGAGCCCAGGATGTGGGTAACTGTGTTGGCATGACTTCCTTGTCCCAGCAGCCTGAGCCCGGGGAGGGTTGTGGGTAGGAGACGGCAATTGGAAAGGCCGATAAGAGATAAATGGACTCTCAGATCAGATGGGGCCAGATAGAGAGGAAGAAGATCCTAGAAATCCCTAGGGCCATTAGAGCATTCAGATAAAATCCAAACCAACCAAAGGGCTAAGGTGACCCAGTAGCAAAGAGCTGGGCAGCCAGTCACTCTGTCAACAAGTATTTATTTAATGCTTATTATGTACCAGGCACTGTGTTAAGCCCTGGAGGGAGAAAGAAAGGCAAAAACAGTCCCTATCCTCAAAAAGCTTATGTTCTAAGGAGGGAGACGACATGCAAAGAAATCACAGCCATAAGATGTATATGGTATAAATGGAAGGTGATCTGAATAGGAAGGTACTATCATTACAAGGGGCAGCTAGGTGGTGCAGTGCATAGAGCGCTGGAGCCTGAGTCAAGAAGTTCAAATCTGGCCTCAGACGCTTACTAGCTGTGTGACCTTGGGCAAGTCACTTAACCCCGTTTGACTCAGTACCTCATCTGGAGAAGGACATGGCAAACCATCTCAGTATCTTTGCCAAGAAACCCCTAAATGGGGGCATGAAGAGTCGGACATGACCAAAACAACTGAACAACAACAACGAAAAATCATTAAGAGGGGCCTGGAAAGGTCTCTTGCAGGGCCCACCTAGATTGTGATTTATTTCTCAGTCATGGATAGAGTAATGGGTTTTAAGTCAGGAAGACCTGAGTTTGAATCCTTCATCTAACACTAGATACTTTGTATCATGGACCCCTTTGGCATTGTATTATGAAGGCAGAATTTATGATTTCAAAGAGAATCATATGTATGTCTGAATGGTTCAGAACCGCAGGATATAAGGAATTCTCTAAGTAGAAGGCAGAAGAATTAAAGCATTTATTCAAGCTCCAAAGTAACAGACCCACGAACCAGTGTCCCCATTTTGATATTTCAGTCAAAAGCTTCCAGGCCCAATAAGTCTGCCTCACAAGAGTAACCAGGAGGCCACAGAAAAGCATGATGGTATTAAACCAAATCACATTCATACTTCCCCTCTCTGGTAAGAAGATTACCCACTGGCCTCAAGTTCTTGCGCAGCACTCCTCGGTCCACACACGGGTCAGCTCTGCTACTGGCAGCTCCTGCTTCGGCTTTATCTTCAGCTTCGGCTGTAGCTGTCTCTGGCTCCAACAGAAATCAATCTTCAAGCTGTCTTCTCTCCTCTTATAGAGTTTTTGACACCACCAAGCATTGTCTGAATGACCAGAGCTTATTGGTTCTTGAGTTGGCCCTTCCTCTTAGGACCCTGGGAGGTTCACATCCACATAGATTAGGTTAATACCTAATAGGGCATGGCTCTGGAGTTAACACCTCCCCTTAGCCAGCCCCACCTTGGGCCCCACCCCAGTCACCAAGCCACACCCACATAGGTTCCACACCTAATAGGGCTTTGGGCCTGGGGCTTAGCACCTAGTAAGGCTTAATGAAATACACTGAGTTACTCAAAGAAAACAAAGGCCATTTTGCTTACCAACACAGGCATTTGTGATGAAGGAAGCCTATGGACTGAAAATATGTTTAACAAGGAAGTTCACGAGTCCCAGGGCGAAAATCACTATATAGATTCATGACACAGAACGAGTCATTTAATCTCTCTGAGTCTCAATTTGCTCATCTGTAAAATGGGGATGATAGCTGTAGTAACCACCCTACGGGGTAGCTGTCTGAACCAAATAATGTATGTTAAGCTTGTTCCAAATTTTAAAGTGCTATTTAAACATTTTCCTTATCAATAATCATTATTATTATTGTTGTCATTATTAGGATTCTACTCCTAGCCCCCTCCCTTCTTTTTTCCCTTCCCTTCATTCCCACCCTGCTGATAGCAGCAAGTCTCCAGGGAGAAGGCTGTGTTGGTGAAGAAATGACCTCCCTCCCTGTCCTACTAAGAGTGGCTAGAGAAGACGAAGTTTTAATTTTTTTGCAAGTGCACATGTATGTCTGTATTTATAATTTGTGGAAGGGAGCTCAGATTTTGAGTAGTAGAGATATTGGCCTATACCTGGTGGCCAGCTGGTGAAGGTAGGCCAAGGGCCTTGGGCCACTAAGTCTGGAGAGCAGTGAGCTGTCAGGAAGAGATCAGCCCCAGTGGGTAAGGATGGTTGGCTCTTCATCTGGGCAGAGGGAAGAGAGTGGCTGTAGCTGTTATGCCAAGAGTGACTGATGACCAGTCCTTCTTACCAACCCCAAATGTGGCCCGTGGAACACCGGGGCTAAAAGGATCATAGATTTAGAAGTGAAAGGGACGTTAGAGGTCGATCCATCCATCCTCTCATTTCACGGATGAGGAAACAGATCCAGAAAGAGGTCAGGTGACTTACTCAAGGTTTTAGGCTGTAGAATGTGAGAGATAGAAACTCCCCATAGGGTAGACTGTCAGAGCACAAAAGTAAGTAGTTGGAGGGACCTTAGAATGTAGTATATTGCCATCTATGACATAAAACATAAGGGCTAGAAATGTTCTTAGTGCACAGAATGTTAGACTATAGAATGTCAGAGCTGGGAGGGTCCTTAGAACACAGAATGTCAGGGCTGGGAGGGTCCTTAGAACACAGAATGTCAGAGCTACGAGGGCCCTTAGAAGACAGAATGTCGGAGCTGGGAGAGACCCTAGAACACAAAATGTCAAAGCTGGGAGAACCCTTAGAATGTTAAATGTCAGAACTAGAATGCAGAATGTTATAGCTGAGAGGGCCCTTGGAACACAGAATATCAGGGAGGGGACTTCAGAACCTAGAATCACAGAATTGGGCAGGCCCTTAGAATGTAGAGTATATAGAATATACAATCCAAGGGGAGAGGGGGATCATTTGTTTGAAATAGAAGAGACCTCAGAACAAAGAATGTTCTGGCCCAGGTGAGTAGAGATGGTTGGCTTCGATTCCAGAGTAGCAGGATAAACAAACCATTGCCCATGTGGGAATTAAGCCAGGTGCTTTTCTCTGCCTTCCTCATTCATCAAAGCACAGTTCTCATAGCTTCCCTCTAATGGGTTCATTTGTGTTTATCACAGGTGCAAGTAACTTTCCATTGGGAAGTCCCAGCCCTAAGAGGCCTTTCAAGGGCATGGCTGACCCTGAATAGTTCTTTGTGCCAGGCTGATCACAATTTAGTGTTAGTACCATCCCTTTCTCCCCTCCCCCCGAAGCTAAGTGATAATCAACAAATAATTCCTGAGTATCCACTGCTTGCTCAGGCCTATGCTCAGTGCTTCCACCTTCCAGGCTCTTGAAGTCAGACTACAACCCTCTCTCCAATAATTGCCTTCAGACTCTCCAATCCACCTGGATCCAGAGAGTCGATGTTCCCCCTAAACCCACCTCTAGAGCCCAAAGGCTCTGCTCCTGTTGTCCTTTCCTCCCCACCCCAATCCCTTCTTTCATTCTAACCCTTTTCAAATTTCTCCAGGAAGGCCTCCTGCCTTTTCCAGCCCACTTGTCTCTACCTCCCCAGAGGGCACTTGTTCACTGGACACTTAGCATAGGAAAGGAGGGAGGAAGGAAGAATGGAAGGGAAAAAGGGAGGGAGGGAGGGAGGAAGGGAGGAAGGAAGAAAGGCAGAACAGAAGGAAAAAAGGGCAGGAGGGAAGGAGGAAGGGAGGGAAGAAGGAAGGAAGCATTTATTAGGTGCCTACTATGTGCTAAGTACTTTACAAATATTATGTTCAATCCTCACAGCAACCTTGGGAGGTAGGTGCTGTTATTATCCCCATTTTGCAGTTGAAACATGAGGCAAACAGAGTTAAGTGACTTGCCCAGGGTCACACAGCTAGTGAGTATCTGAGGCTGGATTTGAACTCAGGTTTTCCTGACAGCTGGCCCAGCACTCTATCCACTGTGCCACCTAGCTACCCCAAGTATAAGTTACTTGGTATAGTTAGTTCTCTCTGCCTTTTTTTCTAGACTTAACAAATACCAAATGAAATAAACATTTCCACATAGAAAGAAAGGAAAGGATTATACATGAAAATATAAACTCTATTAAATATAACTTGCTTTCCCTTTTCAATACATAATAAAATTAACATGGAACTTTCAAAGCTGTCCTATTTATTTCCTTTTTCTTTTTTTTTCGTGTGTGTGTCCTATCTCTCCCACTGGACTGTAAGGTTCCTGAGTGTGTGGTCTCATTATCAAACACAGGGCCCTGTACAGAATAGGTGTCCAGGAATGTCATTTGATACTGAGACAACTCAGAAAGGGTGCTGAAGGAGATTTTAGTTTGGGTAAGTGGACTAGACCCAGAGACACAACTATGAGCAAACAAAGGAGGCAATATGACAGAGTAGTAGGAGCACTAGGTCTGGAGGCAGTTTGGAGGATTTAAGTTCTACCTCTGATGATTACTACTTATGTGACCTTGGGCAAGTCACTCCCCGTCTATGGACCTCAATTTCCTCATCTGTATAATGGAGGGGGGGTTGGACTAGAAGGTCTCTAAGATCATTTGTGGCTCTTGCTCTCACATGTATTTCTATATCTATATGAAGACACATGCAAAGGAGATACAAGGCAACCTCACAGAGAAGGTATCAGTACCTCAGGGGAGCAGGAAAGGCCTCCTGCCTTAGGTTGCCTTTTGAGCTGCATTTTGAGGGAATCTAGGGAATCTAAGAGGTGGAGATAAGGAGGTGGGAGACAGCCAGGTAAAAGCACAGAGATGGGAACGAACGATCGTGTGCGATGAACTGTAAGTAGACCAGTATGGCTGCACCAGAGTGCATGGAAGGGAGTATTGTCTAAGAAGTCTGGAAAGGCAGGAAGGGGTGAGGTCTTGAGGAGCATTGAATGCCAAGCAGAGGATTCATATTTAATCCTACATTGCAATTACTTTATTGGCTGTCATATTACACTATTGACTCATCCAGAGCTTTCAGTTCATTCAGGCACCCTATATTTTCAGGCAAACTGCTATCTAGCTATACCTTCCCCATCTTGTACTTGTGAAGTTGATTTTAAATGCAAATAAAAGGTTTTGGATTTTTCTCCTAATGCATTTCACCTGCTTAGATCCAGCCCAACATTCTAGCCTCTCAAGCTCTTTTGAAGCCTCGTGGTCATCCACCTATCCTTCCCAGCTTTTTGTTATCTTTAAGCCTCTGACAAAAAGGTCAACTAGCCAAAGCTCAAATACAGATCCTGGGAGCAATCTGCTAGGGAGCTTTTTTCCAAGAGGCATAGAATAATTAATGACTGCTCTTTGAGTCTGGTCACAGATAAACAGATAGCTAAAGCATTTATTAAGTGCTTACAATTGATAAAGCATTTATTAAGTTACCGTCATTGGCTGCCTTCCATGCCTGGATTCTTTCCATTCTCATCTCTGCCTTCTGGCTTCCTTCAAGCCCCAGCTAATGTTTTACAAGAAGCCTTTCCTGATTCCCTCTTAATGCTAGTACTTGTCCTCTGTTGGTTATTTCCAAATGCATCCTGTCTATAACTTGTTTGCCCAGTTGTTTGCATGTTGTCTCCCCCATTAGATTATGAGTTTCTTTAGGGCAGGGGCTATCTTTTGCCTTTCTTTGTATCCTCAGAGCTTAGCATAGTGCCTGGCAGGTATAGTAGGTCCTTAATAAATGCTGATTGATTGACTGACTTCAATAGGCCAGCTACTATGCTAAGTGCTAGGGATTAAAAAAATATAAGATGATCCTTACTCTGAAGGAGCCAAACACTAAAGGCTTGCTGGATAGGTGGTGGAAAGGGGGAAAAGGAGCAGTAGGGGAAAGCGAGTACCCAAAACCAGTGGGAAAATGGAATAGCCTGGAGAATTAGCCAGCAGTAGAGTGAGGAGTGTGGCTCATTGGTGGTCATTCAATCAATTTCGAACATACCCAACTGTACTTACCTAAATGTGCATGGCCTACATTTCCCCATTTTGCCCTTAACAAAAGCATAAGATACTTTGCTAAAATTAAGGTAAGCTACAGGACTATTTTTCTGATCTACCAGTATGGTAGTCCTGTCCAAAAAGGAAGTAAAGTAAGTCTGATGCTATTTCTTCTTTTTTCCCCCTTTTGCATGACTTGGCCGTGATGAACCCATACTGCCTTCTGGTGATCACTGCTTTCTTTTTTGCATTTTCACTCACTTTCCCTTCTAGAATTTTGTCAAGAATTGAAGCCAAGCTTACTGATAGTTTATTGACTCCATCCTTCTTCTCTTCTTGGAAATCAGGGCAATCTTTGTCTTTCTCCACTCTTGTGGTATGTCTCTCATTCTTTCTTATCTTTCAAAGGTTCTTCAACATCAGTTTGATAATCATACCTGTCCTTTTTCAGTACTCCCAGATTCAGCTCATCTGGGACAGGAAACCTGAACTCATCAAGGACATTTAAGTGCTTCTTATGCTCTCTTGGGATTGGGGGAGTTATGATACAACATTTACCTAGATGAGCATAACTCAAGGTTGAAAGTGGCTGAGAGCTCTGAGGTTGGACAGCTGGGAAGCAACATTCTCAGGTGTGTAAATAAGTTCTGGGCCAGGTCTGAGGAGAATGGAAAAGTTGTTTTAGACAGGGCTATCAGAGGTAAAACTGTGAAGTAGAGATTTGTCTTTGGTTGGGTTTCTCCCACACCTCCAGTCTCCACCCATTCTATTTTCCTCCCTCTTCTTATTTCTCTTGGATTCCTGGGCATCCAGTGCCTTCATTTTGCTCTTAGAGCCTCTTCCCTTTCCCCAAGGGGCAGCAGGGTGGAAAGAACTTTAGATTTGTAGTCAGAAGACCTGGATTGGAGTCCTAGCTCTCCCACCTGCTAGCTGTGGGCAAGTTGGGCAAGGTTAGACAAGTTGCTTCAATTTTGCCCTCTCTAAATAAGGATAACGATATTCTAGCACCTACCTCTGCTAAAGTCTGGCTCCAAAGCCTCACTGTGGTATTAATTTTAAAAATTAACTTTTTTGTCTCTCCTTCCCATCTCCTTTCTTCCCACTGAGAAAGAAAAAAAATCCCTTGTAACAAATGCAAATAGTCAAGCAAAACCAATTGCCACACTGGCATTATCCAAACATGTATGTCTCAATCTTCACTTTCAGTCCATCATCTTTCTGTTAGGATGTAGGTAGCATGTTTTATCGTGGATTCTCTGGAATTGTGGTTGGTTATTGTGTTGATCAGAGCTCTTAAGTCTTTTAAAGTTGTGTGTCTTTACAATGTTGTTGTTGCTGTATAGATTGTTCTCTTGGTTCTGCTCACTTCACTTTGCATCAGTCTATACGAATCTTTCCAGGTTTTTTGAAACCACCTTCCTATATAATTTCTTATAGGATGACAGTATTCTATTCTATTCATATACCACAATTAGTTCAGCTGTTTCCCAATTCAGTATCTAAGTAATGCAGTGGATAGAGCTCCTGGTCTAGAGTCAAGAAAACTCATCTCCAGGAGTTCAAATCTGACTTCAGAAACTTACTAGCTATATGACCCTGGACACTTGCCCTTAACCCTACCTCTTAACTCTGTTTGCCTCAGTTTCCTCTTCTGTAAAATGAGCCAGAGAGGGAAATGGCAAACCACTTGAGTATCTTTGCCAAGAAAATCCCAAATGGGATCACAAAGAGTCAAACATGACTGAAAAACAACCAAACAACAAAAACTCCCAAATTGTTGGGCATCCCCGTAGATTCTAGTTCTTTGCTACCACAAAAAGAATTCCTCTTAATATTTGTGTACATGTGGGTCTCTTTCTTTGACTTATTTGGGTGTATGAGCCTAGTAGTGGTACTGATGGGTCAAATAGAATGCACAATTTAGTAACTTTTGGGGTATAATTCCAAATTGCTTTCAGGACTGACTGGCCCAAGCAGAGCTCTGCCAACTACATTGATGAGTTACTTTGATTGGTGGAGATCACCTACACTTTTGAAATCACAGATTTGTATAGTATTATCTCAGTCTCATCTTTTTTTGACTGGAGTTCAGAAAAAAGGGCCCTGAAACAAGTCACTCTCTTATTTTTCTTTTGTTTAGCACTCAATAGACTATTAGTAAAGTTATAGGGGTTTTGGGTAATTGAATAAAGACTTTGGAAAATAATCTATTCTTCCATAGCTTAAGAAAAACATCTTTGGGACAACTCCAATAGCAGATAGGATAATGAAGATGATGGTTTATATCATCCTGTTCCCACCTGGTCTTGGTTTCTTCCCCTTAGTGTCTCTTTATTGAGAGCTCTTCATGCCATATAGTTCGGGGGTTATGAGTGTTTAGCATGGCAATTTCTACCAAAAACATTGTTAGTTTTCATGTCAATGTTTTGTCTGGATGAGTATGGATAATGGTTTTGTTTGAGATCATGTTTTGTTTCCAGTATAGTTTATTTGTCATGTTCTCAAGGATATTTAAAGGTTTGTACTTGTAGTAGAAGAATTTGTCACCTATAAGTTTGTGAAGGATAGGTAGCTTTTAATGCATAACTCTGGCCTCAACTCTTCAGAGATCTACCTCCTATTCTGGGGGATGCTAGTTGGTGGATCTGTGTGGGGGAGTCATGAGGGCAAAAAGAAAAGTCAGAAGAGAGATGTTTTAAGACCCAAGTATGTCCTCGTTTCTCCTCTAACAGAAGCCTTGGGAGTAGGTTATCCTGGACCAAAAAACCAGCACATTTCTGAACTTACTTTCTCTTCCCTTCCCTTTCATAACTCTCATACTACCCTCAACATGGTCTAGAGATGCAGAGTCACAGAGATGCAGAAAGCAAGAAAGGAATAAATAAAAGAAGGCAGAAAGAAAGGAAAGAAGAAAGAAATTAGGCAGGAAAAGAAGGAAAAAAGAAAGGAAAGAAAATTAAGACAGGAAGAAGGAAAGAAAGAAAAAAGTAACAATAAAATATTAAAAGTACACAGAATAAAAACCCAGAAGTTCTGCAGGAAACCCAGACAGATGGCAATTTTGTTACTATCATGTTAAAGTCAATATATGTTTTTAAAAGAAAACTTCACATAAAAGTTTATAGTTTCACATGTGATCTTTTGTATTCTCTGTATGTTGGGATGTCTGTTAATGATATATTCATTATAAAAATAAAAAATTTATTCTTTTGTTTTTCCAATATATTTTATTTCATTAAATATTTCTCAATTAACATGTAAAATTTTTTGACATTCATTTTTTAAAATTTTAAGTTCCAAATTCTTGTCTTCCTTCCCTCCTCTCCTTGTTCCTTGAGAAGTCAAGCAGTTTGATATAGATTATACATGTAAGGTCATGCAAAACATATTTCCATATTAGCCATGTTGCAAAAGAAGACAGACCAACCCCCCCCCCCCCCCGCCCAAGAAAAATAAACTAAAAAAAAGTATATTTCAATTTGCATCTACACAGTTCTTTCTCTTCAGGTGAAGAAAATTTTTCATCATGAATCCTTTGGAATTGTCTCGGATTGTTGTATTCTTCAGAATAGTTAAGTCATTTATAGTTGAACAATGTACAATCTTGCTATTACTGTGTACAATGTTCTCCTAGCTCACTTCACTTGGCATCAGTTCATGTAAGTCTTCCCAGGTTATTCGAAACTATCTTGCTCATTATTTCTTATAGCATAATCATATTCCATCACAACCATATACTACATCTTGTTCAGCCATTCCTCACTTGATGGGTATCCTCTCAATTTCCAATTTTTTGCCACCACTCAAAGAGCTGCTGTAAATATTTTTGTACATATAGGTTCTTTTCCTTTAGAAATGAAAATTTAAATTAAATTTTTAAAAAGTGGAGGGAGGTGTCACGGAGAAGACCCTGGGAGATGCAAAGAGTTTGGGGAGGGAAGTTCTCTATTTTGTCCCATGTCTAATTTCACATCTGAACTCCAGCATTTCAGTTCTGCCTTAGTATCTGACCACAGCTTCCCTGTTTCTCAGGGCAGAGAGGCCCAGGGTTGGCTCCCTTTTCTGGGATATTTATTCCCATAAAATCCCCAACCTAGCAGGGTAAGGAGGAGACCCAATGTATCACCCCTCCCCTTTTCCCCCCAGCCTGGTCCTGGGTGGGACTGTCAGAGCCAGGCTGTGGTAGAATCACTGAGGTCAAGGGGAAAGCCTTCAAAGAGGAAGATCTTTTGAGAAAAACAACCGTTTTGCAACACTAGTGATAGTGAGCAGGCACATTGCCCTGAAGCAGCCTTTGGCTTCTACTTTCATGTTATCCCTTTAGACTTGTGACTTGCCTGAGAAGCAGTTTTGTCCAAGCCTCCCTCCAGGAGGGATATCTATCTGGGCCTGGTGATTACTGCAGTCACCACAATCACCAGCACTTAATGCCTCCACTGTGAAAGGGAACTAGAGGACTGAGTGCAAGGCCAAAGATTGGTGGACATCATGGCACCCCTTTGTCCCTCTTCCACTAACTCACCATGTGGGGCCTAGAGCGGGGCATCAAGCAGAGCCTTTAAAATTATGAATTAACTTATTTTTACACATATTTATAATCGGTCTCTCTCATGATCTCCTATAACAATTAAAAGTAAAACCCTTATCGTAAACACATGTAGTTCAAGCACCCAAATTCCCGCATTGACTGTATCTGAAATTCTATGTCTTGGTTTGAATTTTAAGTCCATCACCTCTCCGGCAGGAGGTGAGTGCTGTGTTTCATTTTCACTTTTCTGGACTTGTGGTTTATACTTGCACTGATCAGAAGGATGGACTCTTTCCAGTTGGTTTTTACCAATAATGCTGTTTTCATTGCATATGTGATTCCATTGCTTCTGTTCTTGTTGACCTAGGTCAGTTCACAGAGGCCTTCCCAGTTTCTTGTGAAACTGTCCCTTTTGTAATTGTTTATGCCCCAATAACACCCTGTAACAGTCATATACCATCATTTGTTTGGCTATTTCCCAATGGGAGTACTCCTTAGTTTTCAAGTCCCAAGCCCCATTGGAACTGTTCAAGCAGAGCCTGGCTGAGCCCTCCTCACATAGGGAGTGGTAGGAGGGGGAGGGGAATGCTGCTATGGAATGGATTGGACTAGATGTTTCCTGATGCTCCTCCCAGCTCTGAGCCCTTATGACAGTAGACTGTAAGGTCCTTGAGGGCAGGAAATGTTTTGTTTTTGCATTTGCAACCCCAGAACCAAGGACCAAATTCTTAGTATAAGTGCCTTGTGAAACTGAATTAGATCAGCTGAGAGAAGTGTGATGCAGTAGGAAACTGTTAGATTTGGAATTGGAGAAACTGGGTTCAAATTCTACCTTTTTTTTTTTTTACTACATATGTGACTTTGGGTCACTTCACTAGGCCTCAGTTTCCTCGTGTGTAAAAAAGCAAGGGCTGGAGTGGGCTAGCTCACCTCTGAAGTTCCTTCCAACTCTAAGTCCGTGGTGAGTTGATGAATCGTCTGGGTTGAGGCAGGAAGCTGGCCATCATGGATCATGTAAATCTGGGGTTTCTCTGAGATATACAGGCTCCCGCCTGGGCTTCTGTGCCTTCAGCTGTTGCCATCTCGCTCCTCCTGGGGTCTGGAACACTCCCAGTGGCACCAGTTAAGCAGGGTAGGGAGGGGCAGCAGAGAGGGCATCTGGATGCTTTGAACAAGAACCAGGGAAGGGGGTTTGCGTTAGCCCTGATAGGGGTGGGGTAGGTTGGGCAGTGCTGGATAGGGCCAGGACCAAAGCTTCAGTCCCTTCCCGTTTGCGTGTACAGTCAGCGTTGCTGGTTATGACTCTAGGACTTAGCAATTTTCCCTTTCAGGACCAGGAGACAGAGGGAGTGGCCCTTCCTGCAGGGTGAGACTCTGACCAAAGGAGCCTAGGTTAGGAGGAGAGGGAGCTGCCAAGAGAAACCAGAGCAAGCAGCCATTCTCTCCAGCTGAGAATGGAGGTTCTCTAGTTGTGTTTGTCCTTCGGTCTCAAAGAGGACAGTGACATCAGGAAAATGATGACATGACTTCCAGTTGACTTTGATTTGAGAGAGAGAGGGCTGTGCAAGGTCACCAGCCTCACTTTCTCCTCCAGAACCATCTGGGTCCAGTGACCAGATATTCACCGGGATGACTGGAGATGACCCAGGTTGCATTGGGAGATGCCGGCCCTTTCAGGCTAAGGCCTTTTCGTGTACTCACTTAGAGTGAGGTTCTCTAGTGGAAGAAAAGTCAGAGCCAAGGAGGGTGCAGGCCCTGGTGTAACACCTCACACAAGTTACATCACCCCTGGACCCCAGAGGTTTCTCCTGAAGAAGCCAAAAGGGCATTTCCTCTTTACCTAAGAATAATTTACCATTTGCATACAAACAATGCCTTAATAATAGCAATAATAACGGAATTTAAATGCCACTTAGCTGTTTACAAAGTGTTTTACATATTGTCTTTGATATAATCCTCACAAATCGGTGACATTCATAGTTGTTTGAGTATAATTATCCTCATTTTACAGATGAGAAAACTGAAGCTTAGAGGCAGACACCTTCTCTGCCGTGATACAGATAGTAGGTAGGGAGATTTGGGACTCGAATTCAGGTCTTCTGACTCTGAATCTTGTATTTGTTTCACCATATACTAACAAAGGCCTATTGTTCACATCACAACTCCTCTCTCTGGCATTCAAGGCCCTGAGATTGCCCCCCACTTCGCGCCCCCCCCCCACCCCGCGCATTTCCACCCAAACTTCTGTGACATTCTCTCCTGACTCTCATTGATCTGGTCTAAATGGGTGTAAGACATTCACCAAACACATCCTACCCTGTTCATTCTCGTCTCCAGTTCTTTTTGTTTTAATTATGTTTTTTTTCAATTAACAAGTATCTATTTTCTCTCCCTCCCACCTCATTCCTCCATTGGGGAAAAAAAATTCTTGTAATAAGAATGTATTCAGGCAAAACAACTGTATTGACCATGCCCAATGTCTAATTCTGCACCTTAAGTCCATCACCTCTCTGCCAGGGGGTCTCACCTTAAGGTCTTAACTCCTTTTGTTTTTACCAATGATACTCTCCTTACTCCCACCTCCCTTTTGACCCTCCCCACTCCCCTCATGTCCTTCCTTCCTTAAAGTCCCCTCATAAGTCCTATCTCCAGAAAGCCTCTCCTGGTTCACCTCATTCTTTCTTTTAGAGGATCATGGACTCGGAAGCGTCTTTAGCGGCCATCAAGTCCAACCTTGGAAGGGGTAGAGTTGGAAAGGTCCTTAGTGGCCATCAAGTCCAACCTTGTTGCCAGTAAGGCAAAATGGGCTTAGTTTAACGGGTGCCCTTGAGGAGTTTGGCTTTTGTTTACTGTGAAAGTACTTTCACCTGTTAAACGCTAAGCCCCAGGCCCAAAGCCCTATCAGGTGTGAAACCCGTGTGGGC
>CM053622.1:763621426-763661943 GCA_028646595.1 Phalanger gymnotis
TAAATTTTTTGATGCCTTCTGCTTGGAGAATTCTGTATACCCAACGATTTCGAACCATTCAGATATTTATATGATCCTTTTTGAGATCATAAATTCGGCCTTCCTACTACACCTTGGAAGGGATAGAATTGGAAGGGTCTTTAATGGCCATCAAGTCCAACCTTGGAAAGGTAGAGTTGGAAGGGTCCTCAGTGGCCATCAAGTCCAACCTTGGAAGGGATAGAGTTGGAAGGGCCTATTTTGAACATTCTTTGCTCTTAAATTTTTGATTTCCAAATTCTCTCCCTTCCTCCCTTCCCTCCCCCATTATTATAAATTATATTAGTTATACATGTAAAATCATGCAAAACTTATTTCCATATTAGCCATATCAACAATTCCCTCCCCCCGCAAAAAAATAGGAAGTGAGAAAATTTTATTTCAATTTGCACTCCAAATTCATCACCTCTCTCTCTGGAGGCAGAGAGTATTTTTTCATTGTGAGTCCTTCGGGTTTGTTTGGATCATTGTACTGATCGATGTAGTCAAGTCTTTCACAGTTGATCATTTTTACAACATTGTTGTTACTGTGAACAATAATCTTTCAGTTCTTCTCACTTCACTTTGCCTCAGTTTATATAGGTCTTGCCATGTTTTTTTAAGCCATCCCACTCATCATTTCTTATAGCACAATAATACTCCATCACAATCATATGCCACCACCTGTTCTGCCATCCCCAGATGATGAGCATCTCCTCAATTTCCAATTCTTTGCCACTATAAAAAGAGCTACTATAAATATTTTTGTACATATAGGGCCTTTTCCTTCGATCTTTGTGGTATAGACCTGATATTGGTATTTCTGGGTCAAAGGATATGCACAGTTCTAATGGGAATCTTCATTTTGGCATTTATTTCAGGAGGCGATTGTAGATTATTTCAATTTCTACTTTTCCTTCTGGTTCTCAAGTATCTGGGAAATTTTCCATTGTAATTTCTTGAAATATGATGTAGTCCTATAATTCTTTAACTATCTCTCCTTGATCTATTTTCCAGTCAGTTGTTTTTTTCTATGAGATATTTTACATTTTCTTCTATTTTTTTCATTCTTTTTAGTTCATTTTGTTGTTTCGTGATGTCTCATGGAGTCACTAGCTTCCACTTGACTAATTCTAATTTGTAAGAATTTTTTTCTTTTTTTTTAAATTTGGTTTTAGTTTTCAACATTCACTTCCATAAGCTTTTGAGTTTTAAATTTTCTCCCCCTCCCTCCCCTTCCCCCTCCCCAAAACAGTATGCAATCTGATAAAGGCTCTACATATACATTCATATTAAACATATTTTCACATTAGTCATGTTGTAAAGAAGAATTAGGACCAATGGGAGGAACCACGAGAAAGAAGAAAGAAAACAAAACAAAACAACAACAACAGAGAGCAAACAGTCTGCTTCAATCTGCATTCAGACTCCATAGTTCTCTCTCTGGACGTGTATAGCATTTTCCTTCATGAGTCTTTTGGAGTTGTCTTAGATCATTACATTGCTGAGAAGAGCCAAGTCTATGAAAGTTAGTCATTGTACAATGTGGCTGTAACTGTGTACAATGTTCTCCTGGTTCTGCTCACTTCTCTCAGCATCAGTTTACATAAGTCTTTCCAGGTTTTTCTGAAGTCTGCTTGCTCATATTTCTTATAGCACAATAGTATTCCATTACATTCATATACTACGACTTGTTCAGCCATTCCCCAATTGATGGACATTCCCTCAATTTTCAATTCTTGGCCACTGCAAAAAGAGCTGCTTTAAATATTTTTGTACATGTGGGTCCTTTTCCCATTTTTATGATGTCTTTGGGATAACAGACTTAGGAGTGGTATTGCTGGGTCAAAGGGTATGCACAATGTTATAGCCCTTTGGGCATAGTTCCAAATAGCTCTCCAGAATGGTTGGATCAGTTCACAACTCCACCAACAATGCATTAATGTTCCAATTTTCCCACAACTTCTCCAACATTTATCATTTTCCTGTTTTGTCATGTTAGCCAATCTAATAGGCATGATGTGATACCTCAGAGTTGTTTTGATTTGCATTTCTCTAATCAATAGTGATTTAGAGTGTTTTTTCATATGACTACAGATAACTTTAATTTCTTCCTCTGAAAACTGACTATTCATATCCTTTGACCATTTATCATTTGGGGAATGACTTGTATTCTTACACATTTGAACCAGTTCTCTATATATTTTAGACATGAGGCCTTTATCAGAGATACTGGCTGTAAAAATTGTTTTCCAGCTTTCTGCTTCTCTTCTAATTTTGGTTGCATTGACTTTGTTTGTCCAAAAACTTTTCAATTTAATGTAATCAAAATCATCCATTTTGCATTTCACAGTGTTCTCTATCTCTTGTTTGGTAATAAATTCTTCCCTTCTCCATAGATCTGACAGGTAAACAAAAAGGAGTTTTATTCAGTGAGATTCTCTCTTTTACAATTTGGCCAATTCTGGTTTTTAAGGAGTTATTTTCTTCAGTAGTTTTGTACCTCTTTTTACCAAGCTGTTAATTCTCTTTTCACAAATTTCTTTCATAGGTTTCATTTCTTTTCCAAACTTTTTGTCTACTTATCTTATTTGATTTTAAAAATAATTTTATTGCTTTCTTTAGCTCTTCTAGGAATTCTTGTTGGGCTTGTGTCTGATCTTTTTTCTTTGAGGCTTTGCTTGTAGATGTTTTAAAGTCCTGGTCTTCTTCTGAGTTTGTGTCTTGAAATTCCCTGTCACTACAGTAACTTTTTATTTGTCATTTGCTCATTTCCCCCCACCCCCACCCCCCATTCTATTTCTTGATTTTGGACTTTATGTTACAGGTGGACTCTATTCACCTCTGGATATGTGTTTGGTGAGTGACTGGACTTAGTTTCTGTCTTTTATGAGCTTCTGCTGCTTTTATGACTTGGTGGAGGGCCAGTAAGTTTTTTTCTGAGCTTTCAAAATGATGTGATCCAGGGAGAGGTCTGATCACTGCTCTCCTGATCTGTGCTCTGGTTCTCCCTTTTGACCATTCTTATCCGCTCTACAACTGTGACATGGAACTAGGTAACGGGCATCAGAGATATGAAATCGCTTACTGATCTTACACCCAGTGCTAGCACTGAGGTCCCACGGAATCTCTTCTAGACTAGATGTTCAGTCCCCTTATCATACTTGTATGCTGGATGTTCCTTGTGTGCCACTGATGTCGCCATGACTGCCTCTAAGGTCCACAGCCAATGCTGCTTCTATCAATGCTTGCTCCTGACCAACTCTTACCCTAGGGTCCACACATCTCTCTTTTTGCCCTTCTAAACTGCCCTGGGCTGGAAAAATGACTCACTGTGATTTTTTGTTGTTGTTGGTTTTCCTGCTCAAAATTTGTTTCGACATTCTTTTTAAAGTTGTATAGAGGGATGTGTTGGGAGAGCTCAGGAAAAAATGCTCACTTCTCTCTGCCATCTTTCATTTTGGGTCTGCCCATTTCATGCTGATTTTGGTAATTCTGGGAGGAAGTATCCCAGAATCTCTGTTTCTGGAGAGTCTTGTGTATTAGGCTGTCACCACCAAAGGGGTGCATGATGAAAACCTTCTAAGTCTTTCCTCTACTTTCTCTGGCACGATAGTGTCAGATGTCATAAGACATCTGACAAATGACTCAAACACTTGCATATGTCATTGATGACCATCTGATCTATATTTGGAAGATTGATAGAGTGTTGTAACAGTGAGGTTACATGAAGTTCTGGTGGGATTTTGTTTTAATGTCTTTATGTAACGGAGAAACAATGAATGGGGGAGACATCTGACTACAGCTCTCCCGTCTCCTCTCATCCTTCTCTTCTTTAAGATAAAACACCCCCAGGTCTTTACATTGATCCTGGTATGCCATGCTTTCCACTCTCCTTCCCGTCCTATTTGTCCTAGGTCTCTTGCTCCCAGTTCAATGCTGTTTCTGTCACAACCTACTTGTCTCTTTTCCCAGGGGCCTATCATGTCTATCTACTCTGCTGCAGGTTCCTTCCACCTCTCCAAATCCCCAGAACTGGCCACTCTCTACCTTGCCGGGGGTGTTGTGAAGAAATGGCTTCATGAGCCTTAAAGAGTTCTCCAAATGGGAATTGTTTTTATTGTGAGATCCCATGGGCAACCCCTTGGGCCTTCCTGCTGCTTCCTCCTCTCTGCTTGCCCTCAGGTTTCTTGGGCTTTTCCATTCTCTCACCCTTGCCTTGCCGGTCTTTGTCCTTTTGGACATCTCTTTCACATCTCTCCCCTCCCACTGAGGGAAGGCACAGGTCTGAGAGAGGGGGCACCAGGCTCTGCTCCGTGGCTCTGTTAAGACTGAATAACTAGGGCGACCATTCGGGTCCCTTCCCCTCTCCCCTCTTGCTGTTTCCTGCTCTGTAAAACGAGGGGCTTTGACGAGGTGATCTCTAGGTGATCTTCCTGTTGAAGAAGCTTGTAAAAGGTAGCAGCAAGAGCAATGAGTTTGGAGTCTGAGGACCTGCACTCAAATGGAGACTCAGACATTTAACCTTCCTGGGTCTCAGTTTACCACTCAGTAAAATAAGTTTAGTCTAGAGCGGATGTTTTTAACCTGGGATCTACGAACTTGTTTCAAGACAATTTTTAATGTTAATTATTATATATTATATAATAATATAATTAATATTAATAATAATAATAGTATATTTCAATATGATTCATTGCCTTTGTAATCCTATGTATTTTATTTTATGCATTCGAAAGCCTTATTCAGAGAGGGTGTCCATAGGATTCACTGGACCTCCCAAAGGGACCAGGACATGCAAAAGTTTAAGAACGTTGGACTAGATAAATGACGTCTAAGCTTCCTTTTAGCTCAAAGTCTGTGATTTCTTTTGCTAGGACCCCAGAGCTGGTGGTGGGAAAGGGGGCTTTTGAAAGTGACTGATGAGGAGAGGGAGGACGGGAGGGGGTGTGGAACATCAGAACCCGTGGCTGTTTTTTAGGGCGGGGAAACAGCCAGCTTCCTCCAGGCAACCACAGCTGCTGTCCAGGTCCCCTGTAGAGGCCTCATACCTCTGGGACTCTCTTGGGCCAGGAAGGTAGGGTGGGCCAGGGGGTGGGGCTGGGAGGGATAATGGCCCTCAGTCACTGGGGGTGAAGGACAGGGGCTGGCTCAGGAATGTTTGCTCCCTGGCTGCTCCCAGTCTGGTTACAGTACGTCCTAGCTTCCTCTGATACAAGGGGGTCTCTGTGAACGAGGGGCCGGGGGAGAAACAAGAGGCCTGAGTCCAGGCTCACTCTGAGGGGCTTTTTCATTCATATTCCTGACCTCTAGATCCAGATGTGCCCAAGGAGCTGGGGGTGGGCGAATAGGGAAGCAGGAAAAAAAAGGCCCCCAGAGAGAATCCCTGGCTGAATGAATAGCCTCCAGCCATGGAAGGGATGATAGTGCAGGCTTTCTAGTGAGGAGGACTGCCCTGGGCGCCCCACTGGGCAGTCAGTCTGGGTGTGCTCCCAGTGTATGGGCTGTGAACCACTTTGTGCCCCCAGCATATTCCTCAGCATTCTCCTTCCTTTGGTTAAGGTGCTCGGACCGTAATCCAATCCTAATTTCTTTTCTTTGTTGTGTTGGGGGCTCCTTTCTCTAAATGTTTACCTGCATTTTGCTGCACTAAGGCAGACAGATCATGTAAGAAGGCATTCAGTGCCTCTGGGCCTCAGTTTCCTCATCTGGAAAGTGGCCACAATATGCATGCACTCCCCACTTCAACCTAAGATTGTGAGGAATAGAATGAGAGGAGGGGTTTGCCAAGGTAACGAGTTCCATCACGAGAAAGGATGGGTCATCATTTATAGATAAATTCCATTTGGGATCCTTCTTCCACAGCCTCTAGGGAATTGAAATCTTTTTCCAACTCACCTCTAACTCAGTTACTGCCCAGTTTGGACCTTCGTTGTCTCTTGTCTGGACTATTGCAGGAGCCTCCTAATTGGTCTTTTTGCCTTTCTGATCCACCTTCCACACTACCGCCAAATTGATATTATCTCTGCACCCAAAAGTAAAGAAACACATTTGTCCAAACTGGCAGCAAAACAGAAACCTAAGAGTGCAGACCTGACCATTTATGTCCTTTGTTAATTAAGTAATTGATTAATAATAAAAGCTAGTATTTATGTAATGCTTTAAGGTTTGCTGAGCACTTTTACTAATATCATCTCATCTGATCCTCATGATAACCGTGGGAGGTGGGTGCTACTGTTGCCTCTGTTTTATGGGGAAACTGAGAAAGACAGAGGCAAAATGACTTTTCCAGAGACTCACAGCTAATAATAGTGGGCGATGGGATTTGAAGATGCATCTTCCTGACTCCTGGGCCAGGGCTCTATCCACTATCCACTGGGCCACCCAGTGTACCTCCTCAAGAGACTTCAGTGATTTTCTATTGTCTTTAGATCAAATCTCGCCTGGCATTTCAAGCCATTTACCATCTGGTGCCAGTTTAATTCTCAGGCTTATTGCATATGACTCCTCTTGGCTCCTCTTTTGTATTTCAGCCAAGCTGGCCTCCTTGGGTCATCCTGCTCCCTGTCGCCCCCCCCCCCCAACTCATGCTCCATCTCCTATCTCCAAGTCTTTTTTGGACACAGCCAGAACAAGGCATTTTTACGACTTTTTCCAAGTTCTAGAATGGCACACCTCCCCTGTATTTTTTTTTCCACCCAAGGCTTTAAGCCATGCCCTGGAGAGGTCAGTATACTGCAGTGGAGACAGTAAGGGAGTCCAGGAGGTATGGGTTTGAATTCCACCTAAGACAGCTCCTTGACCCTATATAACCCTGGGACAAGTTACCTAAACTCTCTGAGACTCTGTTTCTTCGTTTGTAAAATATACATAATAATAGCATCTGCCTCCTGAAGTTGTCCTACTTAAATGAGAGAATGCGTGTCTTTAAGTACCAGTTATCCCTTCCACGTGGGGTGGGAAGGCGTGGTTAGAGGAATGCCCCTTCCCCTGCAATTTAGTAAATCCTGGAAAATTTTTTGGCCCTCCCTTCGTACCAGAGAAGTCTGACTTTATTTTTCATTTTTCATTTTCCTTTATGGGGTGTTTGCAGTACCTTATTGTAAAATTTGGGTTATGTATTTGGTCACAGTCCATATTATACAATACTATACATATATTTTATGCATTTCTGAGTTTCCAAACTTTTTCTGTGTTGTCTGCTGTCCTTCGTATGTCATCTGTGGCTTCCATGAAATTCCCCCCAAATTCCCATTTAATTTCTTATGCCGATCCGTCATATATTGAAACCACAATGGGGAAAATCGTGATGTGGAAGGGATAATTATATAAATGTCGACAATATTATTATAATTATTTCTTACAGCACCCGTGGAATTTAATTTATCACCAGATAAATCCCTTTCGGTGGTGGATGGTGTAGTATTTTGGCATTAAAAAAGAGAATTTTGATAAAAATGTTTCATTTGTCCCTTGTTGTGTAGACTGCCTTACATGGATCTCTCCCACTAAGGAGGGTCCCATGCTATTTGGCTTTAGGACTGGGCTGGCCAGGTTGCCACCTCCTTCGCCTGTACACAGTCTTAGTGCCGGCCAATTCCTTGCTTCCCACTCCAACCACACTCCTGTGGGTTTCTAAGATAGTATAGTGAGGGGCTCATGCTGTGAGGGCTGTCCCCCACATGTGGCACAGAGGCGGTGCTGTGCATTGATATGTTGAGCCTCTTCTCCCCCAGCCCTATCCAAGAGAGACTCTAATTCCTGCCAGAAGCGGAAGCAGAAAGTTGGGGCCGGAGGTCACCACTCTGCTCTCCTCAGAGAGAGGACATTCTGGGCTCAAAGTAACTCTGTTCACTCGCTTAAATATTGCTAGTCTAGAGGGTGTGGGTTTTAGATTCAAGCGAACTTCTGATTATTGTTTCAGTATTGGAGAGGAGAAGAACCCCAAGCTCTGTATCTGAGGTTTGACTCCTTTCCTTCCAAATAGTAAGCTGACTCTCAGACTTACTGCATATGACTCCTCTTCGCTGCACAAGAATCACACAAAGCAATTATCAAAGAAAACACATTCATTCAAATCAATAGCAAATAAAAAAAATCAGAGAGAGTATACATAGGAGAATATATACCAGACAATACAGAGAGAAGGAGCTCTCCAACTGGGAGTGAGATAATTCAGTTCTACAGAGACAGACAGAAAGAGAGAGGTGGAGGGCCGGGGCGGGGTGGGGGGGGCAAGGAGGAAGAGAGACACAGATGGAGACAGAGTGAGAGGGAGAAAGACAAAGAGTTTGATGAAGTGTCCCAGGTCTCACCCGAGGGAAAGTTCCCCCAGGTCTCCAGTGTAGTAAAGGTGGGGTGGGATGGGGACATGATGGGGTTTACCAGTTCCTCTCATGTTGGCTTTTTCCCAGAGTCTTTTCTTTCAGCAACATGAAGTGAGGTTGGCCTCTTCCAACTTCTCTCTTGAAGCTGAAAGTCAGAAGTGGGCAAAGTCCAGAGTCAAAGAAGAATGAGGGGCAGGAGCTCTTTCCCCTCCCCAGTTCTGTTGTCTCTCATCCAGACTCAAGGCATGGATCTCTTCCAATAAGGAGGGTCCCATACCAATGGACTTTTGACTTAGGTTACAGAAGAATACCTGCCTTCATGTTTCATTGGGCCATGTGGATCCCAGGTCAGGCCTACTAGATTGAGCTGCGTTTCAGGGTAATCCACATTTAACTTCATTTCACCAATAGATATGAGCCTCCTCCAAGATAATGCCTTAAGAAGTCTGCTTTTTTACTTCTGGGCCACAACCTTATCAGCTACCTTGCTGGGTGTGGGTGATGGGGAGCTGAAGTGGGACCAGAGACCATACCCTGGAGAAAACCCGTTTAGCTCCAGAACTCCCATCTGGAATGGAGAGTGCTTCACACGGCTCACTATATCTAGGTGGTTCCAGAGGTTCTTAATTGTGTTCCCAGGACGCCTTCTCATCTGCTCTCTGCTAGCGTTCTCTGCCCCCACCCCCACGCCTACTGCTTTTCAATTCTGCAATCATGATCAAACTAATACTACCATTGCTACTGGGAATGCTGGGCCAACCTGCACCCCTTAGACTCCATTGTTCACCATACTTGTAACTTTCAAAACAAAAATAACCCTCCCGACTGTCCCATTTACACAGTCTCTCCCTATTAGCACACTGTCTCTCCCTATTAGAGTGTAAACCCCTGGAGGGCAAGGACAGTTTTTGTATTTGAATCCTTTCTACTCCCCAATCTCTCTCACTTAGTAGAAAGCTTGACTTGTGTTAATTACTTAATAAATACTTTTTTATTCATCCCTTTTGTCCATCTCAAGTCTCTTCTTTTGCCAATTCATCCTCTATACTGCTGCCAAACTGATAGTCCTAAAGTATAGTTTTGATGATGGCCCTCTCCTACTCAAGAATAAAATACTCAACTCCTTTGGCTGACCTTTAAAGTGCTTCACAACACAGCATATCTTTCTGGGCTTTTCATACATTCCTTACCTTTACTCACTTTTCAGGCCAGCCAGACTGTCCCTCTGGGGAGAGTTACATTTTTTTTTTTTTACATTTTTTACATTTTTTTCCCCATCTACCACCTCTATGTCTTTGCACAGGTTGTGACTCATGCCTGGTATTCACTCCTCCTCACGTTCACCTCCTAGGTTCCCTAGCTCTTGTCAAAGTTTTACTCAAGGGCCACTTTACACATGGGGCCTTTTCTGATCCTTACAGTTGTTGGTGTCCTTTGAAATGACTTTGTATATATTGTGTATTTACTTATCTGTGTATGCCTTGTTCCCTCCAATAGAATATAAACTTCTTGAGGGAAGGGACCATGTGGTTTTTTTGTCTCAGGATCCTGGCTCAGTGCCTGGAACATAGTGGGATAGGCACTTGGGAACTTTGTGGACAATTGAATTGGATTGGAGATATACCCCACTGTCTTGAAACTCTCTCTCTGAAGGCTGGCCTCAGTCT
Organism: Phalanger gymnotis; assembly: GCA_028646595.1. Classification (NCBI taxonomy): domain Eukaryota; kingdom Metazoa; phylum Chordata; class Mammalia; order Diprotodontia; family Phalangeridae; genus Phalanger; species Phalanger gymnotis. The sequence continues at coordinate 763,631,439 of CM053622.1, forward strand.
CTGAAGAGGAAGGAAGTGAAATGGGGGTGGGGTGGAGTGGGGAGGGGACTTCTGCTTTCTTTGCATTGTAGTCTAGGCTGCCTCTTTTGACTTCAGCAGACCTGTCAGGAGCTGAGCAGACAGGCAGGCAGGCAGGCCATTGCCAGACCGGGCAGCCAGAGACCATGGCCCTCAGAGTTGTCCCAGCCCAGCGTATCTGCTATTGCTTCAATGTCAGGATTGCCACCACGGCCCTGGGCATCTACCATGTGGTAAGTGATGCCCCTCACACTTCTCTGGATCCAGGGCCAGATGGGAAGCCACCCGTCTTTCTCTGGGGCCTGAGGATGACTCCTCTTCTATAAGTTAGGGTGCACCCTCAGAAACTTGTCACAGTAACCTTTGTCTACCCCTACCTCTCACGGCCTATATCTCATACCCATTGCTTTAGCACAGAATTTGGCACGGTGCTGTACCAGGGAAGGGGTGGGAGGAGGTGAGATGATTGGGCTGGCACGAATCAGTTTTAGCACTGAGTCGGCCATCGGTTCACAGCGCGGCCTTTGAAAAGCCATGATCTCTGGGGTCCCTTCTAGCTCCAAAAGATGCCGGGTTTTTTATTTGAATCTTGCATTCTTTCACTTACTGCTCATTGTGACCTTGAGCAGATGTCTTCCCTTCCCCTTGGGGCTCAGTTTCCTCATCTGCAAGATGGGGAGGTTGGACTAGATGATCTATGAGGTCCCTTCCTGATCTAGATTGACACCCTATCTGGGGATGGATGTGCAATCCATAGATGGGTGGGGCTGGTCTTGGAAGGAACATCTTTTTTCTTTTTTTGCTCCAGAGATCTCCCTTCCTGATGCCAAGCTACCAAAGGACATTCTCTCTCCTAGGTTTCACTTCTCCCAATCTTGTTTCCTTGGTTTTTTGCTTTGGTCTTGCCTTCCCATGTTTTTCTGGCTTCCTGCATTTGGTCTTGCTCTCTTTAATGCCGAGCATGAATATGCTTCAGAGATGACAGGACCCTCCTCCAGCTCAGCCCCAGGGGAGAAAGGTGACCTGTAAGGAGATAGCCCATTTTGACTTGAAGGGAAAGTGCCTGGTATTGGTTTCCATCACAGTTTTATCATCTGCGCCTAAGTCTCCTAGGAGGAGGTCGGCAGGGGTAAAAGAGGGTTCTAATGACCTGGGCACAGAGAGGTGATGAGGGAAAATTGGAGAGAATTGTTCAGCATAGAAATACATCTTTCTGAGAAAAAAATAAGAGCCCTGAGCTCCTTGAGCAGAATGAGATCCCTTCTAGCTCCAGTGGAAAAAAAGATAAGATGAATTTGGAGGCAGCAGATCTTGGTTCTAACCCTGGCTTTGCCATTTATGCCTTTGGGACCTCTGGAAAGTTATTGACTTGTCCTGGACTCAGTTTCATTATCTGCAAAATAAAGTAGTTAGATTAAATGGTCTCTAAGATCTTTCCAGCTCTAAATCTATAGGCCTATGAATCCATGTATATGTTAATGGTAACTAGGCATGACATCGATCAAGTCCTGAGGAGTGCCACCAGGACGGGGAGGGGCCCCCAAGATCGTGTTTGGTCAAAGGCATTGGGGTGATTGGGCAGCTAGGTGGTATAGTGGATAGAGTACCGGGCTTGGAACCAGGAAGGCTTATCTTCAGGAGTTCAAAATCTGGCCTCAGATACTAGCTGTATGACTCTGGGCAAGTCACTTAACCTTGTTTGCCTCAGTTTCTCATCTGATAAAAGTGAACTGCAGAAGGAAATGGCAAACCACTCTGGTATCTTTGCCAAGAAAATCCTAAATGGGGTCACAAAGAGCCAGACAGGACTAAAAGTACTCAACAACAATATAGGGTATAAGGCTCCGCTGGTCATACAGAGATGAATTCTCCCCTCAAAGGGATTACAGTCTAATCAGGGGACAAAACAGAAGAAGAAGAGGAAAAGAGAAGCTAGGAAGCCCTGTATAATTATGTGCTGTAGGAGTTCATTGGAGAGATCACTACAGGTTAGGGTGGTCAGGAAAAGCTTCATGGTAGGGAAGGGGTAGGAAGTGAGCTGATCCTTAAAGTTTCAGAGGGTAAAGACTGGATAAGGGCAGTGAGAGAGGGAGGCATCCTAGAAAGGGGGAATGGTCCAAGTAATGGAGTAAAGGCAGGAACAAACCTGGAATATTCGAGCAATAGTGATGAACTCCAATTGACAGAAGAATGAGGGTCTAGAGTAGGGGTAGATGAGATAAGGCTGAGGGTAACCAGATCCCGAAGCAGAATAATAGCTCACGTTTATATGGCATTGTAAGGTTTGCAAAACATTTCATATACACATATATGTATATCATGTGTGTATGTATGTATATATGTATACACACACATATATGCACATATATATCTGATATGATCTTTTGTGAGGCACTGCTATTATTGCCTCCATTTTTCAGATGGGGAAACTGAGGGCTGGAAGGTTTGGATGATATGATCCGACTATGTGAAGAACTCTCTGGCGTCTAGTATAGGTTGGATGGAAAGGCACAGCAGGAAGCAGGAGATTAGGTTGGAGCCTGTTGCAGTAGTCCAAGAGAGAGACAAAGACCAGGACTCTGGGTTTGAGAGGTCATCTGACCCATGGTTCAGCCTTCTTGAGTCACATCCATTCCCTGGAAATATCCCATAAGTCCAGTGGCTGGCATTCACAAACCTGGACCATTTTCAGAGTGTTCCCAAAGGTGACAGATGTGCATGTGCCCACCTGCACTGGGCTGACACAGCAACAGGCATCTGAATGGAAAAAAATGCAGTCATTCCAGATGTTTCCACCTTGCTTAGAGCTGGAGTCACCCACACTCAGTCATGTAGTTAGGACTCTGCCTATCCATTGTTACTCATGAACCTTACCCTCCCGGGAGTAGCAGACCAGTCAATTGTGCAGCCATTGCCCACAAGAAAAGGTCCCTTGGGTCTACAGAGACTAAGCCCTGTGATCTGGAGAGGGTATGGCTTTCCTGGCTCACTTGGGTAATTATGGCTGGCTCAACCTGCCTGGGGAACATACAATCACAGAACCTCTGAATTGGAAAAGATGTCAGTGGCCATCCAGCCCGACTCTGTGCTTGATCTAGCATCCCTTCTGCAAAACTCCCAATGGGTGGCTATCCACCTTTGCTTGAAGACTGGGAATGAGGTGAAGTGACTACCTCTGGAGTGACCCCCTTTACTTTTGGACAGCTCCATCTGCTAGGTTTTTCTTTTGATGGATCCTAAATCTGCTTTTCTGTAACTTGCCTCCATTATTCCTGGTTTTGCCAAGCAGAACAAGGCTCTTCCCTCTCATGATAGCCCTTCACATTCCTGAAGGCAGTTCCCATGTCCTCTCCTATATCCTCTTTTTCCGTTCTAAACACTCCAAGTTCCTTCATTTAGTCCCAATAGGGTGCCATCTTGAGGCCTTTTACCACCCTAGTTGGTTTTCCCTGGGTGCTCCTTAGCTCATCATCATTCTTCCTAAAATGTGGTACCCAGATCTGAACACAATCCATAGGCAAAATATGGTCTGTTAAGGGCAAGTGATGGGGTGTGGAGGGAATGGAATATTGCCCCCTTGTTCCTGGAAGTCATGCCTCCCTGAATGCAGCCCAAGATGGCATTGGCTCTTTTGGTTGCCATATCATACAGTTGACTCATAGCGAACGTGTGGTCCTCTAAAACCCCCAGTTGTTCTTCAGATGAATTGCTAACAATAGCCAGGTTTGCCTGCTGGTACCCAATCATAATGCAACTTGGAGCCTGCTCTTTGCCAGCTGTGGCCCCTGATATGGTAGGTACCCCACACCTGGCCAGGAGGTGTAACTGGAAGATCCGAGTCAGACCAACTGCATGGTTGTTGGAGGCAGTGTGGTGCATGCAGTAGAAAGTCAGAAAACCTGGCTTCAAGGCTTGTCTCAGACACTTTATGGCTTTGTGACTTGGGACAAACCCTCAGTTTCCTTAACTATGAAATAAGGGGGTTAGATTAGATGTCCTCTGAGGTCCCTTCTAGCTATAGATTTATGACCCTAAAGGACACTGGTATGGAAGGTGACCTATGTGTGGACAAATGGGTTAAAATGTCCAATATTTTAAGTCCAAGTCTTCTGTAAGGAGACCTTTGCTCCCTGAAATGTATTCACAGGGTCCTTAGAGGTGATGAGCCTCTGTACAGCTGTCAGGATCTGGTCAGATTACTCACCCTGCCCACACCAATGACTGAGGAGGAGCTTCCAGGAAAAATTAATTCAACGATCTACCTCTGAGGAGATCAGTGAGGGAGAGGAGTCATCTCCAGTGCCTTAGGACTGGGCAAGGCTCTGCTGTAGGGGTTCAATGGGAGTAGGGAGGTTTCTGCAGAACAGAGCCTGGTGTGTGTGTGTGTGTGTGTGTGTGTGTGTGTGTGTGTGTGTATTTCCAAATCAGATTAACTCCCATTTCTAATCAGATCATGATGACATCATCAGAGGCAAGATGTGAGGGGTGCTGGCAGAGCAGAGATGAGCAGAGCAGAGTCTCCACTGGCCTCCTGAGGTGCTGCCAGTAATGCCCTAGAATTCCATTGCTTTGTTCTAAGACACAGAGAGGCTATGCAGTGCCCTGGAAAAAAAAAACCTCTCGACTGGCCATCAAAAGCTTGCATTTGAGTCCTGACCATCCCCTTGGTAGCTGTGTGACTTTGGGCAAAGTACTTGGCCTTTCTGAGACCCAGCTTCCCTCCTGTGAAATGAGGATGGAATGACAGCTGTCCCACTGTCAAGAAAAGGCTGCCAAGTCCCAGATAAATGTGTCACTGTTATTTAGGCAGAATGGCAAGCAGAAAGGGGCCTCAGAGGTCACCTAGTCCAACCCATGCCTGAAGGGGGAATCAATGGATTGGAATCAGAAGACTTCGACTTAAAACCCAGCTACCTACTACCCTGTATGGCCCTTGGGATAGTTAATTAACCTCTCTGGGCCTCACTTAGGTGACTCAGTGCTCTTTCCACTGAGCTTGGAGTTAGGAAGACCTGAGATCAAATCTTGCCTCAGCTGTGTGAACCTTAACCTATACTTGCCTCAGTTTCTTCTACTGTTAAATATGGGGGAGAGGATAATAATAGTTCCTATCTTACAGGGCTGTTGTGAGGATTAAATGGAATGATTTTTATAAAGCACTTATCACAGTGCCTAGCATAGAGTAGGGGCTTAGTAAATGCGATGGGGAAGGTAAGGGTGCAGAATGGAGCTGCTTCACAGAGAGTTATCACAGCAGGGGGAAGAGAAGAGCCACCAGCCTGAAGTCAGAAGACTTGGGTCTGAGTCCTAAATCACCTGAGCAAGACAGAGACATGAGAGATCAGATGGTCTGCTGGAAAGTGCACAGATCAGAGCTACAATCCCTCACCTGTTCCTACCTGAGTGAGCTTGGGCGAGTCACTTAACCTCTGTCTGCCTCAGGTTCCTCATCTCTAAAATGGGGATAATGAGAGCACCTATCTCCCAGGGTTGTTGTGAGGATAAAAATGAGAGTATGTTTATGGAAGTGTTTTGTAAACCTTAAAGTACTTTGTAAATGCTAGTGATGATGATGGTGATGGCAGCATTTCTGTTGTGGTCAGGAAAAAAAAGGTGATTTCCTTGCAATCTTAGAACCCAGAATGTCAGAGCTGGGAGAAACCTTAGAACACAGGATGTCAAATCTGGGAGGGTCTTTAGAACACAGAATGTCAGAGCTGGGAAGGGTGTTAGAACAGAAAATGTTAGAGCTGGGAGGGCCTTTAGAACATGGAATGTTGAAGCCTGGAGTAGCAGGCACTTTAGAAGATGTATAATTAGAATATCTGAGCTGGCAAGAAGCTTCACCATCATATTCTTCATACAAACGAGGGAATCGAAACCTAGAAGGGCAAAACTGTTCTAGATTCTGCAGTGAATGATAAGGTGAGGAGGATGAGAATCCAGTTCTTTTGGTCCCCAGATCAGTGCCCATTCTACCCAACTGTGTGGATTCACTTTAGCTTGACTTCCACCGTGGATAATCCTAGAGTTGACCCTTTCTAGCAGACCCTTTGCAACGTTCCATGCAGGGACTTTGTCCCTGTCTCTAAAGTCTCAGGAGCAGAAACTCAGCATTCATGGTGAGAACCACCGAGCATGAATTTCAAATGTTTCTGCTTGCCAGATCCCCAGAGTTGCCCATCTATGAAATATCCCCCAAATCTCTCATATTTCCTGTGGTCCTAACTAGAATTGATCTCTTTCTCTAAACCTTGTTGTCTGTTCCTTCCAAATGGCAGGTGTCCCACCTTCCCCTATAATTATGTTGTCTCGGCCACTAGGTTGTAAACTCCTGGAGAACAGGGCCCAGGTATGATCCACCTGCATCTCTCTTTGTGGCCAATGAAGATTTGAATACAGCCAGTGCCCAGGGTTTCTTGAATGATTGAACGAGTAGCATGAATAGCCTATGGGAAGCAAAAGAACAAACTGTGGGGAAGGTAGAAACTGAAGCCCGACGGCCTCTGGGCAGCTTCCTGAGTGACATTTGAAAGTTGATGTTTGTGGGATAAAAATAGCTTCTTGTCTGTGGCAAGGGCAGCAGTTGTGCATCTGCTGGCAGCCGATGCCGTTATTTTAGCCGAGCATGGCGGAAATCAGTAGCCCCCTCGGGCGCTCTGTGTGTGCCCAGGAGAAAGGATGCCTCCCTCCCCCCACTATCTTGCCACTTTGGGCACTTCCTTTCTATCTCTTGCTCAACCTTTTTTGCAATGATAATGATCAGGGGACCAACCAAAGGAAGGGTGGGGAGAAGGTGAAGCTTCTCTGCTTTCATTCCTTCCTCCCAGTGGGGTGGCCCATCAAAGGAAGACCAGAGACAGAGTGTATGTGCCATGCATTCCTGTCTCCTCTGCGCCCCTCTTTCTCGAGGGTGCTCAGTACCCTCATGCTGCTTCTATTCTACCCCAAATTCCCTGGGAGTTTTCATAAGTGTGGGTCCTTCTTGTATCACCCACTGTTTGAAACTGACCTGTACACCATGTGGCAGGGACTCAGGGCCAGATTCTTGCACTTCTGAGTGAGTCTGTACCATCAATCAGTCAGTTAATGAGCATTTGTTTTTGAATTAAAATTTTTAAATTATTTTTTGTTCAAGGAACAAAAATCTATTTTTCTTCCTTCTTCCTTCCCTTGGGGTGGGGAGCAAAATAAAAAACTTTTCTAACAAAGAGACAGTCAAGTAAAAGAAATTCCTATTCTGGTCATGTCCAAAAACTTCACAAGCATTTACTAAGCTTTTGCTATGTTTTGCTGTGCTCACACTCCATTGGGGGAAGCACCATGTGTGTGTATATATATATATATATATACATATATGTATATATATATATATATATACACACACACACATATACATATATACACATATATATGTATATGTGTGTGTGTGTGTGTGTATACAAGCTACATACAGAGTAGATGGAAGGGAATCTGAGCAGGGAAGGATTGGCAGCAGGGAGAACCAGGACAGGCTGCAAAAGGTGGAATTTCAATTTATCTATCAGTCAATCAACATTTGAACTGAATCTTGCAGGAAACCAGGGAAACTAGAAGATGGAGGTGAGGAGGGAGAATATTCCAGGCACTAGTGGGAAGGCCTGGTGCCAGGAGCACAGAGCGTCGTGTTTGAGGAACAGCAGAAGGGCCAGAGCTATTGGATTGTGGGCTGTGTGGAAAGGAGTCAAGGGTAAGAAGATCGGTGAGGTGGGAAGGGTCCAGCTTGTGAAAGGCTTTCAATGTCAATAGATGAATTTATATTTGATCCTGGTTGTAATAGGATTTCATTGAGAAGGGGAATGTCATGGTCAGATCTACATTAAAATATTTTTAAAAATTAATAAGAATTTAAATTCTCTCTTCCCCCATTTCACCCATCCCCCAGTGCTAAAAACTGAAAATGAAAATCTACAGACTCAGCAAAGTATATTAGCTCTTCCTGTAGCTTCTGATGGGTCTGTGGAAAAGTCAGTGTTTGATGTAAATCTGAAAAAGAAAGAAATCTAAAACCCTTGTAACAAATATGCAAAGCTAAGAAAATAAATCCCTACATTGACTATGACTGGAAATGTATTTCTCATTCTTCACATTGAGTGTTCTTTTCTCTGTCAGGAGATGGCTAACATATCTTCTGAAATCATAGATAGGCATCACATGGATCTAGTTTTTAGGTCTTTTTAAGTTGTTTGTCAGACTTACAATTTAGGAAAGTCACCTTGTGGCAAAGAACAGGAAACAACTTTTTATTTTGAAACTTGGGATATAATTCATCCCTATCCTCACTGTATTAAATTTAAAAAGCAATATCCCTTATAGGAACCTTCTCAATCACACAGCAAGTAAAAGACTGGTGTCACTGTTGAATATGAAAATCTAATACAACCTAATAAGACAGGCTGATTAAGAATTTACAATGCAGTAAAAATACACTCATGAAAATTTAGCACTATGGACAGATGCATGCTGAAGGCATGCATAGGCAAACAAGTTGTATACATTTATTAACCATGGTGCCAAGAAGCAATAATACTGCTTTTCTCTTATAGTAAATATCTTTCACTAACAGTTATAGATATTTCATATGCATCTAAATATACAAAGGTAAATTATATATCGTAAAAGGTAAAAGAAGAGATGCCTATCAACTGGGGAATGGCTGAACAAACTAGGTCATATGAATGAAATGGAATACTATTGTGCCAAAGGAAATGATGAAAGGGACAGTCTCTGACAAACCTGGGGTGACTTGTATGTGCTGAAGCAGAGTGACCAAAACCAGAACAATTGATATGATAATCACATTGCCAAGGCAAACAATTTTGAAGGACTTCGGAACTCTGAGCAGTGTGATGACCGACCACAATTCCAGAAGGCTGATGAAAAAGATTGCTTCCTGACAGAGAGATGATGGACTCAAGATGCAGGATGAGATATATATTTTTGGACATGGCCGACGTAGGGATTAGTTTTTGCTTCACTGTGAATATTTGTTGCAAGGGTTTTGGTTTTCTTTTCCAATTGAAGGGGCAAGGGAAAGGGAGAGAAAACTAACATTTAATTAAAAACAAGAAAAATCACTCACTTTGACAGCTAGATGGAGGATGGATAAGAGTTGAGAAAGATTTAAGGGGGAAAGACCAGTTAGAAGTCTATTACAATAGTCTAGGCAAGAGGTGATGTATGTACAAAATATTTATACTAAGTAGTTTTTCTGGATGGGGAGAGGGGGAGAGTTCTTAACCACTAGAGCGATCAGGAAAGACTGAGAAATGGGCTTGCAGCTCAACCTTGGGTGGAGCTAGGGATTCCAAGTAGGGATGAGTAGGGGAAGTATTCTGGCCACGGGAGAGAGCAATGCAAGGGCCTGGAAGATGAAAGTGTTATACATGTGCCCTGCGAGTGTCTCTTGTGAGAGAGTGTTGTGGACACTGAATCCTTAATGCAGAGCTTATACCCCAGGCTCCAAGGTTCCACACAGGTGGAGAGGATTGTAGCCAGGAAAAGATGAGACTTGGGTGAGAGAAGGGGCAGAGCATAATGGCTGTCTTCAAATATTTCTGGGAATGGGTACATGCATTTGATGTGTTCTGATTATTGGAGATAGGGTGAGGTGAGGGAGGGGGAAGAACAAGGGCAAATGGAAATTCAAGGAACATTTATGGAGGCCTGCCATGTGCAAGAGGAAGAAGCATTTGAATATAGCTAGAAAGCTGGGCTTGGAGTAATGAAGACTTGGGTTCAGATTTCATCTCTGACATTTACTAGCTATATGACCTTAGGTAAGTCACTTAACTTCTCAACTTAGATAATGTTTGTAAAATGTTTAGCACAAATGCCTGACACCTAATAGGTACCTAATAAATGTATGTTTCCCTTTTCCTTTCCCTCAGGAAGATCCCTGGGACTCAGTTACTTCAAGGCACTGTGCTAAATGCTGGGGATATAAAGAGGAAACATCATAGTCCTTATCCGCAAGAAGTCATTGAGGAAGAGGAAGGTAGTGAATAGCTAGAATTTGGATAGCCCTTTAAGACTTCCATTGCACTCTGGATAGTCATAATAGCTCACAGCTTTACTTTTATAATTATCTCATTTGATCCTCATACCAGCTCTGAGAATTAGGTGCTATGATTATCTCCATGTTATAGATGAGAAAACTGAGGCACAGAGTTGGATAAATGACATCCCCAGGATCATGTAGCTAGTAAAACATTTGAGGCTAAATTTGAATTTGGGTCTTCTTGACTCCATGTCCAACACTCTATCCACTGTCCCACATAGACTCTTCTACACATATTATCTCCCTTGAGTCTCATAACAACCCTATGAGATAGGTGCTAGTTATTGTTAACCCCATTATACAGATGAAGTCATTGAGGCTGATGAATGTTAAATGACTTCCCTAGCATCATATAGTGGAATAAATGTCTGAGGCAGGATTTAAACCCAGGTCTTTCTGACTTCAAGCCCAATATGCTATGCAGCATCGCTCTAATTTCCACTCAAGTAAGGCAGGATCATTTTTTATTAAAGAGAATTTGGGAGGCTTTATGGAGGAGGAAGCATCTGAGTCAGAGCCTTGAAGGACCTGAAATGGAGAGATGAAGGTGGGGATGAGATCCCATTCTGGTGCTGAGGCTAGCTTGTAGAAGTACACGAAGATGAGAGAGCACAGAATGAAATCAGGACTCTCTAACAGCTCAGTTAGAATAGAGCATACAGTGTGTAAAAGGAAGTCCTGTGAATTAGAACTGGGAAGGCCACTAGCAGCCAAGGCTGTGGAGGAACTTGAATGCCAATCTAAAGAATCTGTATTTTATTTGGTAAAAAAAATGGGGCACCACTGAAGATTTTTGAGCTCTAGAGTGATAGGATTTGATTTGTGCATTGGAAAGATTCCTTTGGTGGCTGAGTGGAGTATGGATTATAGAAGGCAAGGAGACAAGTAAGGAGGCTCTTGAATTTGTCTGGGTGAGCAGCTCTGAAAGCCTGAGCTAAGGCTTTGATGGTGTGTGAATGGAGAAGTAGGGGGCACAGGAGATGCAGAGGAGGTGAAACCAAAAAGAACGTGCAACTGGTTGTCTGTGGGGAGTGGGGTGGGTGAAAATCAACCAATCAATGAGCAATTGTTTATTAAGCATTTACTCTGTGCCAGGTCCTATGCGTAAGGAAGGGACAAACAAAGATGCACCCAAGGATTTGAACTTGGGTGACTTGGAGGATGCTGGAACCATTAGCAGAAAGAGAGGTGTTAGGAGGGACAGCAATTTTAGCAGGGAAAGAGGAGTTTGACCTTGAACATATAGAGTCTGTGGTATTGGCAAGACATCCAGGTGGACATATTCAACAGGCAGTCAGAGATGTGGGCATGGAGCTCTGTGGAGAGATTGTGGCATTCTCTTCTTTCCTCTCCTCTCCTCTCCTCTCTTTTCCGCTTTTCCACTTCCCTTCCCTTCTCCCCCCTTCCTTCTCTTCTTTTCCCCATCTCTCTTTTTGTCTCTTTCTCTATCTCTCTCTATTTTTACACACATACACACATACACATGGCTTAATAGAGGCAATGTGGTGCTGGGCTTAGTGTTAGAAATAACTGGGTTCAAATCCTACCTCAGTTACTTACTATGATTAATATAGCTATAGTACCTACAAAAGGGGCATTGGTGAGATTCAAATGAAAATATGTCAGTTAAATTCTTTATCATATTAAAAGACTTATAGAAATCCCAGTGGTTATTATTACCTGCATAGAGGTATTAATTAAAATTATAACAGTGGATGAGATAAACAAAGAGATAAGGAGAGAGAGAGAGAGAGAGAGAGAGAGAGAGAGAGAGAGAGAGAGAGAGAGAATAAGAGGATATAGGGCAGAGTCCTGGGAAATATCAACCTTTAGGAGTCAGAAGAGGAAATCTGGTGTGGTCAATGCCATCCAGTGCTGCAGAGATGTCAAAGAGGATGACCAGGCCTTTGGATTTGGCACTTAGGACATTATTAGTGACCTTAGAGAGATGATCTTCAGTGGAATGGAAAGGAGGAAAGTCAGATTTCAGAGGGTTAAGGAGTGGTGTGGGAGTTGAGACATTGGAGGCATTTAGCAAAAAACCTCTCTAGAATTGGGTTCTTAACCTTTTATGTGTTGTGGGCTTATTGGACAATCTGGTGAAGTCTATGTACCTCTTCTCAGAATAATGCTTTTAAATTCATAAAATAAAATCCATAGTATTACAAAAGAAACCAGTTATGTTGAAGGACAGTTAGCAAAATATTGAGAAACTAAGTTCATGGATCCCAAAAGTTTGGGGGTGAAGAAGAGGATCACAAGCATAGTAGGGCAACATTATTAAGGTGTTGAGGAGACTGGAGACCCTGCCCTGTAAGGAGAGGAATATTTATCATGGAAGACTTAGAGAGGACTTACTTGGATATTTGAAAAAGCAATCAAGTGGGGAGGGGTTTGACTGTTTCTGTTTGGCTCCAGAGGGCAGAACTGACACCACTTCCACCCAAGAAATGGATCAGATTGACGTTCTGAGAAAGTGGGAATTTTCTAACAATTAGAGCTGGGTATAGTAGAGTGGGCTACCTTGGGAGATGTTGGCTTCACCATAACCAGAAGTCTTCAACAAAGGATACATTTCCCTAGGACCTTGCTCCCTGTCTGCCAAATTGGCACTAAACAAATGGATAGATAACAAATGTCTGTTGGTTGATAGTTAGTATAGAGATATTATATTCTTGTTTTATATGCCAATTATACATTAACCTCTGAATTGTTTTTAGCTTTGAGATTCTGTCAGAAAGACAGGACTACAGCTTGAAAGAATAGGAAAACCAAGAGAAAGAGTTTTTTTTTTAAGTAACAACCCTGATATATGAATCTGGAAAATATTTCTAGGAAGAGGGGAAAGTACAACAGAGAGGGGTATGTTAAAGAAGAGAGGGAGAGAGGGAATGGTTGATAGAAAACAGTCCTGGCAACGAGAGGGGATAGGATGGGGTGGGATGGAAGGCATTAGAGTGATGGTTAGCTTTGGCGAGCAGTGGGGTTGTCTCATCTTAGGATTCGGGTGGGGAAAAAGAAGATGGGTGAAAATAGGGGAGATTTCAGCTTACAGAAGAAAAATCTCAATGAGAGAAGAGGCAAGATGCCCCCTCTCTGCATGTTAGTTTCAACTGGCTAAGGATCACATGGCAGAGTAACTGAAAGGATTTGTGATCTCCTGGAGAAGAAATCATTATTCTACTCTTTTCCCATCCTATCTATCTTTGAGGCATCTTCCCCTTTAATCTAGACTTTGCTCTTCCTACTGCATCTGACATTGAACATGACACAAGGATTGTGGGCTGTTCATTTCTTTACATAACAATGGAATAAACAATAGCCGAGGAAAGGCTAAAAAAATGCAAGGGAACAGAAGGGTGGCATGAAAAGACTGGCCATAACAGCAGCTGATGCAAATGCTTTTAAATGTAGCAGCTGGAGAGGCTTCCTCTGCTTAGTCCCTTGCTCACTCATGGGTTGGAAGTTGAAGTGATGTTGAGGGAATAGTTCAGTTAGAGGAACAGTGTCCTTCCCAACTCTTCAGTCAAGGAGGGAAAAATGGAGTCCATCTCATCTATATAATTGCTCAGTGGGTGCTTAGCTTTTGGTAGTGGCAGGATCTCACCAACACCTTTCGGAATCTTCAAGGAGTGGATAAATGCTTGATGCTGCAAAATCCACATGGTGTCAAGATGGAGGACAGCTGTGATTTGAACCCTCTTGACTCTATTCCTTTCTCTTCTTTCTCCCCAAATTTCTTGTTAATCCCATAAAGCTCCTGGTTTTATAACATCAGTGGCTTGTGGAATCCCGGGAAATCATCTTCCTCTCCATGGTCATCTGAAGAAAGGCCAGATTCTAACAAAGAGTTACAAAAGAACAGCAACAACAACAAACAACAAAACAACCAAAAACCAAATAAAACTAATCGACCCATTTACTTCTTCTGATAGTATGGATGGTGTTAAACACCCATAGTCCCCCACCTATTCAAAGGCAGAAAGGATTTATGTTATCTCATCTGTTCCATAGTGTTAAATCTGGTCATTATAATCACACAGGGTTTGTTTTTTTCTAACAGCTTCATTTTACAGATGGGGAAACTGAGGTACAGAGAGATTAAACAAATGTTCAAAGTCACATAATTAGTAAATGGCAAAGCCACCCAGACTCCAAAGCTAACATTCCTTCCACTGTATCATGCATGCTTCCAGTTATGGGATTATTGCCAGGAGTTCTTATGGCCTTCCTCCCTCCCCCTCTCAATTCTCCCCACCACCTCATACTGTGATACATATACACAGGAAGCCAGGGCTTTATTTTAAGCCTGGGGGGCACTAGCCTGGAACCAGGTATGTATTCTGGGCAATATGTAAAGCCAGTGCAAGAGGTGACGCACTTTTACCCTAAGACTTCCTGTAAAAGCACATCACCCTTTGTACAATAAATCTTTCCTCTTGGTCTGGGTCTAGGGCCAAGCCTGGGTCCCAGCCACCTGGTGAAAAGGTTTGTGGGCTTTGGCCTTTGAGAGTCTGGGAAGTTAGTTTAGAGGAATGGTCCAGCCTATCTGGTCCAGAGCAATGTCCCTGGCTAATGTCGAAAGGTAATATCAAGTAAAATCCATTCATCCAACATCTTAAACTGATAGAATTTCATTAGTGGAAAGGATGCAAAAGAGAAGGCATTACCTTCTGTTTTGCCAATGTGCCCTATGGACCATAGGACTTTTGCATCTGACTCGCTGCTCAAACCTTCTGTATATATTGTCTCCCCCATCAGAATGTGAGCCCCCTGAGAGTGGCAACTATCTGACTTTTTTGTTTTTCTCTCTAGTGTTTAGCACATAGTAAGCGCTTAATAAATGCGTTACCCATTCATCCATCTATTAATTTACCTATTCATTTGTGCCCCGAGAAATGTGTCTAGGATGGTCCCCTGTCTCCGTGGGTGAGGTGCCTGAAAGAGTCAAACTGCTCAATTAGCAATTAAAAGAAGTGACTTCTGGAGGGACAGTGGGAGAGCAGAGTCCGGTAGATCCAAGTTCGAATATGGTCTCAGATACTTCCAGAGCACAGAAGTGATGTGTGAGCCCTCTCCAGGCCTTGATGAGAAGCTCACTTACTAGTTGTGGGGTGATGGGCAAGTCAGGTCACCATTCTCTGCCTGTTTCTTCATCTGTAAAATGGGGACGATAATTACATTTGCCTCCCAGGGTTGTTATGAGATAATACTTACTATCATTATCATTGCATTTTTATTGTTCTTCCACATCTTACAGATGTTGATATCAGAAGCTCTTTCTGTATCCCAGTATCAAAGCACGTCTGAGTTGGAAGGACCCCCGAGGTGGTCCAGTCCAATGCGTACTTGATTAAGAGTCCCTTCCGGACCTCCCCAAGAAATAATCTTTCAGCCTTTGTTTGAAAATCCCCGGGCAGAGAGAACCCGCTACCTCCTGGGGGGCTGCCCATCCTACTTGTGGATAACTCTAATTATTCCTGTCAACGTGGAATGGAAATTGGTCTTCTTGCGCCTTCCAGCCAGCGCTCCTGGTTTTACCCTCAAGGGCCCAAGCAGAGTAAGGTTAGCCCCTCTTCTGACAATTCTTCAAATCCCTAAAGACAGCTACCATGTCCACCCTCACCCCTACCCTCCATTCTCCTTTCTCCAGACTAAACTGCACTAGATTTTTCAACAGACTTTTCCTTTCTGTGGAGGGATCTTGAGACCCTCTTGTATATATTTATCTATGCACACATTATTTCCCTTGTTAGAATATAAAGCCTCCTGAAGGCAAGAACCTTAAAAACATTTCTTTCTTTTCTTTTTTTGAGCCATTGCCCTCTCTTCCTCCCTCTTTCCCTTCCCTTCTCTCTTTCCCTCCCTCTTTTGTTCCTTCTTTCTACCTTGCTTCCTTCCCTCTGTCCCTCTCTCTCTCCCTCCCCCCCTCCCTCTCTCTCTCTCTCCCTCCTCTCTCTCTCTTATTCCCTCTTTTCTTTACTTCCCTCCCTCTTCCTCTTTCTCCCCTCCCTCCCTCCTTCCCTCCCTCTTTCCTTTCTTTCCTTCCTTCTTCCCTCCCTCCTTCCTTCCTTGCTAGTTTTTCCTTTGTAACCCTAATACTTAATATATACTTGTTGATTGACCTGCCCTCTTTTGGAAACTCTCCAATGTCCTTCCTCAAGTGTGCCCATAACAGACCCCAATACTCCAGCTGGCCTCTGACCAGGGCAGAAGACAATGAGACTGCCACTTCCCTGGGACTGTATTCTCTCTTGTCTCTTTTGCAATATCAGATTCCATTATCCTAGAGAGCCTGGCTGAATCTCTCCTGCTTTAACTTATTCCCATTCCCTCTTGGTATCTTGACTACGTGGCAAACAATTGGCCAAGAGCCTTCCAGAGCACAGAACTGGTGTATGAGCCCTCTCCAGGCCTTGATGAGAAACTGCGAGGGTTCCCCCACCTCCCAACTACAATGTGCAATATGAAAAAGTGCTAATAGGCTAGCATGCTGAGTGTGACCTTGACCTGGGGAACCAGGGCTCTGTGTGCTTGGCTGTGGGTCTGGGACTAGGTGTCTGGGGCTGGAGAATGTGGAGAGGGCTGGAGATGGGAAAGCTCCAAAAGGAGAGATTTTCATTAGGGGGAAACTCTTTTCGCTAGGAGGGGTCTAAACCTCTCAGGCAACTGGAGGCTGTAGCCTGGCTGGAGGGAAGGAAGGAATGCAGACTTCTTGGAGGGACAGGCCGGATCTTGGAACAAGAGGAGACAGGACCTGGGAAATTGGAAAGATTATCCAGTAATAAGGCAATAGTATTACTTAGTGTGGATTTCGGCTCCAGAGACATTATTACTGATTTCCTGTGCCAGGGAGATTGGGAGCAGGAGGGGAGGGCATCTGGAAAGAAGGAAGAGTGGATTTGGCAGAAGAGAAGACTGAGCAAGGAGAATAGGAGGCCTGCCAGGGAAGGGGCTGAGAGAGGCTAGTCTGGGCTTTGGGGCCCAAGTGTAGTTTGGGCTGAGAATCGATCAGTTCAAATCCCACCTTCTACAGAAAGCCTTTCCCAATCCCTCCTAATCCTAGTGCCTAACCTCTGGTGATTACCACCAATTGAGCCTGTCTATAGTTTGTAAATAATTGTTTGCGTGCTGACTGATAGTCAATACCTTCTCCTCTAAGGCCACCTTCCATCTAGACTGTGGGTCACAATTTATGTACAAAGTATCTTTCCAAAATTTTAGAACATAAGCTCCATGAGGGTAGGGATGGTTTTTGTTTTTGCTTTCTTGATATCTTCAGTCTTTAGTGCAGTGCCTATCATACAGTAAGTGCTTAATAAATACTTGTTCATTGATAAGAAATGGGGGAGGGGGTTTGTTAGGTGACTCTGGGTTACCATCAATTTGCTGTATTACCTCAGAAAGATCTCTTTCCACCTTTGTTCTTTTCTGTGTAGTTTCCCTACTTGAGGTCAAAAGGACTCACTACTTCCAGTCCATGGCTAGAGGTTTACCTCCTGAATTCAGGAAGAGAACTCATCTCTTCCTTGCACCTGGATGCAACTGGTACATAGGAAGAACAGACAGGGATAGCAATCCCACATGTGGCACTGTCCCTCCTTGGGGACTGTTGCTGGATATTGGCCTCCATGGGGGCAGCTCAGTTAAAGAGCCTCAAAACTCTGGGCAGGGGTGGGAAAATGAGAGTGGAGGAATAGGAACACAAGTGAGAAGGGGGCCATCAGTTTCAACTAGGCAGCTAGTGGATAGAGGGCTCAGACTGGTGCTAGGAGGACAGTTCAAATCCTGCCTCTACCTACTAGCTGTATGGCTCTGGGCAAGTAAATTAACTGCTGTCTGCCTCAGTTTCCCCATCTGTAAAAATGGGGATAATAGTAACACCTACCTCTTAGAGTTGTTGTAAGGATAAAAATGAGATGATATTTGAAAAGTGCTTTATAAATTCTTATACTTAATTCTTATTATTAAACACACACACACACACACACGATATTTTTCTCCAGTACCACTGCTCCAGTAGAACTAACTAGGGCCATTGGAAGACAGCTTTGAATGAGTGAGACATTTTAACTCTTGGTGGGCAAGAATATTTGTGAGTCAAGGAAGAGGAAGTAAAGCGAATACCTGTTCTATGCACTACAAGACCAGATACCCTGCAAGAAGGGTGAGATAGGAGGTGAAGGGGACCTCTGGATCCTCAGTTGTGAGAACAGAAGTGAGATGATATATCAGAGAGAATGCTGGAGTTGGAGCGGGGGTTCCAACCCTGACTTTGCCTCGTAGCAGAGGCAGCCAGTTTGATGGGCCTGGAGCAGGAAAGGCCTAAGTTCAAATCTGATCTCAGATAATTACTAGCTGTGTGACCCTGGGCAAGTCACTTAACCTCTGTCTACTTCAATTTCTTCAGCTAGAAAATGGGGACAATTTTAGCATGTATCTCCCAGGGTTGTTGTGAGCATTAAAGGAGATAACATTTATAAGGCTCTTAGCACAGCACTTGGCACGTAGTATGTGCTATGTAAATACTAGTTGTTATTAAGATTATTTTATTGTTATTTTTACTTCTCTATGGGCCTCAGTTTCCTCATTTGTAAAAATTGAAGGGAGGATTGCACTGAATGGCATCTCAAGTCCCTTCAAGCTCTAAATCTATGATCGTTGGATCTCTGGGCCTCAGTTTGTTTATCTGTAAAGTGGGAATGAGAGTACCCGTCCTGCCTCCCTTTTGGCATTATGAAGATCAGAGGAGAGGCTGTGTATGAAAATACCCAAGTGATGAAATTCTCTGCAAATGTACAATAGTAGTGATGATAGGCAGGCATCATGGCACAATGGAACGAACACTGGCTCTGGAGTCAGAGGACCTGGGTTCAAATTTGACCTCTGACGCTTAGTACCTCTGTGACCTTAGATAAGTCACTTAACTTTCCAAGACCTCGGTATTCTCATCTGTAAAATGAGAGGGTTGGACCAGAAATCTTCTAAGTCCCTTCTAGCTCTACATCTATGATTTATGAAAGTGATAATGATAATGAGTACCAGAGGTTTATCTTGTGAGACTGGGGGACCCTGAGGCACCAAGAAGGGAATCCTCAGCAGGGCCTGAAGGGTCACAGATTTAGGGGGTACAGGTTCATTGCAGAAGGGGACGGGTAGTGAATTGTGTCAGTTCCCTTCTTAGAGAAACTGCCAACGCCATGGGGTGGGGGGAGGAGTGGGAGAGGAGAGGGAAAGGAGAAGAGCCAGCAGGAGTTAAACTCTGTCAGCTGAACTAGGCCCATGGACATCAGCTGAGCCGGCAGAGGCACCCTGTTCTTGCGGCCAGATGGAGGAGCTCTGTTAGATGGAGGAGTCCCTGGGTGAGACATATCCCTGATACGGGGCACAGCCCTTCGCCAGATCATGGACTGGTGGTAATATATCAAGCTGCAAAGAGTGTATTATATTTGCTGGTCCCTTCTCTGGGCATACTGTGTTCTGCGGTAGTGCTTAGGATTTGGACCCGCGTCCTTTGACTCAAGAACCAGAGACTCCAGTCCAGAGACTCTTCCCTTTGTACCAGGCTCGCTCCAGTAGGGGAGAGCTTATTCAGTAAGAGCAGGCCAACTGCAGTTTCTAATGCTTCAGATAGCTTGAGGACGATGAGGTCATTGATGACCCTGGAGTGGGGAAAGCCACTTCAGGTGAGTGGTTGGGGCTGGAAGCCAGACTGCAGGGAACTGAGGAGAAATCGAGTGCAGGGGCTATGGACCCAGGCCACTCATGCAAGATTGCCATTTCTCCCTTCTATCTTCCCTTTTTGGATTCTTCCTCTTTCTTTTTCCCTTTGTGCTTCTTCAGAGCTGATAGGGCCCTTAGAATACAGAATGTTAGAGCTGGGAGGGCCCTTAGAACACAGGATGTCAGGTCTGGGAAGGCCCCTAGAACACAGAATGTCAGAACTGGGTGTGCCCTTAGAACACAGGGTATCAGAACTGGGAGGGCCCTTAGAACACAGAATGGCAGCCTGGGAGGGTGCTTAGAACACAGGATGTCAGAAATGGGAGGGTGCTTAGAACACAGGATGTCAGGACTGGGAGGGCCCTAGAACATAATTTCAGAGTTGGAAGGAGCCTTAGAGATTACCTAGTCCAACCCCCTTCATTTCACAATTGAGGAAACTGAGTGCCAGAGACATTTAGTAATTTATTTGAAAATCATAGAGTGGAAAGAGGAGATTAGTGGTTGAGAGGAGATTTGAACCCAGGTCTTGTGACTCCCAGACTATATTTTATCCACTATACTTCGTTGCTTATTTGATCCTCATGGAAAAAAAAAAAGGTTGGGGGTGAGGCAATTGGGCTTCCTTGGCTGAATTTATACTTGTGGCAAGGTTCAAAACAGACCTATGTTCCTAGTTCTGCCTCTTGCTTCTTCTTTATTGCCGTTGCTACTTTTCCTGGGCAGATCAGAGGTCCTCCTTCTTCCTGCACAGGGGCTTCCATTGGGTGAAGATTTTCCTATAAAGATCACTGGTCTGAGGTCAGGAATCCTGGCTTCTCATTCTGCCTCTGCCTGTAACTCTCTGTGGTACCTTAAACAAGTCTGTTTCCTTCCTATGACTCTTCGTTTCCTCATCTGTAAAGTGGGGGATTGGTCTTGATGATCTCTGAGGTGTCCTCCTGGTTCTCTGAATCTCCCTCCTGAGGAGGGAGGGTTTAGAGGGTTTGCCTGATACAGGTATGACATACTCAATGGATATTTGATGTCATTGATGCAGGCGTTTCCTCCAGTGATCCCTAGACATTAGGGATCTGAGCCAGATCTCTGTAAATATTCATTGAGGAACTGAGCTAAATAAATCTAGAGGTAATAAGTTTGGGGCTCTGGGCTAGCCTCCAAACTGTGATCTCCAGGGAGTTTTCTGCTCACTCTCCCTAGCCTGGTGGGGGCTGCTAGGCCCAAGGTCACACCAGAGATTGAAGCTTTTTTTCTTTGGTTTTCCCAAGACAACTACTTTGCTTCTTAGGATCTGATTGTCCTGTGGATCCATGGGAAAATCCATCAAATCGTAGGCCCGTAAATTTAGAGCTGGAAGGAACGGTCGCTGAGGTTCACACCCTCATTTTATAGATAAGGAAACGGAAACTCAGGAAGTAGAATACTTTATCCCATAAGCTGTGCTGACTACCCACTCGGGTGATGGAAATGTGGCATTCATGCTGCTGCTACATAGGTGAGCATAGACTAGTTTTTGTTCCTGATTTAAAGTGGAGTTAGGGGAAAACTCTTTGTCCCATGGAGGTGGGAGCCTTCGCAGGATAACCACATCTCTGACATGCCCCAGAAATGCCTAATACAGGGCCATTGGGAACTAAGAGATTAGTGTGCTACCCTCCCACGCAACTGCTTTTTATTTTATTTGGAATCTTCTGGAGACATAGTGCAAGAACTGACTGATTAGATAATGGACTTTTCACACTCGATGGTGTGTATGGGTGCATGTATTGATAAATATTTATTAAACACCTACTTCGTGCCAAGGACTGTACAGAAGGAGGTAAAAGATAGTCCCTGCCCTCAGGGAGCTCACGGTCTAAAAGGGGAGACAATCAGCAAACAAATATAGACTATATGGGCAAACAAGTCATATACTTACAAGATAAGTGGGAGAGATAAGTGGGAGCTGATTGAGAGAGGGGAGGCACTAGAGTTAGGAGGGTTTCGGAAAGGCTTCCTGTAGTCAGGGGGATTTCAGTTTAACTTCATTTAAAAGGAAGGTGTGTGTATGTGTTTGTGTGTGTATGTGTGTGCGTGTGTGTATGTGTGTGTGATAGCGACAAAGACAGACAGAAAGATACAGAGACACAGAGATAGACAAAGAAACACACAGAGAGATAGAAACAGATTCAGAGAGACAGAGTCAGAGAAACTGAAACACAGAGGCCTGGATTTAATACATGTTTTTAAGTGTCTACGGTGTGTAAGGCCCTAGGAATGCAAATTTAAAAGTAGTTTAGTCCTATCTATTGGGGTGGAGGAAGAGGTGGTCAGATAGGCCAGTAGATAAGGATGATACAAGGTAGGTTGTGCCCATAAAGGAGGTATCAGAAAATGGCTCTAGGAAAATGTAAGGAAGGGGAGAACCCTTTTCAGGGTGTGGTCAGGGAAGGCTCCTCAGAGGAGGCTATTTTGGCACATGGGGACCTTCCAATTGTTTTGCCGATGACATCGTATAAATCACAGCTCGTGTTTCTGTAACTCCTTAATGTTTATACTTCCCTATCACAACTCCATCACTATTTTTATCTCCTCTTTACCCAGAGGGTAAATGACTTGCCCAAGGTCACATTTCTAGTTGTGTATAAGCTGGACCTCAAACCCAGGCTCTCTGACTTTAGATTTATTCATCTATCCATTCAACAAGCATTGATTAAGTGCCACTCTATGCAAAGCATCCAGTACCATGCCTTTGCTTACTTAGGTGGTCACTTATTCTCTCTCTATGTAAGGCTGACCTCTTGCCTGAGAGCTGAGGGGAAGAGGAGACCAGGCTGAGACCAGAACTGGAAGACCAGGCCTAGGCCAGATCTAGCTTATGCTCACTGTTGTACTCACCGATGCCTCCTTTCAGGGAGCTTGCCATCTGTTAGTAAGGAGAGTGAAGGTGGAGAAAGGAAACAAAGGGCCTGGGAAACATCTCAGTGCCCAAGGAGAGTCGTTGATGTTTTCAATTTGCTCTTCCTTGGCCCCCCCCCCCAACACCTGCAAACTGGGAAGTAAGGTGCTTTCCAGTGGCTAAAAAAGGACCCTATGACAGGGTCCTTTTGAGAAAGATGCTGGTGGGTGGGTGACGGCCATGACTAGGAGAGGACAGTTTTCTATTGGACATCTGGAGCCCAGAAGTCCTGTGGAATTGTTGTTCCTGAAGCCCAAGGCTGACCGGGCGATTCCTCTGCTTCACAAACCGCCAAGGCCCCCAGTGCCTTCAGGAGCAAACACCAGGACTGTTGCTTTTAAAACTCGTCACACCCTGGCACTAACCTCCCTTTGCAGCCTTATTACACATGATTCCCCTTCACGCACTCCATGGCCTTTCTGTTATTCCTCGCACGTGATTCTCATCTCTCGTCTCTGTGTCTTTGTTCGAACTATGGCCGTGCCTAGAAGGTACTCCCTTTTCCACTCCACATCCTAGAGACTCTGGTTTTCCTCTAAGGTTCCTCCGCCCATCTATTCCCTTCTACCTGAATGTTCATTCCCAACTGCTTGAACCTCCCCCTGTGTATACGTGTGATAATGTAAACACAAATAGCATAAGATGTAAGCAATATAAACTACACGTGAGATAAACAACACAATAGAAATTATATGCAACATAAATAATGTAACATTAATAGCATGCAATATAAATAATATAACATGAATTAAATGTGATATAAGTAATAGAATAGAAATTACATCGATATGAACAATACAATGTAAATCACATGCAATATAAATAATGTTACATTAATTACATGCAGTATAAATAATGCAATATGAGTTACATGTAATATAAATAAGATGATGTGAATTACATATAATGTAAATAATGTAATAATAATATATGTGCTATCAATAATGTAATGTGAATTGCATGTGATGTAGATGTGATATAAGTTACACGTAATATAAACAATGTTAAGTAAATTACATCATATTTATTTTATGTATTTTTCGGATATGCTATTTACATACACATTGTATCTCCTGACAGAATGTAAGTATCTTGAGGGCAGGGACTGTTTCACTTTGTTTTTGTATCTCTAGTGGCTAACAGTGACTGGTGCTTCATAAATGTTTGTGATTTTGCATGATTCTTCTTCCACATATAATGTAAATAATGTAATATTAATATATGTGCCATCAATAATGTAATGTGAATTGCATGCGATATAGATGCGATATAAATTACATGTAATATAAACAATGTTACGTATTTGAAGATCATATGATGCCTAGATCAAGGGGAAGACCCACTAAGACTTGCCCTCCAAGGTTACCCTCCATTGACTCTGTATGTTCCATGAATACACCACCTTATAAACATACTACCTGCCCCATTAGAATGTGAGGTCCTTGTACTGGAAGGGACCTTGGTGAGCATGGAGTCTCATTCTTCCATTTTACAGATGAGGAAACTGAGATGAGAAGTGAAATGACAAGGTCTCACAGCCAAGTCAACAAAGAAGGAAGAAAGTTATGAAGTGTCTGCTGTGTGCAGGGCACTATGCTAAATGCTTTACAAAGATGTTATTTGATCCTTGTAATAACTCTGGCGGGTAGGTGCTATTATTATCCCTATTTTAAGTTGAAGAAACTGAGGCAGACAGAGATCAAAGTCACCCAGCTAGTAAGTGTCTGAGGCTGGATTTGAACTCAAGTCTTCTTGACTCCATATCCACTTGTGCCACCCAGATGTGATTTTTGACAAGGTGGGCACCATGCAGAGGAAGAAGGGCAGGATAACAAGGGGCTGTAGGATATGGTATATGTGAGACTGAGGATGTTTCTCTTAGAAAAGAGAAGGCTTAGGAGAAGACAAGCCTGGGGTCCTGACTCCAGGCCAAGGGCTTTATTCTGTGCCCTACCTAGCTGCTCCAACTATGGACAAGCCTGTCCATTGTGCTTTTTCCTTTGTCTCCCCAGTGCCTGGCACCCTGGACACTTAGTAAGTGTTTCTAGATTGATTATTGTGATGATTCAGGTGGGTGTGAGGAGGGCTGTAGCGGGGTGGTAGGACAGAACCACAGAATCTGAGCATTGGAAGGAACCCCAGAATCTCTCCCTGATCAGGAGGCCTTCTCTACAGCATTCTGAACAAGCAGTCACTCCATTTGCCTTTGAGCTTTTAGGCTTGGGGAGACTGGAGTGCCTTTGTCTTAGGCAAGAGAGACCAGTGGTTAGGAAGAAGGTTTTCCTGATTCTCCTTAAGGTCAGTGCCTTTGCTCTGTTGAGTATCTCCAATTTTATATGTGTGTGTGTGTGTATATACACATACATATACACATATACATATATACATACATGTACACATATACATACGCATACATATATACATACACATATATACATACACATATATACATACACATATATACATACACATATATACATACACATATATACATACACATATATACATACACATATATACATACACATACACATACATATACATATATACATACATATACATATATACACACATGTATATATGTGTGTATGTGTGTGTATGTATAGACATACATATATACACGTATATACATATAAACAGGCATATGTGCTTGTATGTTTGCATAGATATAGATAGAGATATTTGTATGTTTGCATATTGTCTCCCCCATTGCACTGCATTACACCGTGAGCTCCTTGAGAGAAGCGGCTGCTCTTTGCCTTTCTTTGTATCCCCAGTACTTAGCACAGTGCCTGGCACATAGTAGGTACTTTATAAATGCTTATTGAATGACAGTGAGAGAGACAGAGGCAGAGAAACAGAGAGAGAGAGAGACAGAAAGAAGAAAATGATGAAGAAGGAAAAGGAGGAGGAGGAGGAGAAGGAAAAGGAGGAGGAGGAGGATCAAGGGAACAGGTAGAGGAGTCAGGCTTACTGAAGTATTGGGATGCCTCACCTGTGTAAAAAGCGTGGGCAATGATGTTGATAATTTGAGAAATGGTGGGTAGCTGAAGGAACTCACATCATATGACCTCAGTCTTCTCATTAAAGTAGGGCTATGGAGCTCTTGCTGTAAGCATGGAAAATCAGGATGTAGTTGGTGGGAGAAGAAAAAAACAATAGTTTGAAATGGTCACGGTGGAGAATTCCACAGGACAGTTGATAAAGGTGGAGTCTGGGGGACTGTCAAGCACCTGTTAAGGCTCAGATGAGGTTATGTACCCAAAGAGCTGTGACTAATGGATTGGTGTCAACCTAAGAAGAAATTCCAAGTGCAAAGCATCATGGATGTACCGCTGACCCTGGGCCGTTTATCCTTTTGAGCAATGTCTTGGAAGCAAACAGATCTGATTGGCAGTTGACCCAAAGCTGTGAATGATGGCTAGCATAGATGGCTGACAGGGTCAGGATCCAAAAAGGTCCCAGTGGGCTAAAACTATAGGCTGAATCTCCTAAGATGAAGTTTAACAAGAATAAATGTGAAGTCCTATGATTTGGATAAGAATAAAAATTAATTGTATTGCCTATAGGATGGAGGAAACCTGGCTAGACAAGTTTGTGTACCTAAGATCCTGGTGGGGCTCAGAGTTTGGGTCATAACTGAATTACTGGAAGTATGTGAGTCCAGAGAAGGGAAGGCTCAGGGGGCACATGATGGCCATGTCCCAGTATTTGGAGGGCCGTCTTATGGAAGACATATTAGACTTGATTTTTCTGGCTGCATAAGATAGAACAAGGATTTTTTTTGCTGTTCTTTACTGCATTTTTAAAAAAAAATCAATTTTATTTCATTTTCAGTTCTGAAATCTCTCACCTGCCCCTCCTCCATTCATTGAGAAAGCAAGAAAAACAAAACTCGTTACAGATATTTTTAGTCAGGCAAAACAAATTCTCACATTAGCCATGTCTAAAAAAGTAAGTGCCTCCATCTGCACTCTGCACCCATCACTTCTCTATGGGAGGGGGAGGGGAAGTGGGGGTGTGTAGCATGATTCATCAGGAGTCTTCTGGAACTGTAGATGATAGAATGTGGATTAACAGAATTTGCAGAGAGATTTGGGTTCTAAAAAAGAAAAAAAACTTCTTATCCAATGAGAGCTGTTCAAAAGTGCAAAAAGATGCCTTGGACATAATGAGTTCCCCATCATTAGAGGTCTTCAAGAATAACCTGGATGGCCCCTATCAGGAAGGAATGAATTCTAGGTCCTGTATAGGCAGTCTTTGATGACCTCTGACTCTGACGTACCCTTAAACTCTGGGAATCTGTGGTTCTTTAATCCTTCAGAGTTCTAGAATACCAGTTCTTACCCCTGCCTTGTCCAAGGTTTCTCTTCCCAGAGAACCCATTATCTACTCACTCAGCAGGCTCTTGGGCCCATCTGTGGTACTCTGGGGGTGGTAAAGACAGAAGCTGCCCAGACTTTGCCTCTCGGACAGAAAGCCTCCAGTGGGATCAGAGAGGGTCCCATTAAGTGCTCAGGCCTGAGGATTCTGGAAAGGAGTAACTGAGCCTTGGGGAGCTAATCTCTGTTGAGTACACTCCAAAGAGAGTGAATTGTAAACAAGGAGACTAATTTATGATTTATTAACTGGTAAGGGCAGAGGGAGGAAGAGGAAGGGAACAAGGCATTTACATGGCCCAAGCATTGTACCAAATGCTTTACAGTTAGCACCTCCTTTGATCCTCTAGAATCCTAGAGGGCCAAGTAAGAGGGGAGCTGGGGTATAGACAAAGTCAGCAGTGGAGAGGTGTAAATCCTGGCTTAGGAGCTCAGAGATATGGGTTCTAATCCCAGTTCTCTTGCTAACTTAGAATGAGTAGAAATATCCCTGGAGTAGGCTCAGGGGACCTGAGTCTTAGGCCTGGGTCTACAACTAACTTGTTTCTTCTTTCTAAGCTTCAATTTCCTCATGAGGGCATTGGATGAGATAATTTCTATGACCCTGCCTAGGGTCATAGATAGATTGACATTTGACATTAGGAGGCGCATGGATAGGATGTTAGGCTTAGAAGGAGAAAGACCTGAGTTCAAATCTGGCCTCCAATATTTACTGCCTGTGTGAGCCTGGGCAAGTCACTTAACCTCTCTCAGCCTCAGTTTCCTTCTCTGTAAAATGGGGAAAGTAGCAGCATTCACTCAAGTGAGATAATCTATGTAAATTACTTTGCAAACTTTAAAGTGCCATATAAATATTAGGCATTCTAGGTTAGTTTTTCTAATATTAGTTACTTTAAGATCCTTTTCTGGTGACCTTGGCCAAGTTATTTTCTCCTTTCTGGGTCTCAGGTATCTGTACAGTAAAGGAGTTTGGATACAATGCTCTTTAAAATCCTTTGTTACACTAACATTTTACAAACCCATGAGTTTATATACTTCTCTAGTGACTAGAATACTAATGGTCACACTTTCCAAGACTTGGCAAAGGGAACTGGCCATCAGAAGAAGGTTTGGTGAGCCTGGGGTCCGAGCCAAAGCTTGGGATGGCCTTGTGGGTTTTCCCATCCTGGTTATGGCAGTTAAGAGGAGACTGTCTGTTCCTAGACAGTACCCATCTTTCTAGGGAGAGGATGCTCACACTGGCAGGTGGTGTATCTTGGGCCTCAGCTGGTGCCAGGGAGACACCGCCCCAGTCTTTGTGTCCAGCTAGCAAGTAAAGTGAGATCACTTCTGAGTTCCCTTGCAATTCTAAATCAGCCTATGGCTTTAGTACAAAGAATGCCGCAGTTGAAAGGGACCTTGCAATGTGGTCAGTCAGTCAATCACTACACATGTATTAAGTGCTTACTATATACAAATCGCTGTGCAAAGTGCTGGGGATCCAATGAAAGGTCAAAGACAGGCCCTGCCCTGAAGGTGCTCACAATCTAATGTGTGTGTGTATGTGAATGTGTGAGTGTGTGTGACATGCAAACACCTATAGGCAAACTAGCTAGAGGCAGGCTAAATTGGAGATAATCACTTGAGGGAAGGCACTGAATTAAGAGGGATTGATTGAGAGGTTTCCTGTAGAAAGTGAGATTTTCACTGGGACTTGAAAGCCAGGAGGGGGATGAAGAAGAACATTCCAGGCCTGGGGGACAGCCAGAGAAAATGCCTGGATAGTGTGTTTGGTTTGAGGATCAGCAAGAAGGTTGGAATGGAATTCCATGGGATGGAAAATGGTAAGAGCACAGAACATCAGGGTAAGGAGGGGACCTTAGAACAGAGACGAACATAGAATGTCAGAAGTGGGAGGGACCTTAGAACACAGAATGTGAGAATTGGGAAAGGCTTTAGAATGCAGAAAGTCAGAGCTGGGAGGGCCCTTAGGACACAGGGTGTCAGGGCTGTGAGGGCCTTAGAACGCAGGATGTCAGAGCTGGGAGGGTCCTTAGGACACAGGATGTCAGGGTGGGGCCTGGATTTCAGAACTGGAAGACCTTTCTTCCCTTGAAGAAACAGCTGGATTGTCAGAGGTCAGGGCCTCTGGGACTGTAGGAGATAAGATCGTGGCCTCTTTGCCTTGTGCTCTCACTTCTCCTTTGTGTCTGCATCATCCTTTCCTTGTTTCAGTATCCTGACCTTCTGCCCCAGTTAGCCCAGCTTTTCTGGGCAGGGAAGAAAGTGATATGATTACCGCCTCCTTTTTGAAAGGAAAGGAAATGTTCTCTCTGTTTGGATGTTTCTGTGGTTTGAAAGAGAGGTTCTCAGCAAGCCAAGGCTGAACCCTAACACGTCTAGTGAAACAATTGCAGGCCAGTGAAACAATTCCAGGGGAGGAGAGGCTTCAGAGCAGGGAGGCTCTGCCTGGAGGGCCAAGCCCTACAGGAGGGCTGATGAAAAGGGGTGGGGGAGGTGCATGGCTCCTGCTCCTGCTAGCGCCTTTCCATCCAAGTTACCTGCTTATATTGGCCTTGTGGGAGTCTTATCTGAGATGTATGAGTCATTTCTCTCGTTAGAATGTAAGCTCCTTGAGGTCCCAGATGTAGGGGACCTTTGTTTTTGTATCCCCAATACTTAGCACCGTGCTGTTATATAGAAAGCATTTCATAAATGCCTAGAGGAGGAGTTTGGGGCCCTGAGACCTTGGCCTGGCTTAGTCATTGACTTTCTGTGTGACTTTGGGGGAAGTTGCTTCCTCTTTCTGAGCTTTAATTTCCTCATCTATAAAATGAAGGAGCTGGACTAAATAAAAGTTGTCTGGTCCCTGCCCAAGCTGACGTTCGGAGTCTCAAGGTCCTTTCCAGCTCTAATGTTCAGCATTCTCAGGCATCTTACAGTTTTGACATTCTAGGTTCTTAGGTAATTTCCAGTTGTAACATTCCATAATCAGTGTTCTAAAAGTCTGCCATTCTGTGTTCTAAGGGCCCTCCTAGCTCTGACATTTTGTGTTCTAAGGCCCCTTCCAGCTCTGACATTTTGTGTTCTAAGGGCCCTTCCCAGGTCTGCCATTCTGTGTTCTAAGCCCTCTTCCAGTTCTGACATTCTGTATTCTAAGGGCTCTCCCAATTCTGACATTTTGTGTTCTAAGGGCCCTTCTCAGGTCTGCCATTCTGTGTTCTAAGGGCCCTTCCAGCTCTGACATCCTGTGTTCTAAGGGCCCTTCCAGCTCTGACATCCTGTGTTCTAAGGGCCCTTCCAGCTCTGACATCCTGTGTTCTAAGGGCCCTTCCAGCTCTGACATCCTGTGTTCTAAGGGCCCTCCCA
>CM053622.1:763662443-763743498 GCA_028646595.1 Phalanger gymnotis
GGGGGGGGGGGGGGGGGACCAGGGCTGGCTCATTACGGAAGAGGAGCCATGTGAGATGAACTCTGAAGTAAGAAGGATTCTGAGAGGTAGCGATAAGGAGAGAGCATCCTCCAGGCATGCTGGTAGCTTATGCAAATGCATTAAGGAAGGAAATGGAATGTCGAGTTCATGCAATAGCCGTTTAGTCCAATCCATGCAGGGAACGTAGAATTCACGAAAAACACTAATGTGGAAGAAGACTGGAAAGTTAGGTTGGACCCAAAATATGAGGGCTTACAATGACAGGCTAAAGAGCTATTTTTTTTATTTTACCCTAGAGGTACTGGGGAGCCATGGAAAGTTAGAGCAGAGGAGTCACACTGTAAAAACTGGTCTATAGGAAGAATTGTTTAGGAGCTGTGTGAAAGATGGATAGGAGAGGGGAGATGTCGGAAGACCATTATTAAGGAGGTTAGTACCATAGCACTGCTGAGAAGCGATTAGAGCTTCAACTAAGGTAATGGTCATATCAGGGGAGAGAAGAGAATCGGTAGGAGTTGGCAACTGATGAAATGTCAAGAGTGAGGGAAGGAAGGAAAAAATAAGCTCTTATTAAGGGCTTATTATGTGCCAGGCACTATGCTGAGTATAAGTATTATCCCATTTGATCTTCACGATAACTCTAGGATGTATATACTATGATGGTCTCCATTTTACGGGGGAGGAAACTGAGACAGACAGAAGATAGGTGACTTTCCTAGGCTCGCACAGCTAGTTTCTGAAGGCCATCTTTGAACTCAGATATTCCTGATTTCAGGCCCAGGGCTCTATCTACAAGCCACCTAGATGCCTCAAAGGCAAAATGTAGGATCAAAAAACATTTGGAGGTTTTGAGCCTAGGTGACTGGAAAAATACTGGTACCCTCAACGGGAATAAGAAGGTTGGAAGGAAGGCTAGGGTTGGGGGAATATGATTTGGTTCTTTGATGTGTTGAGTTTGAGGTGGAGGTAGGATCCTGGATGGAGATGTCCAATAGGCGGCTGGAAATGAGACCCTAAAGCTCAGAGGACAGAGACATAGGGTTGGAAGGTCTTTGAGTAGAGAGGAGAATTGAATCCAAAGGAAATGATGGTATCACCATGGATAAGGTATCACCATAGAGAGAGGAGATGACCTAAACAGATCCTTAAAAGACAGTGCAACTTAGATGATGGGAGATCAATGGAGATTCAACAAAGGAGATTGAGAAAAAGTGGTTAGAGAATGAAGGGAAGGGGGAGAGAGAGAGAGACAGAGACAGAGGCAGAGAGAGACAGAGAGAGAGAGACAGTGACAGAGACAGAGAGACAGAGAGACAGAAAATAGAAGTACTGTGGAAGCCAAGGTGGGGGAGAGTATCCAGAACCACTAGGTTTTGTCAGCAGAATCTTGAGCTGCAGAAAGGTGAGGGAAGATGAAGACTGACAAAAAGGTCATTTTTATTAAGCAGTTCAGCGTTTTCCATTGAGCAGTTCAGTCATGGAATGGAGTCAGATTGCAAGGGGATGGAGAGGGAGGGGGTGATGTGGAGCTAAAGAAATGAGTGTTGACTATCATTTGTATGAGTTTGTCAGTGAAAGGGTCCCTAATGGAAGCAAGAGAGCTTGAGGGGATTCCAGGGTTAAAAGGAAGAGTTGCATTTTTCATTTTTTGTTTTTTAGGGTAAGGGAGATCTGACCATGTTTGTAGGTGATGGATAAACAGAAAATAAAGAGAAGGGTGTAAGTGATGGGGCAAGCATCCAAAGGGAAGGGAGGGGGGTTGGCAAAAGGGGGAATTTAACTTGGAAAGGGAAGCGTCTTACCCTCTGAGACTGGAGCAGAAATGTAGAGGGAGCATGGGTGAAGGCAGAGGGGCTTTGAGCAAATGAAATAAGAGGCTCATGCTCCTATCTTCTCTTGGCTCTGTTAATTTTCTGCCCTGTCCTGCTCACCAGCCTCTGAATCTTTGCCTCAGTTTCAGAAGCATGGAGTAGGGGGTGGGAATACCTGCTCTGGTGGCTGCCATATTTGTCATGAGCATTAAGGAGTCACCCAGGCCAGCAGAAAAATTGATTTCTCTTCCTCCTGAGAAGAATGAAGGACTGAACTTGCATACATTGAGTCCAAGTTTGGAGAGAGATCATATGTTAGTTAATTCATTTATACATTCATTCATTCAAGTATATGAAATGCTCACTATTTGCCAGACACTGTGCTAAGCCCTGGGAATATAACCACACACATCCACAGAGTCCCTGACCCCAAGGAGCTTACATGCTACCTGGAAGAAATAATATACGTGTAAGTCAGAGAAAAATAAATATAAAATAGATAGAAATTCATTTTGGGGAGACAGCACTAATACCTCAGGGGATCAGGAAAGGCCTTGAATAGGACTTAGGATCTGACCTGGCTGTTGAATGAAGATCAAGGGCTGGAGGCAAAGCAGTTGGTATATTTTAGGAATCCCACACCACTTGTGCAAAGAAACAAAGGTGAGAGATAAACCATCATGTATGGTGAGCAGCAAATGGGTCAGTTTGTCCAATTCAATCAGTGTTATTCAACCATCCCTCACTGAGCAGCTCTTGTGTTCAGTGACAGAGATGAGGGAGGCAGATACAAGATAAAACACTTAAATAAGAGTTATATATGCCAAACAAAATAAATTATGCAATATAGTCCTTACTGGCTTCTTCCCCCAATCTGGATCAAAACTTGTCCAAGACCGATGTTTTACTTCCTTCCATCACTCTCTACCTTCATGCCATGGAACCCTGCCTTTCTTCTGCCTTTGATCCCCTTATAAGTTCCCCTCAGCTTGCCTTTCTATTCCTTCCACAGGCTTCCCCTTCTAAGGTAAGAAGGCCACTTTTCCGTGGTCTCCCTTGGGGAAGGTCTAAGGCCCCAGACTTTGCCTCTTGGTTCTGTCAGAATGTTTACAGAACTTTTTTTAAGACAGCATGTTAAAAGCTAGAAGGGATACCTGAGATAGGGTCCATCCTTGTCAATTCACGGATGAAGAAACTGAGACCCAGAGAGGATAAATGACTTTGATAATAAGGTTGGGGTATAGGGAAGGGGCATAGGTAAGGGAAGGGGCATAGGTAAGGGAAGAGGCAGAAGCAAGGATGTACACGGCATGGGCAAACACAATTAAGATGCTGGCCTGGCTGGAGCGGGGCTTGCATGAGTGGGATTCATTGAGATGTACTTTCCTCCCTACCCAAAAGACTCCAAGTTCTTTTCTATAGCAGAGTCTTCCTTTATATATTTGCTGCATGGGACCTGGACAGATAGCACCTACACTCCCACTACACCCATCCACTTCATAGAGCAACAGCCTTTACATTTATGGAGGAAAAGCTATGCCCAAAGTCTGCACAGGTGCTTCTGGAGAATAGCTAGGGCCCCTCTCCCAGGGGGGCCCTTGTCTCACACTCCTCTGCTGGTGTCTTCTGGAGCCCCATCTGGAACAATGCTGGAGTCTTACAGCTTGGAAGGCCTTTGAACATATGTTGTTAGAAGGGAGAGAACTGAATGTTAGAGCTGAAAGGAACCTTCAAATAGAATGTTGGAGGTGTTAGACACCTTGAAATGTAGAATATTGGGTTTGGAAGGGACTTTAGTATGTGTAAGGTTAGAGCTAAGAGGGCCCTTAGAACATAGAATATTGGAGCTGGGAGAGAACGTAGAATACAGAATATTGGATCTGGGAGAGAACTTAAAACACAGAATGTCGGATCTAGGAGGGAACTTAGAACATGGAATATCAGATCTGGGAGGGCTCTTAGAACACAAAATGTCAGAGCTGGGGTGGGGCGGGGCTTAGAACCCAGAATGTCAGAGCTGGGAGGGCCCTTAGAACACAGAATATCAGGGCTGGGAGGGCCTTTAGAACACAGAAAATCAGAGCTGGGAGGGTCCTTAGAACACAGGATGTCAGAGCTTGGAGGACCCTTAGAACATAGAATGCTGCAGCTAGAAAGGACCTCAGAACACCAATTTATAGAGCTGAACGTATTAAAATGTGATGATGGAATAGATAACAAGATTGATTAGGGAGATTCGATTTACTGGGTTTCACACCTCCGAGTGCCTTGTAGCCTATCTGGGCTTGGAAGAGTTCTAAACTAGGGGTCCTTGGGTAGATTTCGGGGAATTTGTGAACTTTAATGGGAAAAAAATCTTTATTTTCACTAATTTCTAACAGAAATTTAGCATTTCCTTCAGTTAGGATTGCAGGCACAAATCTAATTCTGAGCCAGGGTCCATGGCATCAAATAGATGAAGGTCTCACCTAGAAAAATCTCTTCTTTTGTAGATGAGGCCCAGAGGGGCCCTACTTCCCCCCTCCCTCCCCTTCCTGCCCCTGGATTATTGGATAGCCACTCAAGTTTCTCGATCCCTGGTCAGACCGAGGCTACAGTCCAGTGCTAAACAGCCAGGTGGAAAAGCATCTGGTCACATTTAGACCTGTTTTCTGAGCATTTGACACCATGTAGCACAACTAAAGCCTTGATGGTTTTGATCCGGGTGGAGTAGGTCAGGGGAGGATAAGCTCGGTCTCCTGAGCTGAGGTCCCCAGGGGCCCATCTTTCTGGGGACCAGGGAAAGGATTACAGAGATTGTTGGACTCACAGCCAGGCAGAACTGGATGAAGGAGATCATAGGTCTTCTAAGAACATGAAATTACAGGATTTCAAGGGCACCCCCTAGGAGCTGAGGATGGTCTGAGGCTGAGAACTTGTAACTAAAAGGGAGTTCTGAATGTAGGTCTGTGGGGATTACAGGTTGTCTGTGGGATGGGGATTTCCCCTGATTTATCCCATGGACTTAAGTAAGATTTACACACTCTAGCATCCTGACAAATTGGCTGTTTTAAATCTTCCCACTCCTTAGAGAGCGTTAAGAGAGATAAATAACAGGGCCAATGAGACAAAGCTTGCTCAGGGACAGGCCCTGACATACCAATCCACAGATACATTCATCTTCCTAGACCCTGGATCCCCAGCACCCAGGGGATGTAGCTAGGTCTCTCCGAGCTGGAGGACACGAGGGAGGAAGCCAGCACCGGGGTCCTTAGATTCGCTACACTCTATTTTCCCCAACACTAAGACCCTCAGTAGCCCCCCCAATAATCCCTGCTCCCCTTTCCACCTCCCCTCCTCCAAGAATCACTCCCCTGGGGGCCAATCTGTAATAACGGGACAGCCAGCAGCCACCTCGCCTCCCCGCTATCAACACCTTCTGGCCAGTTTCCTTTTTAGAGTTTCTGCCCTTCATGACTTTGCCGCTCCTCTTTTTTTCTCTCTCTCCCTCCTACTTCTTTCTTCTCTTTTTTCACATTTTATTCTCCTTTCTTTCTCCTCTTATTCGTCATCTTCTCTTTTCTTTTTTTACATTTTTATTCTCCTTTCTTCCTCCATTTCTTCATCATCACTCAGGAACATTTTCATAGAATCATGGAATATTAAACCTGGAACAGATTTTAGAACAGAGAATGTCAGAGCTGGGAATTCCTCCTATTATATGACATTGTTTCTCCAAACTTTGCTAGGCCTCTATTTGATGCACTTCCAGGCTAGGGAGACATGACAGAATCTGGGTTCTGTTGGTATAACCTGCAAGAAACCAGGGTTACTCCCAAACTACAATGAGGCACCAGAATAGGACTTTAATGAATACCTTTAAAAATACAATTAATTTTTAGAATGATCAGTCAAGTGCCTGATAACTCCTGCTCAAAGGGAAGGAACCCCTCACTCCCACCCCTAAGAACTGCTACTCTAGTTTTGAGATATTCTTTGGGTCTACATCCTTTAAAACCACATCTCATGAGCTCCCACTAGGGCTCCTACCTTTAATGGTTAGCCAAATGACACAATGAGTTCAAAAAGAAGGCTCTACAAAATCCCATAGCAAGGAAAGTAATAATAAAACATCCCCTCCACCCACCACCACAATCTAGGATGTCCTCATCCACAAATACACAAAACATCAATAACACATTATTAACGCGTATAGGGGACACACACAAACATAGAATTTGTAATCAAAGCAGCATTATCCCCAGCTCTGAGGACCTGAAAGATCTATTGATTGTCATTAATAATAATAAAAAAATCTACCCTGGGATCTGATCAGTTTACCCAGAACTTATTTTTTGCTTAGATCTGGAATTTGTTTCCTGGTGTTTTTATTTTTAAAAATGTTTATGGAGAGGCTTATACGTAGGGAACATTGAGAAGTAACTCATGCCTTTGCAGCTGCAGGGCTCCTTATACCTTCTACACTGTCATTACACTGTTCCTGATGAGCCTGCATTCCTCTGGGCTCAAAGTCTCCACATAACACTTCTTAGAGAGATGCTGCTCTGCTAAGCCTGCCCCCTCTAGAACCTGCTTATCTGAATACTGCTCAGATAGACACACAGTTCTGTAGCAGACACATGATGTCCATGGGATGAGTAGCCTCTTCGAGATGCTGCCTGACTGGATAATATTCAACTGGATCCATGGCTCCCTAAGTTCACAAGTACAAGTAAGTGCCTATTATGTACCAGGGAGTATGCCAGTTTGCTGGAGATATAAATATGATGAATGAAACAATGTAATCCAAGAATTTATATCCTATTTCTTGGCTGTTTTCAACTCGGAGCTAGGCTGAAATCCTTAGTTATCTGTTCCTCAAGAGGAGAGTGGACACTGCTATGCTCATTTCCCTCACAGAGGCTTCCTCTTTCCACCTCCCCAGCTCTTTCAGAAGAGGCATTAAACTCTCGCCTGGGATAGTCCAAAAAGGGCAGAAATACTTGTCTGGCACAAGCAAACACACAAAAAAACTTTCTCTCTGGTCTCATTTTGTTTTCTTCATCTTTCTCAGCCCCAGGCTTTTCAGAACAAACAGGAGTGCTCCCCATCCCAGATAGTTAATACTGTTGGGCTTGTTTTTTGATTTGTACTAACTTGCTAGTTACTGACCTTGGGTTTTCTGTGGGCAACTTCATTCTGGCTCATGGTAAGCATTGCATATACTTCCTAATTTTGATGTTTTGACTTGCATGTGAATTGGATTTAAGTGAGGCAGAGCTGGGCAAAGTCATCAGCCCCACTGTCTCCTCCAGAGTCCTCAGAATCCAGTGGCAAGACACAGGGCAGGAGGACTGACCCATGGCCCAGCTGCCCCATTAGACTATGAGCTTCTTTAGGGTAGGAACTATCTCTTGCCTTTTTTAGTATCCCCAGCATTTAGCACCACTCCTGATACATAGTAGATACTTAATAAATGCTTGTTGACTAAAATGGTGATGGTGATGGTGATGATGGTAACATTTGATAGGATGAGTCCTTGTGTTGTTAAGCAAAATTGTCTCCTGATTTAATCAGCCATGTATCCTAGAACAGTCCTAGAGGCCACAGCCTCTTTTGGAGACCCGGCTTTTAGAGGAACACCACCGCGTTGTGCATTCAGAGGTTCAGACAACGACACAAAACACACCATTCTGCACCTGGGACTGAAGTTTAGCCCCCTCAGGCCAGTTAGTGTGGGACAAGACAGAATGTACTGTGGAGAGAGAGCTGCACGCAGGATCCCAGGCCAGGGAAGGAAGAGGGGTGGGAGACAGGAAATAGTTTAGGTTTGCTGAAATGTTAGAATGGTCCTGGCCAGCCCAAGGTAAACGGAAGCTGCCTGAGATCTGTTCCCAGCCCGGCCGGGGGCCCTATCAATGCTGTGTTTGAGGCTGATACAAGCCTCCTTTGAAAGTGGCCCTAGCAGATGGTGGCCGGTGGGGGATGGTTTCACTCCTTTTGGACTAACTGAAAGGAACTGTTTTCTGATGGACATTCTCCTGCGTCAGCCCCTCCCTCCCCCTCATCTGAGAGCGCAGAGAACAGGGGCCGGCCAGAGGGAGAGTGAAGAGAACAGTTAGTCCCTGAGAAAGAGGGAAAGAAATCTCTAGGCTTTGCTTGGGAAAGCCAGGTACCCTCAAATTACTTCCTTCCATCAACTTTGACGACCCTCCCTCTAGGCATCAAAGCACCCGTATAGATCCAGAGAACGTTCAGCAGGAATGGGGGTGGGGCAAGTAGGGTGAATAATAATTTTGCCTGTCTTGCCTCACTGGAGACTTCCAATTACCCTGTAAGGTAGGTAGCCCATTTCAGAGGAGGCTCAGAAGGGTTAAGGTCTTACAGCCATGTGTCATAGGCAGGACTTGAACCCAGGTCTTCATGCCCGGAAGTCCTTCATGCTTCCTCAAGGCTTTTCCTGAGGAAAGAATGGACTCTGGAGCACCAGGTGAGGCATCTGAGGGGTTTAGGTAATTGCAAAAGGCAGTGTGGTATAGCGTCCAGATCACCGCATTTGGAGACAGAAAGACCTGGGTTCAAATCCTGACTCTGTCACTAACTACCTGTGTGGTCCCGAGCAAATTGCTTCTTCTGGGCCTCAGTGCTCTCATCTGAAAAATGAGGAGGTTGGACTGGGTGATCTTTCAAGTTCCTTCTTCCTCTAAATCTATAATCTTATGGTTTCTATGCATTGTTGAATGCTTAAATTCAGTCATTCATCCAACGTTTATTTGGTACTCACTGTGTGCAGAATACAACGTTAGGCTTTGGAGGAGACAAAAAACTTGGGCACGGCATGGGTCCTGCCTTCAGGGAGCCCATAGTCTGGAGACACTTGAAGTAAATCCCACAAATTGCAAGGTGTCCTCTGTTGAGAGGCAAGAGGCAGAGGGGGCAGAGGTGGGGGGGGGAGGAGCTCACCCCAATCTGGCATCTAGAAGATTTCCATTTTAATGAATGATTCTGGCTTGCCAACTAGAAATTAAAATGTTATTTTTTCATGATTTTTGCAAGACTGCAAGTGCTGCCAGCACCATCTAAATTAGGCTTCCTGGGGCAAAGTCCAATTTACTACACCCTGGTTACAGCTCTAGAAGAATGGCACACAAGCCCAGAGCCACACAGCTAGGAAGTGTCTGAGGCAAGATTTGAACTCAGGAAGATGAGTCTTGCTAACTCCAGGCCAGGTGCTCTGTGCGCTATGGTGCCACCTAACTGCCCTCAGATAATGTTAATACACATTAATGTGATGAATGCATCCAAGAGACATAATGCACACTCCTGACATCAAAGAAGGAAGCTTGTTTTCAACTGAGGTCATCAGAGAAGGTTTTGGAGTTGTACTTAGATCATTTAGCATGCCTTCCCTCTCCCATGCAGGAATCCCCTTTCCAGCACCTCTGGAGGTGGTCTTCCAGAATACTGCTGCTTCCAGTGACTTGATTACTTACTTAATTTTTGTAATTTCCCTTCTTAGACTGTAAGCTCCCTGAGGGCAGGAACTGTGCTGTTCTTTATCTTTGTAGACTCGGTGTTCAACACAAGGTCTTGAAGATAGATGAAACATAATAAAAGTTTCCCCATCAGGATCTGGTGCAGGAAATACCACCCAGAGGTGGTGGGGAGTACTTTTGGTTAGGGTGGTTTGTTGTAAGAAGTCACAGAATCCATAGACGACTGCCTGAGCCACCAATACAAGTGCAGGCAGAGCCTGAAGCCTGGAGTGCAGAGCTGGCTGAGAAATCATCTGGCAGTCTGCTCAGTATCACCAAAGAAGGCAGTGTTTCACCCTTCCTGAGGGCTGAGGAAACAAGCAGGCATTGAGGCAAAACTATAGCCTGGACATTCTTTGACTTGGGTCGGAATTATCTTGCTGACTTAATGTTCTCCCCTATCTCCACCTTCCACATCCTTAGTACTGTTCTGGTCCATCATTCCATTAGAGGTAGCTGGGTGGCACAGCAAATGAAGTGATGTACCTGGAGTCGGGAAGACCTGAGTTCAAATCCAGCCTCAGACACTTACTAGCTGTGTGACCCTGGGTGAGTCACTTAACCTTTGTCTGCCTCAGTTTCCCCTTCTGGCAGACGAAATGAGGGGAATAATAAATAAAATGGAGTTAATAATAGCACTTCCCTTCCACACTTGTGAAGATTGAGGGAGGCATTTGTTAATTGTTTCATAAACCTTAAAACACTATAGCAATATAACTTCATTGTCATCATCGTCATCATCATCATTGCATGGGAGGTGTATAGGCGAGTCACTCAGAGCAGCAATGGTGTCCGTATAGACCTTTTAGCTTTCTGAGATGTTCTATAGGAAGGAGTGAGTGGGTAAATCTTTAACAACCGACTCTCCAGAAAAAAATGCATCTGTAAAACATTTTAAACGTTTAATCTTCCTTATTAACATTTCCCCCATCACTTTCTTAAGTCTAGAAATCCACAAAACAATAAACCAAGTCTTTATTTGTGGTAGTCGCTCATTTCCAATGCTCACACTGAGAATTTTACAGTCGGTTCTCTTTAGCCAATAAGAGCTAGCTTTAGCACACTCCTGTAATCGGCCTTTTCATACACTGCTGTCCACCTCGGCTGAGTTGTTGGTCAGTTGTGCCCAACTCTTCATGATTCTAAGAACCATACTTTTGATGGGGTTTTCTTGGCAAAGATGCTGGAGTGGTTTGCCATTTCCTTTTTCAGTAGATTAAGGCATACAGAGATCAAGTAACTTGCCCAAGTAACTCACACAGCT
This sequence comes from Phalanger gymnotis, assembly GCA_028646595.1. Taxonomy (NCBI): domain Eukaryota; kingdom Metazoa; phylum Chordata; class Mammalia; order Diprotodontia; family Phalangeridae; genus Phalanger; species Phalanger gymnotis. The sequence continues at coordinate 763,673,054 of CM053622.1, forward strand.
AGTTAAGTGTCTGAGGCTGGATTTGAACTCAGGTCTTCCTGACCCCAGGCCTATCTCCTGAGCCATCTAGTCACCTTGTGCTGCTGAATATCGACTGTAATTGGATAGGAAAGATCTCATCATTAGGACTTTTTTCTTTATATTGAGCCCAGCTCTTTCTTGGAACTTCTGGCAGGGGCTCCTTGTTCAGCCCCTGGGGCCAAGCAGAACAAAGTCCATAAGGACCTTTCACAGGATAGCCCTTCAAATAATGGAAGATGACTGCACTGCCATGAATTAAGGCTGAATATAGAATTATGATCCATAGATTGAGAGCTCAAAGAAACATTGGGCATCATTTAGGTTAGGGGATCTTATTTTTAAGTGAACTTATTTTAAAAAAAATTTTGGTAATTGTTTTTCAGTGTATGTAATTGACTTCCTTTGCAATTCTATATATTTAATGTTATGTATTTAAAAACCTTATTTTTAAAAGGTGTCCACAGGGCTTCACAAGACTGCCCAAGGGGGTCATGACACAGAAAAAGTTAAGAACTTCTCATTATCCCCTTTTATGGATAAGGACACTGAGGCATGGGGAGGTTGCAACTAATCTAAGTCACACAGGGAGTAAAGGTTGGATTCAGGATTTGAATTCAGTTCCCTCAGTTCTAAGCTCTAAGTGGTTGTCACTGGGCCAACGATGCTTCTTTGGTTTCTAGTCCTCTCACTGTCCTGGTCATCCTCCTCTTTGGGCGTTTCAGCTTATCAGTGTCCTTCTTCAAACGCCCACAAGAGCGCACAGTACCCACGTGGGGTCTGACCAGCACCCAGATCAGGCAGACTGGCTGCAACTGTAGGAATCTTTTCCCTTCTCTCTGCTGAATCAATCAGTCAACAAGCTTTTATCCAGCAGAGACTGTGTCAGATGCTGTGCTAGGCACTGGGGACTCAAAGATAAAAATGAAGAAGTCCCTGCCCTCGAGGAGCTTATATTCTATTTAACCTCTCATGATTTAGACTGGTGATCTTAACGAGGTATAACCCACAGTGGGAAGCACTGGCTAGTGAGCCCAGGGGCAACAGACTAGATGGGTGATTGATTAGGGATAGAGCACTGGAAGTGAAACTAGGCAGACCTGAGTTCAAATTCTGCTTCAGATATTTACTAGCTGTATGACCCTGGGCATGTCACTTAATCCTTGTCTCCTTCAGTTTCCTCAACTGTGAAATGTGGACAGTAACAGCACCTACCTCTTAGGGTTGTTGTGAGGGTCAAATGAGGTAATAGCCGTAAAGTACTCTATAAGTACTATATTATTTATATGTAACTGAATAACAAACTCTACTTGGGGCCATGTGTAGCTAGGTGGTACAGGGGAGAGAGTTTCAGGCCTGGAATCAGGAAGACTCCTCTTCTTGAGTTAAAATCTGGCCTCAGACATTTACTAGCTGTGTGACCCTGGGCAAGTCACTTAGCCCTGTTTGCCTCAGCTTTCTCATGTGTAAAATGGGCTGAAGAAGGAAAAGGCAAACCACTCCAGTGTCTTTGCCAAGAAAATCCCAAAGAGGGTTATGAAGCATTGGATATGAAATGACTAAACAACGAAACAACAGCTGAAGGCCAGGGTATTGAACAAGCTAATCTCTGGAGATCCCTCCCAGAGCTTATCCTAGAAACAAAGCTTTTCATATTTTCCAGAAATTTGAGAGTTACAAAGGATTTTCCTCATGATGACCCCAGGAGGCAAGTAGTTCAAGGATTATTATCCCCATTTTACAGGTAAGCAATCCAAGGGAGATTAAGTGAATTCCTTACAATCACAGAGCTACTGAGTGGCTGAAATATATCGAGAAGTCTGAGTACTGCCAGCCTGCTGAGATACCACGAACAAGAATGTCTCCAGTCTTCAGGATATCAGGGCACATTAAACACTTCAACTGCCTTTATTTAGAATGAAATAGCACCAGGCCTTGGCCTGGACTCTTTCCTCCTCAGTTTCTCTCCAGAGCTGAACTACCTTGGTGGCCAATTAGTCCCAGGCTGAGTTTCCTGTTGGGGTCCCTGGGAGACCATTTGGAATGCTAATTTTCCCAACCACAGCGGAGGGGCCTGACTGTGGGTTTGGCTCTGTGGTTTCAGGGACACCGGGGTGGCTCTGTTGGCCTCTGGGAAGGCTGGACCATGGTCAGGCTGTGGGTTTGGCCAACCACCCTCACAGTGGAGGCTTGCTGGGGTGGCTGGTGGTCTGATGTTGAAAAAGCTGTGAAATGTTCATTCAGAAGGTGCAGGGCTGTCACTTCTTAGGGCTTCATAAGGTCCTGTTGGGACCCAAGAAGATGGGGTCTGAGGAGGATCATGGTTGGGTAAGTTTCACAGGTGCTGATTGAAACTTCCCTCCTTGGAGCTATGCTTAAAAAGTAGGTATTAGAGATCCTAGGCACAGGTGGAAACCAGGAATGAGAGTCCCCAAGCCAATATCAGTAGTTGGGTATACAAATTGGTGAGTGAGGGAAAGAGGAAGGAAGCAGGATCAGAGAAATCAATCAACAAATCAAGAAATTAATCAATAAACATTTATTAAGTGCCTACTATGTGCTAGGCACTGTGCTCAGCACTGGGGGTACAAAAAGAGGCAAAGGTCAATTCCTGCCTTCAAGGAGCTTATAATCTAATGGAAAGAGCCCTGCTATGTGGCCAGTCAAGGCCTCCTTTTTCTCTGAGAGATATCTGTTTCAATGACCTTGGCCTCTAATGCTAACGCTGTGAGTTCTCTGTGTCCCGCACCTGGTCAGGGCTGCTAATATTGATGCAGGTCAGTATCTTTCTAGTCTTAGAGCGTTTCTTGGAGTATCAAGAGGCCAAGCAACTTTCTCGGGGTCTCAGAGATAATATATGTCAGAAGGTATTGAATCTAGGTCTTCTTGACACCAGAGCTGGAGGCAACATTTCTACCCACTACACTACATTGCCTCTTTGTCAACTATTAGAATCCTGCCTCCAAATAACTGGTGCACAACAGTAGAAGAGACTCATTCATTTATCCAATAAGCATTAGTAACTATGTGCCAGGATACCGAGACAAGAAGAAGATGGGCCTGCCCTCAGGGAGCTTCCACTCTATCCTTAAAAATTGGCTGTCCTCCTCAGCCAATCAGCAGGGGGGGGGGGGGTTGAATGCATTGTTTACATCCCAATTCAGAACAGTCCTGGGGTCTGCAGAAAGCATGGTGTTGACCTTTCCCTTGCTTTTCCCACGCCATCCAGGAAAGAGTGGTACAGTCTTACACAGGGCCACAGGTCCAGATGAAAGTCACAGTTGTGTTCATATATGAAGTTATACAGATTAGATAAAAAAAGCCTTTTAAAAAAGTTTGCCAAAGGTCACTGCTCGTTTACTAACTCATCAAGTGTCTGTCTTGGAGCTCAGATGGATGGTCTCCTTCAAACCAAATGGGAAAAAAATGGCAAAGAAAACTGGCTTCCTGTCTTCAAAGGAAATCTGGGCCCTCTAGGTCTTCTTAGGCCATCTGTAGCTTCTCCCACAGGAATCTAGGACCTGCATTTGACTTAGAATCACCCTTTACTCTCAGGTGAGAAGCTAGCTCTCCTGTGTGAAAATTCTTCCATAATTCCTGCAGCACAAAGGGTCATCCAGCTGGGGTCTGGACAAAATGTCCCTTTCTCCACATGGTACACCAAAATTTCTACTGGGTTTCCTGGACCATAGGCAGATTTCCTCTGGGTTCTTATTCCATAGGGCACCCCAGACTTCCTCCAATGGTTCCCTGCCACTGGAAGGGCAATGCAGTGAGAGGGCCAAATGTGCCTATGAATAGGACAAATTGGTTCACTTAGAGAAAACAGCAAACAAGAATAGCTAAGCACCAAAGAATGATGAGGCTCCCAGGAGGAGAAGCCAAGCACTAAGGGTTGATTCCTTAGGGTTTCGTGTTTTGTTGTTGTTCAGTCGTATCTGACTCTTCGTGACCCCATTTGAGGTTTTCTTGGCAAAGACCCTGGAATGGTTTGCCATTTCCTTCTCCAGCTCATTTTACAGATGAGGAAACTGAGGCAAACGGGGTTAAGTGACTTGTCCAGGGTCACACAGCTAGTAAGTGTCTGAGGCTGGATTTGAACTCTTGAAGATGAATCTTCCTGATTCTAAGCCCAGCGCTCTATCCATTGTGCCACTTTGCTGCCCCCAAGGGTTTCCAGGCACACAGACAAACCTGCCCCTGTGGACTCGAAGGGCATAAGGGTCTTACAATACAAGGAGCCATCTAAGTGTATTTAAATACAAGAAAATATGAGCATTTCTCAGCTAAGCTGCCAGCATTTTAATCATGCAAAGTCCATAGTTCTCATGTTAGACTATATATCAATATGGATTCATTATTGGAGTATCATTATTGGAACTTTGAATAAGTCGATAAATGTGCTAGCCTGCAAAATCATCTCAGATGGAACTGGCTCATAAGGGAAAACAAACACTGGAGAAACCAACTATACAATTATAGTCTAAAGCAAAGAGAGGAAAACAATTGTCCATCAATAAAACAATTCAATCAAGCTATGCTTAGTAGAATTTACAGTTTCTGAAGTGTCAATGCTCATACTGAAAATTTAACAATCAGCTATGGAGAGCCAGTGACGATGGTGGGAAGAGACGAAACTCTAGGCAGACAACAAGGACGGGTTTTTTACCATCAGCTGGGTCCTTTCCCTGGAAAAGCCATAGGAATCACCCAACCCTGATAATTTGGCCTGGCTGCTGGCCTTTGCTTTGAGTGGGGCCCCATTACTGTTGGTTAGAATAAATCTTGTGCTCTCTTTGAAGTTATCACAGAAACATAACACAGAGATCTCTCAGCCTTCAGTGCTGGGATGCCATCCCCTTTGTCTCATTTATGAAGGGGAGTGTCCCCCCTCAAGCTGTTCTTTCAAGTCTGGGTCCAAGGAGTCATGCTGTGTTTGTGTGGTCCTGGGAGACACCACAGTAGTGTTGTGTTTATTTGTGGGGGGTAGGAAGGAACCATAGCACTGGTCAAAGTATGAAAGGAAGTCAGGACGGATGAAATCTGGCTTTGAACTGGGTCTAGTTCGCTTTTGATGGAAAGAATTGGTGGGGGCACCTCCAATTTTTCTTTGTTACATTCCACATCCTCTCATAACCTGCCCCCATCCTTAAGGGAATTCATGGTTCCTGGGTCAGTCCCATGGCCTGTTTGATCCTTGGGGCAGCCTTTTGCCTACAGGTTCAGATTGGACATGGATCTCAGTGCATTACATTGTAAATGAGTTCGCTTTCAGTTAATGAACTCTTAATTTTCTGGAAATCTCAATTTTGTGAAAACGGGGAGAAGGAACAGCCAGGGGCCTGTCAAGGGGGTTTGAATCCCTTAATACACTACCGTCTAGCATAGAAACAGGACTTGAAAAGAAACCCTAAGTTCATTTCCCCCTCTGTCAATATTAGACGTGCTGTTCTAATTTTTGGAGTGCAAGGGGTGAAAGCTTTCATATTTTGAATTCACAGATGTTTATTTATTTTTTGCAATATATAGGCTTAATTTCTAAGTTGGTCTGTTCCTCCTCCATCCCCTTCCCCCTTCTTGCACTGCAGAATTCTGATGCTGTTTTTCTGCCTTCTAGGACCTACCTCTGTTCCTAAAAATTTACCTGCACCATATTTATCTTTCTATACTAATTAGAAGAAAAATGACACAGAGAAACATTATATTTTCCTTCTCGAGAACTGCTATAGAGCCTCCATTTATGGGCAGAGTTGAATGCTCCATTTCATAGGCGGCAATCCTGCCATGTCAGCCAATAGATCTTTGTCTGTGGACTGCCCACGGCAGAAAATAAATCTCCTTTAATACCTGCGTTGGAGGAGGGTAGGGTCAGAAATCACTCAGATTGGCTCACATTAATTCTGCTTGTCCTCTTTCAGGATTTCCTTGGGGAAAACACTAAAGGCCTTTGACCAATCTCCATTACTAACCCTGAGTGGAACCTCACTGGTGCAGCCAAAGATTGTCCTGGGTCCCACTGGAGACCCCCAGCTTAGAGAATAATTGAGGAGTAGGAGGGAGTCGGGGACCCTGTCTCCTTCAGAAGCACTTTGTCAAAGTGAACACCATTTATCAGTGGGAGAAAGATAAAACAGTACTTATCTTGACTTAGATTGCTGAACTGGAAGCTCCATTAAAGATTACCAACTTATCTTGCATTTACTTATCTGTTTGTAGTATTCCCTCTGGGCTCACTCTTCCAACCACCTTGGGCATTAGCAGGTTGGGTCCCCAGAAGGCAGTGACTAATGATCTCCTTGGGGTTTTAGAATTAACTCCTTAGTTGTTTTAGGTTTCTTGGGCCCTAATCTGGTATGCTTTCAAAGATCCCCAATATCAGTTGACTAGTCCAGGGGTCAGGGGCACAGGTTTCCCACCTCTGGACTCTATTAGCTGAGGGCAGCTAGGTGGCATTAGAATTCTGGGCCTGAAGTCAGGAAGATGTCTTCCTCAGTTCAAACTGACCTCAGACATATATTAGTTATGTGATCCAGGCAAGTCATTTAACCTCCTTTGCCTCAGTTTCCTCATCTATGAAACAAGCTGGAGAAGGAAATGGCAAACCACTCTACTATCTTTGCTAAGAAAACCCCAAATGGGGTCATGAAGAGGACAAACACACTGAAATGACTGAACAACAACATTAATTTCTAGAAAAAACAGGTATTTGCTAAGAAGTCACAGCAAGAATAATTGTTATAAACCAATCCTTCTAAACCAGAGGGTGCACTATCATCTTGTGCATGCGTGCGTACACACACACACACACACACACACGTTGTCCTTTGTAGAGGAGGTTCAAACTTAATGTGTATAGGTGGTAAAGCATGCAGGACAAAGGAACACCTCTAAACTCTTGGCCCAAATAATTCTCTTGGCTTTGTGTAGTGTTCTAAAGTTCCTACACTTGAGTGTGGTTCTCTGTTGGGACCTGGGTATCATTGCCTTCTTAAAGTTATATTCAGTTTCCATTTCCATCTACAGGTACTTCCTTTATTATCCATAAATCAGTAAACATTTGTTAAGTGCCCACAAAGTGCCAAGCATTCAAACTCTGCTTCAGAGAGGGCAACTCTGATGGGCTGCCCATGTTGTTTGAACGCAACATGTACACTTCTCAAAAAGACCATTTTATGGCGAACTCACACAGGGCAAGTGTTTCTGTGGTGGTCAGAAGGAGCCATACAAGGACACTCTCAAGGTCTCTCTCAAGAACTTTGGACTTGATTGTGTGACATGGGAGACACTGGCACAAGATGGCCCACCATGGTGTGCCTACATTGAAACAGCTCAAAGGGAATGCAGGATGCACAAGTTAGGAGTATCCACCCCAAATGTTCACATGGACTATTTGTGTCCGACCTGTGGTAGAGCGTTCTGAGCTCATATTGGCCTGATCAGCCACAGTCGGACACATTGAATCTTGACTCAGGCCTAGTGTTGTCATTTTGGTCCTCTTCAAGAATGAAGGACAACAACCACCGACCAACAATGTGCCAGGTGCTGTGCTAAATGCTGGGGATACAAAAAGACAAAAGGTAGTGCCTGTCCTCAAGGAGCTTATAATCTAAACAAGTATATACAAACAAACTATATATAGGATAAATGAGAAATAATTAAAAGTGGGAAGGCACTAGAATTAAGAGCGGTTGGGAAAGGCTTTCCAGAGAAGATGGGATTTTAGTTGGGACTAAAGGAAGGCAGAGAAACACGTAGGTGGAGATGAGGAGGGAGAGCATTTCAGGCTTGGGGGACAGTAGAGAAAATGCTTGGAGCTAAGAGATGGAATGTGTTGTTTTAGGAACATCAAGGAAGTGAATGTCACTGGATTGAAGTGTACATGCTGGGAAGTAAAGGAGTCTTAGGAAGGCTGGAAAGGCAGGAAGGAGCTAGGTCATAAAGGGCTTTCTATTTGTTCCTGGAGTTGATAGGGAGCCATGGGAATATACTGTGAGTGTGTGTGTGTGTGTGTGTGTGTGTGTGTGTGTGTAGGTGGGGTGGGGGAGGGGTGACATGATCAAACCTTCGTTTTAAGAAAATTACTTTAGTGACTGATGGATTGGAATAGAAAGAAATCTGAGGCAGCAGACTCACCAGTAGGTTATTGTAGTAATCAAGAAGTGAGGTGATGAGGGTCTGGACCAGAGTGGTGGCAGTGCCAAAGGAGAGAAGGGGATGTATTGGAGAGAGGTTATAAAGATGAAATTGACAGGCCTCATCAATAGAATGGGGGATTAAAGAGAGTTAGGGGTCCAGGATGACTCCTAGGTTGTGAGCCTAAGGGACTGGGGGATTGGTGTTGCCCTCTACAGTACTAAGGAAGGTGGGGGGAAGGGGAAGTTTTGTAGGAAAGATAATGAACTCTGTTTTGGACATATTGAATTTAAGATATCTACTGGACATCCAGTTTGAGATGTCTGAAAGGCAGTTGGAGATGTGTGACTGGAGGTCATTAGAGAGATCGGGGTAGGAAAGATAGATTTGAGAATCATTAGCATTGAGATGATAATTAAATCCACGTTTGTAAAGGAAAGAGGCAGAGATTGAAAATAAGTGACAGAGTCAGGGTGACAGAGGGGCAATCTGTTAGAGGAGACGGAATGGAATGGGATCATGTGAACAGATAGAGACCTTAGCTTTTGTAAGGAGTAAGGCCACTTCATCACGCAAAATGGGAGTGAAGGAGTATAGAGTGGCAGAAGGTATGTAAGTGATATGAGATAAAAAAGAGGGAGTTCACAGTGAATGGCCATGAGGAAAGAGTGGCCAGTATAGGGGAGATGGCCTGGGAAAGAATTTAGGGATTGGAGGTCAAGATGTGGATGAAGTGTAGGGCTTTGTAAGGTAAAGTAGAAGGAGCAATGAAGAGCCATTAGATTATGACCAGATAAAGGGATTTCAGAATTCTTGAATGCACTGTGGTATAAGATGAAGAGTATGACTATGTTTGTGTGTGGCTGAAGTGGGTTGGAGGAGTAGATCATGAGAAGTGAGTAGGTTGGGGAACTGAATGGTTAGGGTGTTTGAGGAAGAGTCAATAGGAGTGTGTTGAAGTCCCCTAGTACGAGTTGAAGAGGGAGAAAAATTGCGAGCCAGGTACTGAACTTATTGAGGAAGGAAGGAGGATGACCTCAAGGTCTACAGACCAAGCTACCAGTTTTTAATTAAGTGGTAGATATGAATAACACGAATCTCAAAGGAGGAGAGGCTACTGAATGATGTAAGTAGGAGGAAAATCTGGGAAGTGACAATGGGAGCAAGGACTATTCTAACTCCCTTGCCTTGACCAGTGAGCCAAAGGGAATGCAGCCAGGACTGGAATGGGTGGCCAGGGAGGCTATGTCATCAGGGGGAGCAAGGTTTCAGTAATAGCTAATAGATAGAAAGAATGGGAATGGAAAAAAATTAGGATGAAGGGAAGTTTGTTGCTTATGAAACAGGCATTCTGTAGGGCACAGTGGAAGGGCTTTGTTGTGTTTGGTTGAAACGTTTTGTCTTTAAAAATTAGTATGGTATCACTCTCTGGGAGAGGGAATGGGAGGGATACCAGGGATAACTATGATGTATAAAAAATAGAAGACATCTATGAAAACTTATTGAAAAATAAAAACAAAAAATTAGCTCCTTGAGTGGGGAGACTTTTGTTTTTGTCTTCTAATCCTTAATGTTCTAGAATAGTAAATGCTTGCTGATTGATTTTTCATTCTGCCAGTCAATAAGCATTTATTAAGCACCTGCTATGTGCACTGTGCTAAGGAAGGAAGGAAACAAATATTTATTAAGTCCTTGCTACATACAGGCCTGGTACTGGACTAAAACCTAGAGATATAAAGAAAGGCAAATAACAGTTCCTGTACTCTAGGAGCTCATAGTCTAGGAGAGGAGGAGGGTATTCTTTCTCCTCCCCTCCCCCATTTCTGGTCAGACATTTTTGAAAATATCACAGTCATTTTCTGATATGTTTCATCTCTTCCCAAATATAAGCCCCTTTTCACTGAAGTCTCTTTTGCAGCAAAGAAAAACAGCTAAGAAAGAATGACTGACAGAATGACCAAGTAAGACAGCATATATAACATTCTTCGTTTGTGCTCCCCCTCCTCTCTGCTGAAAGAAGGGACATATGTGTCATGCTCTGTCATTTGTGACCAAGATTGCTCATTGCAGTAAATCTGGTTTTAGCTGACTTCTGGTGTTATTTTCACTTCTACTATTGTAGTTACTGTGTACATTATTATCTGAGTCCAACTTTCTTTGCTTTGTAAGACTTTTATAATTATAAAGGTGGCCTAGAATCCCGTGGACCAGGTTTCATTTTGAGGGCTTCCTCCAAAAAATATCAAAACTCTAACTCTTTGCCTGGTTATGATTCTACCTGGGGTTTACTCTAGGAAAATCTCCAAACAGAGCCTGTACCCACAGATGAAGGCAAAAGACTCCTGCTAGAATCAATGGAAATACTCAATGTAACAAAGCAAATATATCAGTTATGGGGGTGGATGGGTTATTTTACCCCACAGAAAATGCAGAAAACACAAAGGACTCACAGGAGCTCAAAAATAAATGTAGAAAACAGATGAAAGACTTAGTCCTCTATAAATAATCAACACAATTTTCCCTGTCTGGGAATCCCTATTTTATACCAGGGTCTTAGAGTTCTCCAAACTCAACAGAATTCTGTGTTTTGAACCTCCCTCCCTGTCTTCAAAAGGGAAACAAACTAGGAGCTGCTAGGAGCTAACACTTCGATATTCTGGTGGGTTCCTCTTTTACCCGGCAAACATTCAGCCTTATGATACTTCTCTTAGGGCCTGGACCTGTCTGAAAGGGAAGTTGCTTCTGCTAGAAAGGCAGTTCCTCTTCCCACTAGACTCACACCATTTCAAGGCTCAGATTGACAGTAGAGGGCAAGGTCCAAATCCCCTGCTTCTCTCTGTTGTGGTTTTAGTCTCTTATGATAGATAGCTCCTCCCAGCACCAGAGGCCCCATGCGTGACATTCTTCTGTCTCCAAAAGGCTTGCCACATAGGCAATCCCCCTCCTCTTGAAAAAAAAAGGTCAGATCCCCAAACTTTTGAATTTGGGGTTTCATGTAAGGCGTTCTTCAATACTGGTATTTTTCATAACGTTCTTCCTTTGGCCAAAAGGCTAAATTCTGGGATTCTCAAATTTGGGGGCTGTTAGAGAGGAAACCCTGAACACTTTTTACTGCTTGGCCAAATGATTCCCGTCTTCATGGCTTCCATGTAGGATTAGGAGCTTCTAGCATTACCTAGGAACCCTTCCATTCACCGTATGGATGAGGGCACAGCTTTTTCTGCCATGTGCTTATGTTCTAAGACATCCATTGACACTTCCTAGTAGTAGCTCTCAGCTCGCACCCCACACCCTTTGACCTACTGTATTGTTAGGATTTCACTGGAAGAAAGGTAGGAGAAAAAAGGGTCAATATTTAGATTTGTTTTACTTGACTATACTTATTTGTTTCTTTTAAAATTTTTAACATTTATTTTTTAAAAACATTTTGAATTTCAAATTCTCTCCTTCCTTCCCACCCCTCCTCCTCCCATTGAGAAGAAAAGCTCTATGATATCAATTATACTTGTGAAGTGGTGCAAAAGTATTTTCTTATTAGCCATGTTTTAAAACAACAACAGTAATAATAAAAAACAAGAAACATAAAGGAAGTGAAAAAAGTATGATTCAATCTGCACTCAGAGTTCATCTCATACTGAGTCCTTTGGAATTGTCTTTGATCATTGACCGCGCTTTTTTGTTAAAAGGAAGGTGAGGAGTAGGTTCGATTGGTGTGGAGAGAGTTACTGGGAATTGTCAATGCTACAGAAAAAGAAAGACACATCAACAAAGTCATCTTTAAAAATGTGAAATCACTCTTGACCTCAGTTTCCTCATCTGTAAAATGAGAAGGTTGGAATAGATGATTCCTGAGGGCTCTTTAAGTTCTAAAGCTGGAAAAAGCCATTGCATCTGACCAAAGCTATGCAGAAGAAGTCTGCCCTGGAGACAATACAATTTTAAAATGTTCAGAAATTAATCTTCAAGAAATCTCAAAGAAGGGCCAATCTCCAAAGAATGCAAGGTATCATAGATAATATCATCGCAACTAAGAAATGACAAAGAAGACGACATCAACTATTGGATCATAAACCTATGTTACCTGTTCTTTGAAACCTTTATACTAATGGTCTAGGAATAGGTCAAGGGAGTCCTTGATGAAAGCATGAGAAGCAAATATAGGTAGTGATGGATAGTTATGGACAATAAGATACTCCACGAACTCTTATTTTTAAGTGATTTTGTGCTGAGTTAGAACCTGTTTTCCTGTAACTTCCCTGCCCCTGCCCATGACACTTATTCTACATTGAGTAGAAAGAACACTGGGTTCAAATCCACTCAGCACCTTTAAATAGGCTTTCATGGGTAATTTTTTTTATGCTAGGCTCCATCTTCAAAGTCTCGCAACTGCTTGAGAGGTATAGAAAATATAAGATTCTTTTGTTTATTGTTTGCTGGTTGTGAAAAGTCATTTAACCCAGACATAATAGGGAAATGTGTAGAGGGCCAGCTCTGAGAAAGTACATTCTGGGATAAGATACAGGTTAGAGGCCTAGTTCTTGCCCTTGGGCTGATAACTTGGCATGTGGGCTCTCCATCCTCCACCTCGGCATGCACGTGCTGTTCAGGATGAAGGCTCTTCAAGCCTCCTTGGTACACAAGTTGTGCTCTCTCCAAAACACACTTGCTAAATACCACCTCTGGGCTATTAACAAAATATTGTTTATGGCAAAAGGGAAACAAAGGTACAAGGAACTCATGCATTATGCAAATGTCTCGCACGTGGATTTGTTGGTTCTACTTGCCTAAAAGGTATATAAACCCTGTCCCTCAGTTAAATAAATGGAGTTCTTTACTCTTCTGCCTGGCGGTGTTTTGTGTTTTTCTTTTTGCTCTCTGCGGCATTCGGCCATCTCTGGCCATCTCAGCACCACAGAGGCACCACAGGCGCTGGTGGCAGAAATGATCCCTTGAATGATGAAATCATAAAGATAAACTGGTTTGACAATCCCCTGATTATAAATGGCAATTGGACATAAAACAGGAAATTGCATGTTCACCAAAAATAGTTGCTTATGACATGAAAGATGACCTAAATAAATGAGATTTCCTATGGATAGTAAACTGCTCTAGAAGCTCCAACTTGCAGATGACTTTGTGCTGATTGTACTGAATTCTAGAACATCCAGTGAAATCTGAGATTACTCAAAAGAGAACGGCACCAATAAATCGCAAAGGAAAAACAAAGTGGGTGAAAATTGTCTATTGCCCAGATTATGACATGCAATTAGACAGGTAATCCATTGAGTTAGGCATTAATACATGGGGGGAGAGGAATTAGCATTTATTAATTGCCTACTATATGTCGGGGACAGTTCTAAGAGCTTTACAAATCTCATTTGATTTTCAAGCAAATTGAGCCAGATAGAGTTTAGGTGACTTGCCTAGGGTCACAATAGTAAGTGTCCGAAACAAGATTTCACCTAAAGTCTTCCAGAATCCAGGCTCGGTTCTCTTTCCACTATGTCTTTTAGCTGTGTATATATATATGTATATATCTAATATATATTATATATAACGTACATTATATATAATATATATTATATATAATTGGATAGGAGGAGGAAAGTGGGCTGGAATTTACATGGGAAATGGGGCAGAACAGTGACTACAAATTGCTTGCTGCTGAAAAAGTTTATCTTTTTAATGTTTATTTTCTTCTAGTGATGTTAAAGGGTTGTGAATCATGAAGCATTATGATCTCAAAAAAATTAAAATTGCAGGTGACTCAATAGACGGTAGAATATGGCAGTATACCAATATACCGGTGAGTGTAAGTTGGCACCATGACTTGTGTGGTAAGTGGCATAGAAGATTGTACCAGTGGCACTTAGGACCAGAAAAGGAGGTGGGATGGTTATGGAATAAGAATGAGGGATGGCGGATGGGTTGCTCAAGTTCTAGACCATCACTACCCAGATCTAGAAGTTAACCTCTCCTACATGGGTAGGATCTGTACAGAGCATTTAGTAAAGAAAAAAGGCACATAACACATAGGATGAGAAAGCATGGATTGGCTGTGATCTGTCCTGGTGGATGGAGTACCAACACCATTGAAATCATAGATTCATCCTTTGTGCACTTTATGGCCCAAGCAGGACCTTCTACATGACATTCTATATCCCATCAGTCAAATGAACCCTGGCTCTGGGGTCAGAGACCTGAGTTGAAATCCTTCCCATGATGTTTAACAATCTGGGTGACCTTGGGTGGTACTTAGCCCCCTTGGGTATCAGTTCCCTCATCTGTTAAGTGGGGATGTAGACAAGATGGCCTCTGTGGGCCTTTCTAGCTCTAGCTCTGTAACAGTAAGGTGATAATAACAATGTAGATGATAATTGTCAGAATGCCTATGTAGTTCTGTATCACAAAGTATACGAGACTCTCCACATAGAAGGTAGAAGAAGTAAACCATTTATTCAGACACCGGAGAACCATATCCCATAATCATATGTTCAGCTCCCACAGCCAGTTAGTCCACTTCATTATAACAGCAAGGAACCCAAAACATTCAATACACAATATCACAACATGGAGTCTCTCCGTCCTGGAGCCTCTCCATCCCAAAACATCTCTCTCTCTCTCTCTCTCTCAGCATTTTCTGTGATGTGACTCTTCCTTTTCCTGTCAGGAAGCTCCTCCCACCATATGGAACTTAGGCTTCCTGTGATGTAAGCAGGTCACATGGCCTATTAACAGGTGGGAAAGGTCTTCAAATCTAAATTGCTACTACTAGCTCCATGATCCTATGATCTCTAAATCTTTGCCCAGGCTGCCTCTCTCTCATGCTTAAACTGCACTCCCTCCTCCCCTTCACTTCTAAGAATCCCTAGTTTTTAAATCCCACCTCCTTCATGAAGCCTTTTCTGATCCCCTCTAACTACTACGGCCTCCCCCTGCCCCAATTATATGTTTTGCGTATGTCTGTATATGTGTGTTTTTCTCTCCCCATGGAACATAAACTCTTTGAGAGCAGAGACGGTTTAATTTTTGTCTCTGCATTCTCAGGGTCTAACAAAGTGCCTGGCATACAGTTAGCATTTAATAAATGCTTGCTGACTTGACTTTCATCACATTGTAGCAGAAAGAGCACTCAGAATCCTGCCACTTACTATCTGCAATTTTGATTGTGTGGCCTTGGGCAAGTCATTTAAACCTCCTTGTTCCTCAGTTTCCTCCTCTGTCAAATAAGTGACAGGACTGTGTAGCCTTCTGGCACTAGATGTTTGCTCTATGATTTTTTTTTGGCTCTATTTCTGTGATTGCCAGATGGCCCTTTGAATGTGATCCAATGTTCCGGAAATGCCCCCCGCCCCCAGCCCCTTGGCCTCTGATCTCTTGATATCCTTTCTCATATGTGGTGCCCAGGACTGAATACAAAGCCCTTTAGGTTGCCTGACCAGGGTCAAAGATAGCAGAACTGTCGGCTCCTTGCTTCTAGATGCTGGATTTTAGTTATGAAGCCTGCTTTTGAATTTGGTGTTTGAGCTTCGATATCCCATGGGCTTGCAGTAAAGATCCAAAGAGAGGATGTCTGTAAAGCCCTATAGAAATGCTAATATATTCCTATACTAAGCAATCACTGAATACTAAAGTTTAAACACCAAGGCAAAAGAAATCCCTTACTGAAACATGCAGGAGAAATTGTTAATGGTTATGTGAGACCATAGTCAAAAGTGACTTTCACCCTGAGGAAGGCTACCCCACAGGCCTGGGCCCATGGGCTATTCAGGAAACTTTAAATGGAGTACATCTAAGCTCCTCCCCCCACCCCAATCCCAACCAAGTGATCAGTCCATTCCTTCCCTCCTCCCATCTTTTTGCTCCTTCTCCCTCCCTCCCTCTTCTCCCCCCACCCCTTACCTGGTCCCTGATGGGATTTGCTGAGATTCTCTGCATTCCAGTTGAATCACTGGCTGCCTTTGCAAGCAATGGGGCCCTTGTGGGCAGGCAGGGCAGGGCAAGACTGAGCAGCTTGGATGCCAACCTGTTTCCTCCTTCTCCCTCCCCTCCCCTGTCCCCCACCACACACATATCCATTCAGCGTCCTCGCCCCCCTCCTTGCTCCATGTCCGTCGGGGGCCTCATCCTGGCCTCTGGAAGGGGGGGCCCTCAAGTTATTACCTCCACTCCAGCTGCTCCAGAGACACTCTGGTGTCTGCCTCCAGCTTTGACGAAACATGATGGGGACCTTCTCCTCCAGCTTCCTGCTCTGCAGCCTGCTGGTTCTTCTCCAGAAGCCTAGGGCTCAGGGAGTACCCCCACAGGTCAGAGGTAAGGGATGGCTCAGCATCTGCCCTTCCAGTGGGTCTGAAGGCTTAGGTGTCTAAGATGCACTGAAAAGAGCTACCTCCTTGGAGACAGAGAGTGGGCTGCCTTCATGGCACAGGCTTGCAGACACCAGGGGAGCCCTGCTGGGAAGAAGGGGTACTTGGAGACACAGCACGGCAAGAGGGCACAGGGCAGACATAGGGAGACAAGGGCAGGGTGCAGGGCATGGAACCAGTGAGATCCAAGGAGGAACAGGCACAGGATCAGGAGCAGAGAGGCAGAGATGGGGCAGGTACAGACTAAATAATGACAATGATAATTCAAATAGCTAACACTGATTTAGCACTTCAAGATCTATGAAGTACACTATACTTTGTCTCGTTGGGGCTTCCACAGCCTTTGTGAAGGAGGAATTGTTATTGCCTTTGTTTCTGATGAAGAAACTGAGTCTAAGAAAGAGTAGGTGACTTGTCTAGGCTCATGCAGCTAGTTAGTGACTGAAGCAGGATTGGAACACAGGTCTTTCTGACTTCTAAGGCCAGTGTTCTATCTACTGAGGGAGGAGGAGTGGACATGAGGATAGGGATTAGATGGAGGATGGGCAGGTTGAAGAGGAGGAATGAGTTAAGAGATGGGACAGAGATAGAATCAGAGCCCAGCACATAGTAGGTGCTTAATAAATGCTTGTTGATTGGTTGATTATTTTATCTGAGCCAGAGACAATGGCTGAGTTGGGGATTGAGACTAAGATGGGCTTGGGGTTAGGGTACCAGCAGAGGCAGAGAGAGGGAAAGGAGAAGGGGCATATGGAGAGAGGGGTCAGGGGTCAAAAGCAGAAATGGGGGAAATGGGGTCATAACATCGTCGATTTAAAGCTGGAAGGGATTTCTGAGTTCATTTAATCCAATTACCTCATTTTATAGATGAGGAAACTGAGGCCTAGATAGATTGAATAAGTTGCTGAAGGTCATACAGGTAGTAGAGACATAGGCATGGGGTGGGTAAGGAAGAGTCAAGAGCAGAAACAGGGGCATGGGTAGTGACTGAGGCAAGGAAGGAGCAAGGACAAAGAGAGGGTCAGGGCAAAAGAGATATACAAGATTAGTGACAGAGACAGGGATAGGAGGAGGGAGATGGGAGTGGGTATAATGATGGGGGCAGAGAAATGCACAGGGGACAGTGGGAGACACAGGGATAGGAGGAGAGAGATGAGAGTGGGTACAATGATGGGGGCAGAGAAATGGACAGGGGACAGTAGGAGAGACAAGGTGGCCACAAAAACAGAGCAGCAGTTGCTGGGAATTCGCACTCTTTCCTTTGCCTAGACTCATTGATATATTCTTAGGAAAAGCTTCACTGACTTCTCCTCAATAACGTGCTTTGATTCTTGGAAGGAAGTCTCCAGGGAGCGTTTGCTTGATGCCCCAGATCAGTGTTTGACTGTGCTCTCCTTTTGTTCACCCAGCCCTGGTTTAATTCTCGATTTCACATTAAGGACAGCTCCTTCACTCCGCTGCTCAGGCCACTGGGGTTTGTGGGTAACTGTGAAGGTGTGGCCATCGAGCCCAGCTAAGGAGCAGATTCAGTAAGGGGGTCCTGGTGGCTGAATTGAGTATCTGGTGGGGCTGCTATGTGGAAGAGAGATTAGTTTTGCTCTGTGTGGTCCCCCACGACTGCACTGGGAGCCGGCTGGACAAGGTGAGGTGAGGCAGACCTTATGTTCCAATTTGAGATGCCCCAAAGTACAGCAGTATGGCCTGCAGAAGCAGAGGGTCCCCTTTGCAGGAGGGCTTCAAAGAAGTCTGGAAGACTACTGTGAGTTCCTTTTCTTCTTTGTCTTTATAGCCCCAGCACCAAGCACACTGCGTGGCACACAGTAGGTGCTTAATCAATGCTTAGTGTTGATTCATTATCGATTAACATGCCCACAAGGTAGATGGTGCCAGTAGTGATACAATATACTAATTATACAAGGTTTAATATAAGCAATATAACAATTTGCCAATAGAGGAGACTGAGACCCAGAGAGACAGTGTCTTGCCTTCTCCCTCCACCCCCTACAGTCCCCTTTCCCATTGGTGAGGTCCTCTCAGAATCACCATTTTGGGGAGAGGCTCAGACCAGCCAGCCTTCATTTCCCCAACTTCAATGACATATCCCTATTTAGGGACCTTTCTTCTCTGTCCCCTTTTTAGTTTTCTTTAGTTATTGTTTTCCCCCATTAACCTCTTTGAGGGCAGGGACTGTCTTTCCAGGTCGGGAGTCAAGAAGACCTGAGTTCAAATCCAGCCTCAGACACTGTCTAGCTGTGTGACCATGGACAAATTACTTAACGCTATTTGCCTCTTTCCTCATCTGTAAAATGGGAATAATAACAGCACCTACCTCCCAGGGCTATTGTGAGGATCAAATGAGCTGATAATTGGAAACAGCTTAGCACAGCACCTGGCACATAGTAGACACTATGTAATTGTCAGCTATTAGAATTGTTGTGGTGGTGGTGGTTATGGTCATGGTTGTCATTAGTTTATTTGCATCCCCAGTACTTGGCACAGGGCCTGGCACATAGGGTTTCATAAATGTTCGTTGACTTGACTTGATTTCCCTGCAAGTGAGTGAATAACAGATTTTGGGCAGGTCTTCTGATTTCCAGGTCTGTGTCCATTCCATTATAGGTGCTTACCAGTTAAGTATACTACGATTTCAGGGTAATCTGGAGCAAGGGAGAGGGCTAGGGATATTCAGGTCTCTAACACTGCCATTCCCTTGGTCTCCCATGTGCAAAACCATGTTCAAAAAAGTCATTTTGCACCTTTCTCTCCTTTATTTCTCATAGACAGTTACTGTGACCTGTCCGTTCCACCTCTGCAACCTCTCAAAATCTACGGCACCCCACCCCCCCCATCTGAGGCTGCGTGAGGCTCCCCCCCTCCATGGAGGCATACACACACATACACACACACACACACACACACACATGTCCTCATTAAGGCTATTGGGAACAGGTTAGCCAAGTCACTTACTTGCCCTTCTTCCCTGGTCATGGAAACAGAATTAACTCCTCTGACTTGAATCATATCATTTAACACCTGTCTATACATGTGGCTCCTAGGGACCAATTGACCCCAAGCAATGTTGTCTCACATTGTATCATGCTTTCACAGAACCAGTTTTTAATGTTAAGTGGGATTCATTCTGCTTGGTTACAGATGGCAGAATTGGTTAAGGTGTGGAAGGAGGTTTAAAGAGATAGATTTGGGGTTTATTATAAGGCAAACTGCCTGACCTGATGATCAGAGCTGTCCAGCAGTGGGAGGGCCTGCCTTATAAAGTGGTGAGTTCTTTGTCTCTAACAACTGGGACCTAGAGACTGCCTGCCAGGGACAGTGCAGGGAGGAGAAACCCCTGCATCAGTCAAGACTGGACTACATGCTCTCTGAGGTTCTTCCACCTCTGGCATTCCATTATTTTGCATGGCAGAGTAGGGGGGAAAGTACTAGGGATGAAGTAAGAGGACCTGAGTTTGAATTTTACCTCAGATGCTTACTACTTGTGTGACCTTAGGCAAATCACTTGTCTTGGGCTTCAGTTTCCTTAGCTGTAAAATGAAGAGGTGAGACTAGATAGCTTTCCAGGTACTTCACAGCTCTTGATTTATGATCCTAATACTCGTGTGACTTTGACCAAGCCACTTAATTTCCTTGGGCCTCAGTTTCCTCATCTGTAAAATGAGGGGTTTGGTCTAGGCAACTCTAAGATGACTACCAGCTCTGTGGTTCTTTGTCTGACATTCAAGGCCCTCCATAATTTCATACCACCTTCTGCCTTACCTCACCTTCTTTTCTGCATGCGCTCCATTCCTTCTCCACCTCTTTGGTCCTAGAACGTTTCCTTCCTTATCTTCAATTGCTCAATTCCTGTTCAGTTGTTTTTCGGTTGTGTCTGACTCTTTGTGACGCCATTTAGAATTTTCTTGGCAAAGAACTGGAGTGGTTTGCCATTTCTTTCTCTAGCTCATTTGACAGATGAGGAAACTGAGGCCAACAGAGTAAAATGACTTACCCAGGGTCACACAGCTAGAATAAGTCCGAGGCAAGATTTGAACTAAGGTCTTCTTGAGTCCAGGCTTCATGCTCTTTCTATTGTGCCACCTAGCTGTCCCAATTCTTAGAGATTGAATTCCTACCTTACCTGTAAAATCTAATTCAAATACCCCCTTCTCTAGGAGGTAGTCCCTGATACCCTGTTGTTAGTGGGATTCCCCCCTAGAATTCATGAATTGAAGTTTTTTGAGTAGCTCTCCCATGAATTTATGAACTGTTGTGAGTTCTGATTCTTCACTCTTACATCTTAGTCTTTGTATCTCAGTGTCTACCATAGTGTTCTGCACACAGTAGGCGCTTACTGCATGTTTACTGAATGAATCACTGAATAGAGTACATATTCTCTTGGAATATTGGATCAAAGAGTGAGCAGGCGATGCCGGGGAGTGCAGTGATCCAGTGAGTAATGCCAGGGCATTAGGACTTGGAGTCTGGAAGACCTAAGTTTAAATCCTCACACTAGTTGTGTGATCTCAAGTCACTTAATTCTCTGTGCCTCAGTTTCCTTATCTGAGGAAATTGGACTGAATGGCTTCTATGGCTCCTCTCAACTATAATTCTATGATTCTATAAGTAATTCCCACTCCCACCCCACTCCAGTATCCTGGTATTATCTACGTATCAACTCACATCTTGGAGGAACCAGATCTGTAGGAGAATTAGTCTTTGGATGGTAGTGGTGCGTGGGTGTGTGTGGCACTGCAGGGTGGGGTAGGAGAGGAAAGCTCCATCTTCTCCTGAATGAGTGAAGGTCAGAAGCACGAATGAGTTGGCCCCTGGTGCTGGCAAACTGTATTTCAGAGGATTTCCATCTGTGTTACAGTTTCTAGGATGACACAAATATATATTACTCAACTCAGAATATAACAGTAAATAAGCAAGGATTTGTTGAGTGCTACTATGTGCCAGGCATAGTGCTATGAGTGGGGACAAAGAGACTGAGAAAGTATCTGCCCTCCAGTAGTTTACATTCTATTGTTTATTACATGTTTATAGATAAGTAAACACAAGATATATACAAAGTAATGGGTGTGTTTATGTGTGAGGGAGTGGGGTGGGGTTGACATCTGAGGGAATCAGGAAAAGACTGCTGTAGGATGTGAACATAATGTCAGAGCTCAGAGAGCCCTCAGAACCCAGAAGTCAGAGTTGGGAGGGGCCTTAGAACACAGAATGTCAGAGCAAGGAAGGCCCCTAGAACACAAAATGTCAGGGCTGGAAAGGGCTGAAAAAGACTTTCTAACAGAAAGGCAGAAAGGACTTGAGAATATAAAATGTTAGGACCCTGGAGGAATCTTAGAGATAATCGAGCTTTTATTTTACAGATGAGATAACAGGATCAGAGAGGAGAAGTGACTTCATTAAGGTTGCACAACAAATTAATAGGAGAGTCAGGACTGTAAGCCAAAACCTCCTTACTCCTAGCCTTTTTTAAAAATTATACCTTACTCTGTCCTCCAACTCTATCCTCCAAGATTCTTGAACCAGGTTACTTTTCTGGGATTCTAATTGACTATCAAGTCCTCTCCTCCCTTCCCTCCAACCCCCTATGAATTGGATAACTACATTTTGACTAGCAGTAGTGGTGAGAGAAGGGGAAATCACTCCTTTGAATGTGTTTAGGGGACAAGGTCAATCAGCAAGTTCCTTAGGAAACCCTCTTCCAGTCCCCCAACGTTCTTCAAACTGTAGGAATCATCCAGTCTCTCCTTCTTGGATCAGCATGTGGTTAAATATAGACAAACAACCTGTTTAATTCAAGGGGTGGATAACTGGCTCTGAATACTCTGGACAAGTCATCCACAAATGGTTGGGTAATTACATCCTCTGTTTGACCTGATTGTGAGTTGTTCTTGTGAATTTCTTAATGTCTTGCTGTTTTCCCAGGCTTGGCCTTGGAAAATGCCCATTGGTTCCTTTTCTCCTACACTTCTCCATCTCCCCTCCAACAAACAGGGCAGCTGTGCAGGACGAGGCCCACAGACCTGGTGTTCATCATCGACAGCTCCCGAAGTGTGCGGCCCCGGGAATTTGAAAAGGTCAAGGTCTTCTTGTCTCAAGTCATCGAGTCCTTAGATGTGGGGCCCAACACGACTCGGGTAGGAGTGGTCAACTATGCCAGTGCCGTCAAGCATGAGTTCCCCCTCAAGGCTTATGGGACCAAGGCCAGCCTCCTGCAAGCCGTGCAAAAGATCGAGCCTCTATCCACGGGCACTATGACAGGCCTGGCCATCCAGTTTGCCATCAACAAGGCCTTCAGTGAGGTTGAAGGAGCCCGGCTCAAGTTCCCAGAGATCAACAAGGTAGGTGTCAATTTGTATTTTCTTAGGAGTCTAGGCCTTTGGTGTCTTGGTACTAGGATCCTTGGGCTCTCTCGGTACTAGATCTCAAGCTTCAGCAGGGCAGGAGATGCTCGTCTTTAACCCTCTCATGGTGTCAAGAATTCTCCAGGGGTCAATCCTTTCTCTGGTGATGGTGATGGAGATAGTGGTGATGGCAGGCATTATTGAATGTGGTTTTGATGGTGGCGATGGGAAAGAAGGATGACACGGATAATGAGGATGGTCATTATTCTGATAAAATGTGCACATGCCTTCAGTATATGGACTTTCTGAGGTTCTATTCAAGATTTCATTCATTCCCCCACTCACTAAACATCAATGGTTTCCTAGTATTCCTAGGATCAAATACAAACTTGTGTTTGGTTTTTAAAGCTTTTCACAACCTAGTTCCAATGAAAAAAAGAGGATTATTATGGGGAAAAGGGGATTAGATGGGTTTTGTTTGGGCCCAGAGGGTAGAATTAGATGGAATCTGGAGAGAGGAAGGTTTGGCAAAGGAAAAACTCCTTAACAATGACAAAGAGATGTTCCCCAGGTAGAATGGCCCTCTTTGGGAGGGGATTCATTTCTGTTCACTGGAGAGATCCAAGATGAGCCTTCACATCCATTTGTTAGAGATCTTATAGTCCATTCCAGACAAGTCAACAGGTACTTCCTTATAGTGCCTACTTTGTGCCAGGCACTGTGCTAAGCACTGGAGATACAAAGAAGGGCAAAAACCAGTCCCTGTTCTCAAGGGCTTCACAATCTGATGCATGCAAGCAACTATATACAAACAAGACACATACAGGACAGATTGGAAATGATCAATGGAGGGAAGAAAATGCCAGTATTAAGAGGGACTCGAAAAGATTTTTTTACAGAATGTAGGATTTTCTCTGAGACGTAAAGGAAGCCAGGGAAGCCGGGGGTGGGTATGAAGAGGAAGAGAATTCCAGGCATGGGGGACAGCCAGTGAAAATGAAGTCAGTAGAGGGGCAGACGGAGCATTGAATGCAAAGATTAGCAAATAAGCCAGAGATACTGGATCCTAGAGTATGTGGAAGATGTAAGAAAGCTGGAAAGGCAGGAAGGCATCAGGTTATAAAGGTCTCTAAAAACCAAACAAGGCAATCACCTAAGACAATTTCAAAAGACACATGATACAAAATGCTATTCATGTCCAGAGTAAGAATTATGAAATCTGAATGCAGATCTATTTTCTCTTTCTTTTGTTGTTTGCTTTTCTTTCTCACTGTTTTCCCCTTTTGTTCTGACACTTCTTTCATAACACGACTGATGTGGAAGTGTGTCTATTGTGATTTATGTAACTTGTGTCAGATTGTATGCTGTTTTGTTGAGAGGGGGAGGGAAGATAGAGAGGAAAAATTTTAGAACTCAAAATCTTACGAAAGCAAATGCTGAAAACTAATAATAATAATAATAATAAAAATATGACAGCGACAACAACAATAATAACAACACGAACAAATGGGATTTGAAGCTGGAGGTGATGATGAGTTAAGATTCTTGTTCAGATTGCACTGGATGGCATCTGAGGCTCCTTTCAACTCTGAGATTCTGTGGTTGTGATGCAGGCCCTGCTCTCAAGGACCTTACAAACTAATTGGTGAAAGACTGTGTATAATGATTTAGGAGTAAAAGAAAGAGGGTGGTAAGTACAAACGAAAGAGGGATTTGGGCAAAGTTCTGGGAGAACTTTGGGGAGGGGAAGCTTGCTCAGGGATGGACAGGTCTTTGTGGAGGAGAGGCTCCTGAGCTGGGCCTTGAAGGAGGGGAAGGATTTCTATAGACAAAGATGGGAGAAGTCCATTCTAGGGATGAGAGGTGGTGCAGTGAAGGCAAACAGGCATGGGGTAAAACAAAACAGAGGATATGCAAAGAAAAGTTGAATAAGACAAAGCTGGAAAGGTAGGCAGGATCTGGACTGGGGAGCCTTGAATGCCAGGATAATATAATAAGAGTTGTTAATTACACTTAACAGCCCCATGTATGAAGTAGATACCACAAGCTCGCTGGTCTCATGGATAAAGGACTATGAGGCTCTAAGAAGTTAAGTGACTTGTCCACCGGCAGAGAGTATCAGAGCCGGGAGTCAAACCCAAATCCCTCCTAACCCAAAGAACACCAGGCTGCCTCTCAGGAGTGGCAGCCATACTTTATTGTATAGGAAAGGTCAAGCCAGAGAAGGCTGTTGAGTAGATGAGAGATGTCATCAGAATCTTCAAATAGGGTCATTACTAAGACATGATACGATGGATGGATTGGAGATGGGATAGAACTGAGACAGGAATATCCCCTAATTGGCATTTACAATGGCCTGGGTGAGCATGAAGGAGAATATTTACATAGAGAGGAACTAAAATGGGTACAATGGATATGGGAAAGATGGGGCAGACAGGAGAGAGATTGAAAAAGATGGACTGGGTTTTTGAAGGTCCCTCCCAGCTCTGACAACCTATGTTCTAAGGCCCTTCCCAGCTCTGACATTCTAGGTTCTAAGGCCTCTCCAAGCTCTGACATTCTGTGTTCTAAGGGCCTCCCAGCTCTTGCTCAGCTCTGACAGGTTATAATCCATCATCTTTTTAAAGTAGGAAGCTTGTCGAATCTACTGGGTGAGGCCTACCCATTTTCTGGCTCCTACTGTGCAGATGTGGGACTGATGACAGGCTGGGGCCTTGGTTTGGATCTGCTGGGCTGTACCCACATGCATTTCTTTGCCCCATTGCTTTCTTCCCCAGGCCTGGAAGGGAGCTGGTTTTTCCAAATAGAAGCCTACCATCCCTATTCCTGGGACTTGGGTGCCATCTTGTGGCCAAAGGTGGTTAAGGCTATTTGGAGAGAAGACTAGACAGGGGGCGGGTCAAAGGATTCTGAGTCTTTACTTCGATGAAGCTCCCTATGATAACAGTGGACTAGAATGCACCCGTCTGTTCCAAAGACCCTTCCTCCAGAAACTCGTTGCTTTAATCCATTTCCTGTCAAAATGCCCACGTCCAAATCTCTGTAGTCATGGAAAACGATTTCCCATCAGACACAGTTCTTGGAGATATTCCCACCAGGGATGACCCTGCCCAAGAATAGAAGAGGGTTTGCTAACACAGAGGTTTTACATCCTTTTTTTGGGGGGGGTGGCGCAAAGATAGAAAGACCCATCTTTTACCGCCCCCTTTGGAGCTGAAGAAGAGTTAGATTAGAGCATCTCCTGGAGACACCTGCTGGGAGCGACAAGGAACTGCAGAATTGGGCACCATGGAAAGTTAATGAGTAGTAAAGTCAGAGGTTCCCACACTTATTGGCCAACCACTTCCTTTTTTAAAAAAATTAATCAGCTCCCCCTAGAAAATTTACTTTCTTTAGCCCTTTAACATTTTTTGAAATTTGAATCATTTCAAAAATATAAATGATATATTTTCAAATGACGTATCTTGACTTTAATAATTTATTGTAAATTTGTGGGTTTTTTTCCTGCATTGAAATTTTGATGGAACAATATTGCATTGTGTAACTCTACAGCATCGTATTGTAAACAAGTCATTACACGCACATATTCCTGCCAGTGCATGCTGGACTTCCTGACAATGTGCAACATACTCACCTGACAACACTTCCTGGTTAAGACCTATTGGAGGACTTGACCATTGATTGGTTACAACTGGCATTTTGTATGTTTATTTCGAAAATAATGTAATCGCTATGACTTAAACTCCATTACACAACAGATGAAACCTGTATGAATGATTTTTCAAAACTTTCTTATCTTTTTTTCTTTCCTCATGCTTCCACCTTCCCCTTATTTTTATTCAATGCCCCACCCGCATTGCACCTGAGGATCATTCCAGCACCCCAGGGGGTGATATTGCCCACTTTGGGAGCCTATGCAAAATCAGTTATGCTTTTGGACCTGAATTCAAGGCCTACATCTGTTACTTAAAGAATGGTAGACTGAGAGTCAAGAAAATCTAGGTTTAAATCCCTCCTCTGGCACTCCCTAACAGTGACCCTGGGCAAAGGCACTTAATCTTTCTAGGTCTCAATTTCCTCACTTGTAAAATGAGGATTAAAGGTGCCTCTAGTTACTACCTCATGGATTTGTTGTGAGGCTCAAATGTTGGGTTGGACAGGGTTGAGGCATCCTAGCCCATTTTAACTTGGGTACCTTAACTAGGCAAGACAGCATCTAGACCAATGAAAAGATTTTAGACTAAGTGTGAAAAGTCTTGGAAAGCCATTGGATGAAATGAACTGACAGTAGCCCTGTTTTAATGTGCTGGGAAACTAGATCATGCCTCTGGATATTATCTACAAATTATGAAGCTGAGAAGAAGGAATTCAGGGTGTTACTTATGTAAACCACTTTGCAAAATTTTAAGTGCTCCAATGTCAGTGGTTTTTATTATGCTTGGCCACGTGACCTTGGCAAGTCATTGACCCTTTCTGAGATTTAACTTCTTCCTCTGAAAATTGAAGTGGTCAGACCAGAAGGCCCCTAAAGTCTCTTCGAACTCTTACATCTATGACATGCTATGATCTATTTCCCATGAACAATACATCAATAATTAGTATTGAAATATACTAAATGGTCACTCAGCAGAACTGTCTATAGAAGGCAGCATCCTGACCACACTTAAGGCTGATGGGTGATGAAGAATCTCCCGGTGTGTCTACTACCATAGGCATCCTCTCCTCTCTAAAGAAATTATCCTTTGCAAAAGATGCTAAGATCTTGTTTTTTGGCCTTAGGCCTAACCCTCCTATGGGCTACTCTCCATAGCACCAGCTCCTTCTCTTGACCTTACTTTTGGCCCCAGGACTTTTTCCACCTTCTATAGTCCCACGAGAGACAATGTGGTAGAGTGAAAAGAGATCTGGGCTTGAACCCTGAAAGACCTGTGATCACATCCTATCTTTGACACATACCAACTCAGTGACCTCTCAGCGACCTAAGCATTTTGATTCTGGACTGTAAGTTACAGAGAACATGTTAACTCACATTGGTAAAGGGAATTCCCTATAGTAATGATGTCACAGGTCTAATCCCTATGTACTAAAGTACTATGTACTAAAACTTCCCTGACCCAGAACTCCAGGACCTCCTAAATCTCCTGGATCTGCCTGGTCATGAAGCTTATTTGGCTCTCTGACTTCCAAGCTCAGCTGTACCTAACTTCTGAATCTTCTCCATCAAAGAGCATTAGTGACTTCCTCGTTGCTAAATGAGGAACCCTTTGTTTTTGTCTTCATTCTCTGGGATCTTTCAAAGAGGCTGCTGCTGACCTCTCTGCTTCTGGACTCCCTCTGTGCCCTTGGCTTCTGAAAAGCCACACTTCCCTGCTCCTCCTTAAACCTCTGAAGTTACTCTTCCAACTCGTTCACTTTGCTCTCATCTTTTGTCAGACCTCTCCTCCCTCCTCCCACCCTACTCCTGATATGGGTATTTCTCAAGGGTCTGTTCTTGGACATTCTCATTCATCCCTGAGCTTCTAAAGCCATAATTCCCCCTTATCTCTTTCTGTCTCTCCTCTCCTCTCCTCTCCCCTCCTCTCCTCTCCTCTCCTCTCCTCTCCTCTCCATCTCCTCTCTCTGTCTCTCTACTCTGTGTCTGTCTGCCTCGCTCTCTGTCTCTCCCTTCCCAACTCTGTCTCTATGTCTCTGTTTCTTTATCTCACATACAAACACATGGACACACTGACAGAGATATATATACCCTTTGAGTCCTCTCTTCTTTTCTGAACTCCAGAACTATATTTGTAGCTCTCCACAAGAAATTTACACCTGGGTATCCCTGTGGGCCCTCCAACTCAGTGTGGCCAGAACCAAGCTTATTATTTCCCCCTTAAATTATCTTTATCTTCTGACTCTGTATTTTTATCTACGGCACCAGTATTCCCCTGTCTCCTCTGACCTCAACCTTGAGGTTGGACGTGACTCTTCCTTTTCTTTCATACCTTGTATCCCACCAATTACCAAGTACTCTTGAAGCAGCCTCTAGGGTACCTCTTGCTTCCCTCCCCCTCCTCTCTCTTTTCATGGCTTCCACTTTTGCCTGAGCCTTCATTATCACCTTCCTGGACTGTTGCTGGAGCCTTCTGAAAGGTCTTCAAGACAGCATTCTTCCCCAACTCCAATCTACCCTTAACACTTCTGCCAGAACGGTCTTTCTTTTGAGCAGATCTGGTTATGGCTTTTTTTGCTCAAACATCTTTGGTGGTTTCCTATAATTTAGTAAGTAAATGAATGAATGAAGGAAAAAAATTTATTAAGTGCTAACTATGTGCTAAACATTGTGCTAAGGATATAAACAGAAAATTCAGCCAGCTCCCTTTTATGAAGGCTCACATTTAGATGGAGAGAGATGATAAACATTGGAGATTTCGGCTCTAAGTCAGAGGGATGCAAAGGCCCCTGTGGTCCATAGGTTACAGCATACTGTGATAAAGCAGTTGACAACGCATATTTTAAAATGTTATTTCTGCTGATAAAACTCTAGTATTTCTGATGTTGAGCCAACTGAATACACAGAGGACTGTGGTGGTGAGAACTTTCATTTCTGGGTTTTAAGTTGCTGTGGCTGCTGAAGAAGAGTGGGGGCTGAGTGATGGAGGCCACCAGATCACATTGTTTCCTGGGATGGTAGCTGCAGGGGCTTAGCTGGAGGCTCAGAGGTCTGGGGGGTCCTGTAATTGCTGGGGTTCTCAGGTTCAGCTTCCTGGACTGTTTCTGTTGGACTTCCAGGGGCGCTATTATTCAAAGTGGTGGGAGTAGTTTTAACTCACATGACACATGCCCCCCAAGGCACTGAGGGTGCCTTGCTGCTTCAGCCGGGCTGGTTTACTTGCACAGTGGGCAGCAACTGGTTGGCACTTGGTGGCCATCCAGCTTGGGAATAAAGCTCAAACTCTTCTGCCTGCTACCCAAGGCCCTTCGCCATCTGATGTCAGCCTATCTTTGCAGTCTTGTTGTGGGTTACTTCCCCCTTTGAACCCTACACTGGCCAGACTGCATCATGATCTACGTCTAGACGTGTACTCTCCTACCTCCATACGTTTGCTCATACTTCTTCCTATGCTTAGAATGCCCTCCTTCCTCATTTTCACTGGTGGAATTTCTCCCTATCCTTCAAAGCCTCACTCAAATGCCATTTCCTTCAGGAATCCTTTCCTGATTCCATAATGACCTTCCCCTCAGACCTCACAAAACATTTTTACACCTCTCTAATATACCAGTCATGTAATATTGTATATCATAGTGATCCGTCTTGTCTTATTCCCCCAGAGAACTGCTAGGTCTACAAGGGAAGGACTTATGTATTATTCTGCCCTTAGCATCTAAAAATAGATACTCAGTATATTTCTGCTGAATGAATGAACAGGATGTTTATAGTAGAAAGAACAGTCTCTGGAGTCAGAGGACCTGGTTTTAAATTCCATCTATAACTCTTAATACCTGTGTGATGTTGTTGTACAGGTCAATTAGCTTTCTTGGTCCTCAGTTTCCTTGTCTGTAAAAATGAAAAGGTTAGATTAGATGCCCTTTTAGGTCCCTTCCAAATTAAGATCTTTAATCCTAGGAATGAATGGATGGATGGATTGCTAAAAAGAGTTGTTTTTAGAATGATAGCCCTTCAGAGTTTTGAAAATGGCTATTATGTCCATCCCAAGTCTTCTCTTTTTCAGGCTAAACATTCTCAGTTCCTTCAACAAATTCTTATACGATGTCATCTTCAAGTCCTCCACCATCATGGTTATCCCTCCTTTGGACACTCCAGTTTTTCAATATCCTTCCTAAACTGTGGTGTTCAGAATGGAAGACAATATTCTAGCCAGGACATAGCATGGTCTTTTATTTACCATTTAAAGCTCTTCACAACCTGGTCCCTGCCTATCCTTCCAGACTTCTTATACTTTCCTCCCCTCCACACACTCCACAATTCAACCTGCTATTCCTTATACATGACACTTTGTCTCTTGTGTCAGAGATTTTGTCTGGAATTTTCTCCTTCCTCCTCTCCACTTTTCAGAATCCTAGGCTTCTTCCAAGACTCAGCTTAAATGCCATCTTCTTCAGAAGGCCGTTCTATGGTCTCCTCCCCCAGAAGCTGGAGAATCTGGAGACCCTCTAAGGTTACCTTCCATTTACTCATTATGCATTTTGTCTGTATCTAATTATTTATATATTGTCTCCCCTACTAGACTGTAAGCCCCTTGAGGTCAGGAGCTGTCTTTTGCCTTTGTTTGTTTCCTCAGTGCTTACTCGGCAAGCAGTTGCTTAATAAATGTTTGTCAATCGATTGATTATCACCTATTCCACTTGTTGTCCAGTTGTGTCTGACTCTTCATGACCTCATGGACCATTGAATATTGTTCATGAGGTTTTCTTGGCAGATACTGGAGTGGTTCACCACTTCCTTCTCCAGTGGATCACCTTTTGTCAGAACTGTCCACTATGACCTGCCTGTCTTGGGTAACTCTGCGTGGCATAGCTTATAGTTTCATTGAGCTACACAAGCTCCTCTGCCATAACAAGGCAGTGATCCAGGGGGGATCCTCTTCTACACTATACCAAATCAGACTGACTCTGGTTTAGCCAGCCAAGATTCTGTCCTCTCTACCTCCAGATGGCTTGTGCCCCTTCTTTGCCCAGGCACTCACACATTATCAGTCAGATGAGGTAGGGCCTGGCTGCATGAGCTCACAATGGCAGAGCCACAGAAGGGGGCTCCAAAGACTATGGAGCTGGGACAAGTTAACCCCATAATTTGGAGGACCAACAGCACAGAAAGAAGTATTCTCTTGGCATAGGTATGGCTTAGAGTCAGTGGTCCTGACCCCAGGCACTACCTGGAATCCTCTAGACTCTTGCTGGGTGGGTGGCAACTATCCAAAGGTTCCTGGCTCAGTACAAGATATTTGTAGATTTCCACCCTTGGTGATCCCCCTTATTTCATGGTGGCCTTTATCATGTCCCTTATCATGGGGCAGGCTGTCAGAAGGATCACTGTCCTCATCTTATTGAAAATAACCCTTGACTGGAAACTTTGGAGGGGCTTCTCCAGGAGTTGAAGGATATATTCCCTTCCCATCAGCCACCTTAGAGCCCAAATCAGTAACTCTCAGACGATCTGGTTGCAGAAAGGATAAAGCCAATTGTGATAGAATATGCCAGATCTTTATGGAATGCTCCTGTTGAATCAAGTTTTGGTAGACTGGACTGGATTCATTTGTGATGAACTAATAGTGATGCTGCTGCTGCTGCTGATGACAGCTAGCATTTAAGAAGGTTTGCCAGGCATTTTATAAAAATCATCTCATTTGATTCTTACAACAACCCTGCAAAGTTGGTACTATTGTTATACAATTTTATGGATGAAGAAACTGAGGCACATGAAGGTTAAGTGAATTGCCCAGGGTCACGTGATTGATTCTGAAGCAGGATTCAGATTCAAACCTTACTGACTCTTTAGTTTCTTCATCTGTACGATAACGGGGTTGAACCTAATCTCCAAGGTCCCTTCTAGTTCACAATCCTATGAATTCTGGGAAGCCGTATGCCTAATCCAGTAGGCTTCCTTCCCTGCCCACCCAGATCTTGCCCCAGATCTCTCTGTCTGTGGTCAGGATGTCTGCAGGGTAGTTGAGGCAGAGGAGGGTTGATGACTTCAATCTAATCAATCTCTCTTTCACACTCAAATCCTGTGTTCTCTCCTTCTGTTACTCATTTGAGACAGGAATTGTGTGCCAGGGAGGAAGGAGCAACTCACAGCCAAAGCCTCATTTGGGATGTGGAGCCACCACTCTGGTGGCTGCAGCACTCCATCATTTCCCACTCTAGCCAGAAGACTATTGAGCATTGTTAGGCTGCCTTAAAGCTCCATCAATCCTAGACTTGCTATCATCAGGTTCCATTGTACCACAATCAGTGAGCAGAGGTGCTGTCCTCAAATCCCAGATTCGGGCCACTAGCAGAGCAATCATCCCCTAAGGTCTTTCTACAAACATCAGGCTGTGCAACATGGAAAAAAGGAGAGCAAACCTGGGTTCAAATCCTGCCTGGCTGTGTGACCCTCAAGTCACTTAACCTCTCTGTAACCAGGTCTCTAAGACCATATAAGTTGCGGAGACAAGACTAACCTACATTGGTAGAGAGAATTTTCCTACTTGGAAGTTCACTATACCAGTGAAATCTTTGGTCTGGTCCCTCTCTATATTTCCTAGGCCTTAGTCGGATCTATTAGAATTGATTTCCCAGCAGCAGGTGCAGATTGTCTGTGTTCGGATTCATTTGTCTGCCTGGCATGGCAGGCATGACATTCTCCCCCTAGGGAGGCTGTCTCAGGTGGGCTTCTGCATCTCCACCTGTGTCTGGATAGCCCTTCTCCTAAGCTCTCCATCTCTGCCATGTCAGCCCAGGAGCAGGCCGCAGGTGCCCAATTCCAAGGCCTATGCATACTGGCCTTCTTTTGGAGAACATGACTGTGACACGTTGTTGGCTAGTATGTCCAGTCATGAGAAATATGTACTCAGGACGAGGACCTAGCGGGATGGCCAGAAGGCTTGCTGAGACTCTGGCTAAATCCTCTTCATTTCTAAAAAATCCCAACAAATGCAGCCCCCAACTCAAAATAGAAACAAACCCTTCTAGCTCAGACTTTGGAGAATCTTTTGTTGCCTTTCTAAGCCTATAGAAAAGGGCCTCTTAACCTAATTTGTCCAATGAATTCCTTTGGCAATCTGATGAAGCCTGTGGGCCCCTTCTCAGAAAAAATGGTTTTAAATAATTAAAGGAAATGCTACATTTCAGTTAGGGGTCAATGGAAATTATTATGTAAATTTTTTCTTATCTAAGTTAACAGAGTCCCTGAAATTGACTCCTGGTTTCTTTGGGGGGGCGTCTATGATCCACAGATTAAGAACTCCTATTCTAGCTAAGATCTAAGATCATTAGATTCTATCAATTATTAGGCTAGACTGCCAAAAAGCTGGCCTTAATTTGAGGATGCTTAGAGGTCCTACAAGAAAGAACAGAAGGTCCTGGAAGCAAGTGGCGTCAACTTTCCACCTACCATCAGCAAAACCAGGCTACCACATTGTTTGACCAAATGGGATATAGACTTCCAGGTCTCCTGGTGCACATCAAATTGCTAACGGCCCTTTGTCCCTGAAGACTCCTTCCACCTTGGGCCAAGGTAACTCTTGTGTCATCCCGTTGACTGGGATAGACTTCCTTCTGGACCACCCACAATGTCACTGGGAAGAGGCTCTAACTTATTCACTTTCTGGATAGGCTGCCTCAGGCAAGAGACCATGGTGGAGCACACATCTGAGGGCTCCCTCCAGGAATCTCAGTTAGGATCTACTTGAGAATACACCTGTCTTGGGAGAGCCTTTTTCAGCAATTTCTCCAGGGCTATTCAAAAGGGACTAGCCAAGATGGAGGAAACCATTGATGTGCCTCCAGATTGCGTGGTTAGAGTTGTCCCTTGCTGAGCCTGGAGTCACAGGGCCAAGAGTTTGACCCTTCGCTCTGTCTTTTGCTGCCTGTGTGACCTTAGGTGAGTCACCTGTCTCTGATGGACCTCAGAGAGGAGGTTGGACTAGATGACCTTTAAAGTCCCTCCCATCCTGAAATCTGTGATCCTAAATCTTTTTGGTTGGGTCATCACAGGCTTTTTAGTCTTCTCCCTGAATGCTTGCCTATAACACAGCATTCATAAGGGAGAGCCAACGCAGCTTGAGGGGCATGGCTTGGGTTTGCTCTGCCACATGGGGCCTTGATTACAACCCATGGATAGAGTCAAACCTGTAGACAGATTCTCCATCACTCCCTTGGTGACTCCTTCAAGGAACTGGCCCAGTTGTCCCTACATTGAGCTGATGTGATTCCCACACCCAAAGCAGGACCAGTCTCCAATGGATGCCTGAAACTCTACTCACAAATGTCATTCTTCTCTCTAAAGACCCAATGAATCATGCTTTGCTTCTGCCTTTGACAGGTTCAGGGATAGGACACACTTTGTTATTCTTGTTGTAAAGGCATTTTTCTAGTCATATCTGACTCTTCTTGATGCCATTTGGGTTTGCTGTTTCTCGCAAAGAGCTAGAGTTGTTTCCATTTCCTTCTCTAGTTTATTTTTATAGATGAGGAAAGTGAAGCAAATAGAGTTAAGCGACTTGCTCAGGGTCACAGAGCTGGTAAATATCTGAGGCCAGATTTGAACTCAAGGAGATGAGTCTTCCTGACTCCAGGCCTGGCACTCTATTCACTGTACAATCTAGCTTCCCTCTAATAGGACACACAGACCTATTCAAAACCTGGTCTTAGCCAGGCTGGAGACTCCTGGACTGTGTCTCTAGTCCCAATCTCTTCTCTGAGCTCCAGACCCACACCTAAAGCTGCCTACAGGATACCAATATTGTATCCTTCACCAGCTCATCAAACCTAACATATCCAAAGCCAAGGTCATTATTTTTTCCACCTGAAACTGCCTTTCCTTCTGCTCTCTCTCTCTCTCTCTCCCCCCCTCCCTCCCTCTCTCTTCCCCATTTGTACTGTCTTCCTTATCAACAGGCTATTATTACCCTTGAGTGTTTCTTCTTTGTTACCTCTTATGTTCAATAGCTAAGTCCCATCAATCCCATATCTAGAATGTCCTTCATAGCAGTTGTCTCTTTGCTATTTTGACCATTCATCCTAATTCAGATCCTCATTGCCATCCACCTGGGTTATTGCTGTAGCCTCAATAGTTCTTCCTTATTCTAGCCTTTCTCTTTTCTAATCCATTGTTCACAGCACAGACAGAATAATTTTTCTTGCCCACAGATTTTGTCACATCACTCCCTTCTTTGAAAATCTTTAGTGGCTCCCTATTGTCTGGAGAATAAAATTCAAACTCTACAATATGGTATTCAAGGCCTTCCATATTCTGGAACCAGTCTACCATTCCAGTTTTATCTCATACAACTCTCCATGTATCCTAAGCTCCAGTCAAACTGGGCAATTCTCCGCCTCCTTAATTCAATTCCTCCTTCAGGAGGTCTTTCCTGGTCTCTCAGTGGATAATGACTATCTCCTTCAGACCATACTCAGTTCCTTGTTTTGTAACTCTCCAGTGAACTTATACTAACACTTCAATATTCCAATCAATCTGTGGGCTCATCAATATGAATATTCTTTCCAGTGATGAAGGTCGTAACCCATACTCATCTGTCTAATTGTGTTCTAGTAAACAATAAGTATTTATTAGGTGTCTCCTCCTCCTCCTCCTTCTTTTCTTCTTCTTGCTCTTGTTCTTGTTCTCCTCCTTCTCCTCCTCCTCCTCCTCTTTCTCATCCTCTTCTTCCTCCTCTTCCTTCTCCTTCTCTTCACAGGATTGGGCCCCAGTGGGTTTTGGTCCCCCAGAAAATATAGGTCAATTGGTAGAAGCTCCTAATGTCAGATCTCATTGTTCTTGCTCATTTCTGCTTTCCCCAAAGGTGGCCATCGTGGTGACGGATGGTCGGCCTCAGGATGGTGTGAAGGATGTCTCAGCCAGAGCAAAGGAGAGTGGCATTGAGCTCTTTGCCATTGGGGTGGGTCGAGTGGACAAGCACACCCTGAGGCAGATTGCCAGCGAGCCATTGGAGGAGCATGTGGACTACGTAGAGAGTTACAGTGTCATTGAGAAGTTATCCAAGAAGTTCCAGGAGGCCTTCTGTGGTGAGGAGGAGACATCTGGGCAAAGGGAGTAGATGAGAGAGGAGAGTGTTGGAGAATAAACTGGAGGGAAGAGCAGGGTGCAGATAAGAGGAATGGTGGGAAGAGCAGAGAATGGGGGAGAGTGGAGGGAGGTACAGAGAATGGAGTGGAGGGAGGAGTTGAGAATGGAGGAATCAAGTGGGAAGCATGGGACAGAGAAGGATGTGAAGGCAGGAGGAAGCAGATGAAAGGAATGGTTGGGGAGCAGGGGAAAGGGGGAAATGGGTGGGGATTAAGGAACAGAAGAGAGGAAAGGAGTAGAAGCAGCAGCAGAGTACAGATAATGAGAATGGTGGGAAGGGGAGGAGCAGCTGAGAGGAATGAGGTATAAAGGGGGCTATGGAGGAGCAAGAAACAAATGAAAGGAATGGTTGGGGAAATAGGGAAGAGGGAAGGAGAAGGATGAGTAAGGAACAAAGAGGAGGAGTGGGGGGAAGGGCAGGGAAGAGAGAAGGAATGATATAGGGGAAAGGAAAGAGAGGGGAGTGGAGGGAGGAACAGAGAACAGAGGGGAGAAGCAGGGAGCAGAGGGGAGGAGCAGGGAATGAGAGGGGAGGAGCAGGGAACGAGAGGGGAGGAGCAGAGAACAAGAGGGGAGGAACAGAGAACAGAGGGGAGAAGCAGGGAGCAGAGGGGAGGAGCAGGGAATGAGAGGAGAGGAGCAGAGAACAAGAGGGGAGGAGCAGGGAACAGAGGGGAGGAACAGAGAATAGAGAGGAGGAGCAGAGAGTGCTCCAGGAAGACTTCTATAAAGGCTCTGACCATTGGGATTGCAGGGCTCTAGCATCATTCCCTTCTTTTCTTTTGGTGGGGGGTGTCAGGGAATGTTGTTGGATCCTGCATTGCTAGGAAGTATCTTTGAATATTTTCTCTACCTCCAAACTAACAAGGTCCTCAGGAGATCTGAATTCCAGGCATGGCTCCTGCTGTGTGAATTTAAGCAAATTGTTTGCCATCTGTGAGTCTCAGCTTCCTCTTCTGTGAAGCAGCGATGCCAATTCCTGCCCTCCCCAACCTCACAGAGACACCAAAGCAATTTTTAAAAGTATAAAACACCTCATAAGTGTAAGGAAAGAGAAATCTCTGTAGAAAGTCAAGCCCGTGTCCTTTCCTGCTCCCTTGGGCTTTCTTTGAAGCGCCGGTGGGGCTGGAAGGCTCAGGAGAATTCCATTCCATTCCATGAATGTTTACAAAAGGTCTGCTGTGCTCAGAAATTTGTTCAGACCTGTGAGAGATGCAGAGTTTAGATAAAATCAGGTCCTTGCTCTTATGGAGCCCAGGAGGGGGATGAGATGCAAATACAGAGAACCCTAAGGCATAACAGGCCATGATAAGTGCATTAGAGGAGTGCCAAGAAAAATATGGTGTGAGATTTGAGGGGGAAGGACTTACTGGCAGAAGACACTAGGGAAGGCTCTTTGGAGGAGGTAGCATTTAAGTAGGGCTTAATTCAAGCCTTTGGGTTTGAATTCAAGAGAAGAAGAGGAGGAGGAAGAGCATTTTTAGCGTATGAAATGGTGTGAACAAAGATCTGGAGATGGGGAAATGCTGGGCATGGGGGTGTGAGGCAAGATATAGCTCAGCTTACCTGGAATATAGAGCACATAATGTGTGTGTGGGGGGTGTCATATGAGGTAAGACTCAAAAATAGCTTGGTGCTCTAAGCATTAATAAATGTATTGGGGGTGGGGTGCTTAACATAGTTTGATGCCAGAGCATGAAAGGCTTGAATTCCAGGCTTCAGGAGTTTGAATTTGACTCAGCGGAGCCACCAAGGATTTTTGAACAGAGGAGTGATCTGGCTGCTGTTTGCCTAAGGAAGATTAACCTGGTAGAGGCAGGAAGGATAGGAGAGAGTGGAGGTGGAGGGCTTTGTTAGAAAGCCATTATAATCATCCTGGGGGGACCTCCCTAGGGGGTGGCAATGGGAGCAGAAAGGGGGAGAAGAGGTGGATGGAGATGTCACAAAAGAGACCTCAATGGAACTTAGTAAATGAGCGGATCTGAGAGGCAGGGAAAAGGGAAGAATCAAAGGTAGTCCTTGGGTTATAGACGGGAGAGAATGGCTGAGTGGTGTTGCCATTGATAGAGAAAGAAAAGTCATGAAGAGATGGAGGAAGATAATGAGGTCCATGTTTTTACACGTTGAATTTGAGGTGTTGGTGGGACATGCCTTCAACAGGAAATGTAGGGCTGGAGCTCAGAAGAAAAGCCAGGGATGGAGACATAGACCTTGGAGTTGTGTGAATGGAGGTGGTTGTTGGCAAAGGAGGAAATACAAAGGGAAAAGGGGAGAAGGTTGAGGTCAGAGCTTTAGATAACACACACCTTGAGGAGTAGGGAAGAGGAGGAATTTGCTAGGAGGAGGTTAGAAGTTGGAGGGCAGGTGCCAATCTGCACTGGCAGTGGAACTTCCTCACTGGATGTTCTCAGGCCTGGGAAAGAAAGAAAAAAGGAAAACAAGAAAAACAGGAGAGGAGAAAGTGAGGGAAGGAGGGGAGAAGGAAGGAGGGAAGAAAGGAAGGAAGGAAGGAAGGAAGGAAGGAAGGAAGGAAGGGAAAATAAAAAAGAAGGAAGAAAGGAAGGAGGTAGGGAAGAAAGAAAGAAATGGAAGAGGGAAGGAAAAAAGAAAAGAAAGAAGGAAAGAAGGAGGGAGTGAAGAAAAGGAGGAAAGGAAGAAAGAAAAAGAAAGACAAAAAGAAAGGAATGGAGAAGAGAAGGAAGAAAGGAATGAAGAAAACAAATAAGGAAAAAGTGATTGTCTTGGATTACACAAGGGATGCCTTCTCCTCCAGAGAAAAGGGGGGGGGGTGGATAGTTAAGCTCAGAGTCCATCACCCCTGCCCTCACTGTGACCAAAAATCCACCATAAGTGTCTGTCTCTTTCTCTTATAGTGGTGTCTGATCTGTGTGCCACTGGAGATCATGATTGTCAGCAAATCTGCAACAGCTCCCCAGGATCCTACACCTGTTCCTGCCAGGATGGCTTCATCTTGAACAGTGATGGGAAAACCTGCAGTGGTCAGTACCCCTCAACATCCCCATCCCCTGGTACCTGGAGCAGAAGGAGAGTGAGGAGGGTGTCACACATTGGGACACCAAGTGGGGAGAGAGACAGAGGGGCCTGGATGGAGGCCAGGGCTGATGTGTCTAGGAGAGGGAGTGTCTACACTGTACCCACATTACAGCAGTCTACGGAAAGAGTATGGTGGTCATCTTGAGAAGGACACTTCTGACTATCTTCTAGTTGGCCTCAGGATGCAATACAGACAGAAGCTTTGGGGCTAAGGCTGAGGGTGTGTTCCCTGCGAAGTGGGTTCTTCATCTGCGGTCTTCTGTGGTCTTGTTAATTACCAGCATCTTTCTGTCCCCAACTGCTCATCACACAGGGCTAAGTGCCAAGTAAAGGGATGTCACAAGGTGTTGTTAGGAGAGCTGGGCTTCTCTCTCCCTCTTCAGGCCCTACACAGGAGGAAAGGTGCTGATAACCAGGCAGGAGACACCAGATCTTAAGCCCATGGCTTTTGAGTAGGTTGGGATATGGTTTCTCACAACTGGGTAGGACAGAGGATGGAGTGTTGCCCTTGGAATCAGGAAGACCTCAGTTCAAATCATGCCTCTGACCCTGATTAGCTGTGTTGACCTTGACCAAATCCCTTAACTTTTTTTTTCAGTTTCAGTTTTTTCATCTGTCAAATGAGGATAATAATGGCTCCTCCCTCATAGGGTTGTTGTGAGAAGCCAATGAGTTAACACATGGAAGTGCTTGGTAAATCTGTTGCTGCTGCTGCTGTGGTTAGGTTCGATGAAAGTGCTCCTGGGGCTTTATGCTGAGAGATGGGAGAGGGGATGGTTCAGAGCTGGCCAGGGCTGGGCTGGGGATAAGGAGAAGCAAGGAGAAGCCTTGGAGAGTGTCAGGC
Organism: Phalanger gymnotis; assembly: GCA_028646595.1. NCBI lineage: Eukaryota > Metazoa > Chordata > Mammalia > Diprotodontia > Phalangeridae > Phalanger > Phalanger gymnotis. The sequence continues at coordinate 763,713,614 of CM053622.1, forward strand.
TTATTCAGATTTTCTAAATGGACACACGTTCTAGAAACTAGTTGCCAGACTGGACTCATTGACTCATTGAGCTAGAAAGGCCCTTTGGGACTAATTCAAACACCCTATTGTTATAGATGAAACCGATTTGACACCAAGCCACGTGTCTTTCCCCATAGCAGAGGGCTGTGTTAAGAAGGCATTGGGCATTAAAAACTAAAGTCAAACAGTCATTCTTTAGTGAGAGGAAGAAAAAGCCCCTACTGACTCAGCTCATCAATCATGGTCCCAGAAATCCATCCAGGAGGGATCAGGCCAGGCTGGCAGCAAAAGAGTGACTTCAGAAAAGTGGGTGTTTAGGTCATGCTCTCCCCACCCTCCTTCTGTTTTCAGCTGTTCTTCCCTGACCAGCTCCCTTGTGCTCTCCCTGACTCCTCCTTTCTCATTCACTCAGGGAAAGGAGGTGGTGAAGGACTAAATCAACATTCCCCCAGGGATTGATAATTGGAAAGATGATTAAAGGGGGCCATGCTTAACCCAATAGCCTAAATCTTTAATAATGGTAGAATTTCAGGCAGTGTGACATTTATAAAAGACAAAGATTTGGGGAGCAAGGAGACCTTCCTAGTCCTTTTCACGTTACCGTATAGACAACCACCCTGCTCTACTAAGGCAGAAAGCTGGCTGTAGGACTAGTTTGGGTCCAGCTGTCCCCCAACCGGTCAATCAATAAAGGTCTCACATAAACTCTTTGATATCCTCTCTCTCATTTTCCCCCTGTCTTCTCCAGCCTGCAATGGAGGTGGTGGGGGCTCTGCCACTGACCTCGTCTTCCTGATCGATGGGTCCAAGAGCGTCCGCCCTGAGAACTTTGAGCTGGTGAAGAGGTTCATCAACCAGATTGTGGACTCGCTGGACGTGTCCGACAAGCTGGCACAAGTGGGCTTGGTACAGTACTCTAGCTCAGTCCGGCAGGAATTCCCCCTGGGCAGGTATAAAACCAAGAAGGACATCAAGGCAGCAGTCAAGAAGATGTCCTACATGGAAAAGGGCACCATGACTGGGGCAGCTCTCAAGTACCTCATTGACAACACCTTCACCATCTCCAGTGGAGCACGACCTGGTGCCCAGAAGGTGGGCATCGTTTTCACTGATGGCCGGTCCCAGGATTACATCAACGACGCAGCCAAGAAAGCCAAGGAGCTTGGTAGGACCGTATTGCCCTTCTTAGGGGCTGCTTATCTTTGTCTGTCTTAGAAGTTGTTTCATAGGATCATAGATTTAGAGCAGGGAGAGATTTTAGATCCTCCTAGATTTTAGATTACAGATCCCTAAAATCTACCTCAACTCTCTCACTTCATAGCTGAGGGAGCTGGAGCCCAGAGTGTTCAGACGTTTGCCCAAGGTTACACAGGCAGTAAGTAGCAAAATTAAGATTTAAACCCAGGTCTTCTGACTCTAAAGTCATTACTCTTTCTACTAAAATCTACTGCTTCCTTTCCCTACCCTTCTGTCTCTCTCCCTTCTCCCTCTCTCCCTCCTTCCCAATACCTAGGAATTAGACATCTGTAGTCTAGACCTAAAGGTCATCACCCTTATCTAATCCATACACTCAACCCACTTGAGTTGACTCCATTCTGGCTTACTGAAGTTTTGAGGGATGTGTAGGTCTGAAGTCAAAGTTGAGAGGGAGAGGGGCTGTGGTGGTGGGAGTAGGGCTGCCAGTACTGGTTTCATTCCAAGTATGGTATGGGAGCTTTGTCAGTCATTCAGTCAGAACCACACATGATAAAAACATCTGATGACCAGAACCCAAATAAGCTGAACCTCAGTAATTCCAATATCCCCTCCCTGCTCTCAACTTTCATGAAAAAAAAATCAAATGATAAGAAAGCCACCTGAGATTATAGGTTTTGACAAGAACAAAAATCCCCCAAACATTTCCAGGTTATGTCGTAGGACAAAGAATGGCGGAAAGCTAGAACTGGAAGAGACTTTAGAGATGACCCAGCCCAATGCTCTCATCCTATGCCTTAAAGACTGGTGTGGATGGTGCCTCATCTCCTGTGCCTTTTCCATCTCCAGCCCGGAACCAAATGACATCTGATGTTCATGGTGCTGACCTGGAGGTTCCTTTCTTGACCCCGACTCATCAGAGAAAGGTTCAGTGATGGAAACAAAACTCTTAGGTCACAAGATTTTGAGCTGAAAGAACCTCAGGTGTCATTTATTAACAAAAATAATATTTTAGATTCAATTAGTGCTTTAGTCAATTATCTCATTTATGCCTTCCAATACCTTTGTGCCTTGAAGATAGTTCATGTATTATTGTTTCCTTACTATAGGAAAGTAAATGGAGGCTAAGACAGTTGGAGTGTCTAAGGTCATATGGCTAACATGTGACAGAGCCCTTGTAATAATAATGACGATGATGATGGTGGTGGTGGTGATGATGATGACAATGGTGACGATGATAATGATATGGACTGGCACTCATTCTGTGCTTTGATGTATTATCTCATTTAAGCCTCACATCACATCGTTATCTACCTTTTCAGATAGGCTCTACAAGTGTTAGGAAGCTTATTTTATATATAGGGAAAGTGAAGTGAAGAGAGGTTAAGTAATTTGCTCTTGGTCACACAGCCAGTAATTGTCCAAGACAGGATTTGAACCTAGGTCATCCTGAATCCAAGATTAGCCTTCCTACCCATCACCTAACACTGCTTTGACTAAAAGAAGAGGAGAGTGATCATAGATTTAGATTCAGGAAGGGGATTTTAGTTTCCAGAAGGGAGGAAGCACCAAGTGGAAGGTCCTTAGAAGCTCTATCAATCTCACATAGGAAGGTGGAGAATGAGTGAAGGAAAGGGAAGATAAGGTACCTGATCTCAAACCCACAAATTAGTGAGCATTTACGTCTGTCCAGTCCAGTACTAGGTACTGAGGGGGACATGAAGAAGGAACTTGGGTCTTATTGAAAAGCCAAGGTATGCATGGGTAATAGCCGGCATTGGTGATAACTGACATCTATATAGCTCTATCTAGTGGATGCACAAGTACCCCATCAATATTGTACGTATGAAGTACAAAATGCACCACTCCAGGGTCTAAGTGCTGGGAGTTGAGGGTAGAAATCCCTGAAGGAGGAGATGGTTGGTTAACGATCAAGTGAAATAATATAAATAAAATGCTCTGTAGATGTTAAAACTGTCTATAAATGTCACTTATCCCTTCTATTGTCTTCCTGTAAGTGGAATGGGATTTAGACTGGAGTAGTCTGGGATGGCTTACCGGAGGAGGTTGGGCATGTTTTGTCTTCCTGTGAAATGATTGCCCACAGATCAGGTAACTCTCTTGGACAGTTTCAAAGGGAAAATGCTCCCTTCTATGAAGTATATGCTGAGATCACCTAGAAGCAGACCCCAGAAAGGCCAGGAGATCAGAGCCAACGGCATCTTTTTCTGTGTGATGGAACCTGGGCAACTGACTCTCGCTCTTTTGTGTTCTCCCTCTTCCCAGTCACCCCACTGAGACAAGGGGATTATGGAAATTCAGCAGCATTTCTAACAGACATTTGCTTGGAATGGCCCAAATCAGCTGCCCTTGGATCCAGGTTGTTGGAGGGAAGGAGTTAGTGCTACAGACAGCTGAACAGGGAGGGAAGTCCCTAGAAAGGAGGGCTGCTGCTGTGGAGACTCTTCTGTGATCGCATAGTGATGATGGGAGGAAGAAAAAGAAAGAAGGAAAAAGATGGGAAAGGGAAATGATAGAGGAAAGGGAAAGAAAGGGAAGGGAAGGGAAGGAAAGGGAAGAGAAGACAAGACAAGGGAAGGGAATGTACTTAGGCTTTACCTCTTCAGTTCATCCTCCTCATCTTCTCCCAATCTTCTTCAAGGCTAAGCAGGTATCTGTGTCCCCTCTGGCATGCCTCTACTGTTCTTTTGGGTTTCTTGGTCCTTACGTCTTAAGCCTGCTATGGATGGACCAGACCCTACATCTTTAAGGAGGGTTCTGAGTCCCAGACTTCATGACAATGATTCAACTGCCTTCTCCCCACCCCTCTCCAAGGCGCTCTGTCTGCCATCCCTTTGGCTTAACTCTGTGGGCCAGGTGGCTTTTTTCCTCCCGGTACCTGGGACCATGGGAACCTCCAATGAAAGGACAATTCTTCTGCTCCATGGCAGCAGGGTCAGGCAAGCAGAGCTTTGTCCCTGCCCTCAGTAGACATGACCCCTTTCCCTCTCTCAGGGTTTAAGATGTTTGCCGTGGGTGTTGGCAACGCAGTGGAGGATGAACTGAGGGAGATTGCTTCAGATCCCGTGGCAGAACATTATTTTTACACTGCCGACTTCAAGACCATCAACCAGATTGGCAAGAAACTTCAGGAGAAGATTTGTGTGGGTGAGTTGGAGGGCTGGAAGAGGTGGCCTGGACATTGGAGAGGGCCAGATTGGACTCCTCAGCAAGAGTCATGTCAGATCTGAGGGTTATGTCATGTCATCGGAGTGGAAACAGAACTGGAAGTGGGAAGGGCCAAGGCCAAGAGTTTATAGGAAGGTTGGCAGGTACCATCATGGGGTGGGTCATGGGCAGGTAATGTCCAAAGCCCAGGAAGTCAGGCAACAGGCCTTAGAACCCAAGGCTGGGAGACTGGGGAACAAAAGGCCTTAGCAGAGAGTTGGGCAGCCAGGGGTTGAGGCTTGAGAGTCTGGGAAAGAAGAGATAAGGATCACAGGGTCCACCTGGCATGGCCTAGCCTTGTACTTGGGTGGGTGAAAAGCATTGGTTAGTAGGTGGGGTTCTGGTCTACCTCCATTCTGCCATCTTGCTTTACCTCAGTTTTTTCTGGAGGAATCGCAGCCCCCAATTATCTGTATCACCTATTTAACTTGACCTGAGAGTCAGGAAAGGGCTCTGTTAATGACATATTTCTTGAACTTGCTTTCACTCAGAGGGATGCCCAACATCCGCCTCTGCTCTTCTCTAACACTCAGGTCTTCAAGCATCTCCCTCTGCTCTGTCTTATAACTACTGGTGACTCCCAGTGTCTTCCCCATCTCTGCCAAAGATTTCCAACACCTTTTCACTACTCTAATCTGGCAATCACTGGGACACTCTCAGCATCCTCCCAGCTCTTAGAGAAACTCCTGGGATCTCTGCCCTAGCTCTCACAGAGACTCCTAGGGTCTGCCATGGCTGCTTTGCTGGTTAGATGCTGGGCCTTGGACAGGACCTGAAGAAGGGAGGGGTGGTGGAAACCAGCTGGCTCATAGTTTTATCTCCTTTTTGTTTTGGATTTGATGCAGAGGAGGACCCGTGTGCCTGTGAGTCCGTTGTGAAGTTCCAGACAAAGGTGGAGGAGCTCCTCCAGGCCTTGACACAGAAACATATCCTTTTCTGGTGGGAGTGGGTCGGACCTGTGAGAAAGGGTCAGGGTGGGCCCAGAGATGAAGGAACCTGGCAGCTCTGGAAGAAGGAGCAAAGGCTTGGGGCTGGGTCCTCTCATTAGACTCTCTTGGTTGCCTCTGAGGGCACCAGGCTTCAAATTAATTCAATCCAATTTAATTCAACAAGCATTTATCAAGAACCTGCTTCTTTAGGAAGCTTTTCCTGATCCTGCTAATTGATAGTGTCCCCTAATTACCTTATATTAAACTACCTTATATTTATTCTGTATGTCTCTTTCTTTTCTTTCTATCTCTCTCCTCTCTGTCTCTCTCTCTGTCTCTCTCTGTCTCTTTCTCTCTATCTCTGTCTCTGTTTCTCTTTCTCTGTCTCTGTCTCTCTTTTCTTTCTATCTCTCTCCTCTCTGTCTTTCTCTATGTTTCTCTATCTGTCTCTCTCTCTGTCACTGTCTCTGTCTCTGTTACTGTCTTTGCCTCTCTATCACTCTCCATTTCTCTCTCTCTCTCTCTCTCTCTCTCTCTCTCTCTCTCTCTCTCTCTGTTTCTCTGTCTTTATCTTTGTCTCTGTTTCTCTCTCTGTCTCTCTCTTTATGTGTCTCTCTATCTCTATCTCTCTTTGTCTTTGTTTCTCTTTCACTGTCTTTCTCTGTTTCTCTCTGTCTCTGTCTGTCTGTCTGTCTGTCTCTGTCTCTCTCTTTCTGTGAGAGAGTGAGGAGTGAGGAAAGTGAGGAAAATCTGAGCTCAAATTCTCCCTGGGACATATACTGGTCATGTGACCCGTGCTTTAAGAAATGTGCTAAGACTCCAGATGGCCGCTGAACGTGCATTGGTAGAGGGAGCTTTCTCCTGAGGGAGCAAGCTATGCTGTCGAGGTAACAGATCCAGGCCCTATCTCTGACCCAGTGTATCTGTTTTATTAATCCCATAGATAATAAGCCCATTGTGAGCATGGACAATTTCATTTTTTATTTCTGTATCCCAATGACCTAGCACACACTCCATAGTAGGTGCTTAATAAATGCTTATTGATTCGTTGAAGGAGCTATGGTAGGTGTGTTAGGTATACAAAAACATATAGGAAACAATCTCTGCCTCAATTGGATTTGATTCAAGAGGCATTTGGATGATAGTGTGGGAGAGATGGGCTTCCTCCTTGGTGTCCCTAGGAAAGCATGCTTATGTGTGCTAGTGTGGGAGCGGGCTCTGAGCTGGTGAAACCATCTGAGGACTGCAGTTGCAGAGGAGGATTGGCTTTAGGGTGGGCATTTCTGTGTGCCCACAACCTCCCTAGGCCTCATTTTCCAAATCTGTAAAATGGAGGAGTTATGCAGTACTAAGGAAGAGACGGGATTTTGACACCAATGACACCGAGGGTTGTGTGGGTGGCCTGGAGAAGCATCAAGGCACTGGAGATGAAAGTGGGCAAGCCAATGGAGACAGCATAGAGAAGGGGGGAGGGGAGGAGCTCACTTCCATTACCAAGGCTCTGTGGCTGGACCCAGTTGTCCTTCCTTAATCATACTCACTGGAAGCTGTGACCAAGAGGCTTGCTGCCCTGGAGAACAATGTGATCTAGGATCCTATGAAGAAGGCCTGATCTCTCCTTTGTGTTCCTCCTGGTTTTCCTCCTTCACATACAGTTACATATGGGGCTGGGGAGCCTCCACCTGTCCCTGAGAGCAGCTCATCCACCTCCTCCATCCATCTTTCTGTAGCTGAGAGTCTAGCCTCACTAACAACCTCCTTTTGGGGGACATGATGGAGGCCAGGAGACTGGGATGCTTGGGGCAGGGCTCTTGGGGGTGTACGCCAGCCTAGGCAGCCGTTTCATCTAGAAAACCCTGGGAAGTGGTGTGAGTGAGTGAGTGAGTGAGTATGTGTGTGTGTGTGTGTGCGCGCGCATGCACACGCCTGTGTATATATGTGGATGGATCTGTGTATGTCCAAAGGAGGTTTGATATTCATTTTTATTATCCAAAGGTTAATATATTTCCATATTTTGGGTCAACCTGGACTTGACAATGAGTTCTGTGGACCCCTCTAGTGACCTCCCATTTTCTGTTTATAGAGTGATTCTATATAACTTAATTTAAGTGTTAAATGTACATGGTGGGGGACTGAGTTTCTGGCTGAGAAGAAGATGGGACTCATTGGAATACTTGTAAGGAGGGATTCCTTTGATACTGCTCTGGATTCTTGCAAAGAAGAGGAGGACATGCCCAGAGTGGACCCATAGTGGATATGTCCAGGGAATTCAATTCGATTCAGTTCAGTTCAGTTTAGTTCCATTTAACAAGCATTTATTAAATACCTACTATGTGCCATGCACCATGCTGGGCATTTGTCATGCAAAGATGAAAATGAAACAGCTCATCCTCTCCAAGAGCTGACATCCTACCGGAAAGTCCCTAGTTTCTTCCTACCACTTGAAGACCGTTGGCCCCATAAGATGCGTTCTCAGTTTTCATTCTCAATAGGATTGGCACCTTGGTGCTCGGCATTATAAAGCTGCTCTGGTGATCCTTGCTGCCACATTCATCCCTACTCCATTGACAAGATGCAGCTCTTGCCTTCCCCAACTTCTCCCATGCCCACCCCAGCTACCACAGGAGGGACAGGGAGGGACACCCCCAATCTCAACTACCCTTATCCTACATGCTGTGTAGTCAAGACAACAAGCACTTATTAAGCACCTACTATGTGCCAGGCACTGTGCTCGGTACTTTGCAGATATTCCCCTTCCACTGCTCTCAGTGGGGAGATGGAGGCTCTGGCCCCTGGCCTCCAACCCCTGCCTCCAGAGGTCCCTTTCCCACATTTCTCCATGTGCTCCTCAGGGCACAATGGATTCCCTTCTTTTGGTCCCCCTTAGTCTCATGTTTCAGGCATCAGAATATTTATACTTGAGCATATGTAAAAGGTTTTTCAGAATATCTCTAACTGGGCAGAAACATCCTGTTCGGGGCTGATATAGGGTGGCAGAAATCATTAAAGATTCTCAAACCCTAGCTCGTCTCGGTGTCCTTGCTCTTACAACCTGCTCCTCTTCCTCGGGCTTTTAAATGCCCTCTTCCCTGGACTCCTTGCCATCATAGAGGTGATACTGTGTTCTCCAGGGCAGTGTCAGGGGATTCCAAGATCTAGGTGGTCCTACTAAATCCCTCACCCATGTCCTGCCCTCTCTTCTGTCCCTCTTACCTGTGCACCATCAAAAGTCTCCTGCAAAGTTCTACTAGTCACCAAGGGCAGCTAGGTGGCGCCATAGTGCGTAGTGTTGGGACTGGATCAGGAAGACTCCTCTTCATGAGTTCAAATCCCATCTCAGAGACTTAGAGCTGTGTGACCCTGGGCAAGTCACTTAATCCTAGTTGCCTCGGTTTTCTCATTTGTCAAATGAGCTGGAGAAGGAAATGGCACAACATTCTAGTATCTTTGCCAAGAAAACCCCAAATGGGGTCATTAAGAGTCAGATGCTACTAAAGAGCAGCATACACCAAGCACTGGAGATATAAAGCACAAAAATTAAAAAAAAATCTCTTGCCTCAGAGAGTTTACATTCTACTGGAGGAAACAGCCTGTCCTCCTATAAACACTTAGCAAACACTTACTATATATGCTGGGCACGGTGCTAAGTGCTGGGAAAACAAAGAAAGGCAAAAAACCCCAAAGGGTCCCTGGCCTCGTGGAGCTCCCAGTTTCATGGGGAGACAGCATGCAAACAGCTGGGTACAAACAAGAGGGATGCGGGTTACTTGGGGAGATGGTCGTAGCTGCTGAATTTGTGCCAGCAATCAAATTGCTGATTTTCATGAAGAATTTAAAGAAGGGAATTCTTTATAATACTGGGAAGAGGAGAGGAGGGTCCATCTTGTAGACCAGGAATTCCTGTCCAATTCTGGCTTGTACTTGCCAGTCCCTCCTCTCCAAGAGAACCCCTAGGGCCCAGGGGTGGAGTTCCTGCAGCCTCAAGGCCCTATGCGACCCCCTAGGCCCTCAAGTGCAGCCCTTTGAGTGAATCCAAACTTCCCAGAACAAGCCGCAGGTTCCCCACCCTGCCTAGGCTTTTTCATACTGCTCCTTTCAACAAGCCAACATTTGCTCAGCACTGACCAGGGGCAAGGTCTGTGTCTGGTGCTTGGGAGTAGGGATGGAGAATCAAAGCCATGGGATGTTTCCTCCTCCACTATCAGGGTCTTCGCTTTTGAGCATTTGGGGGTAAGGAGGTAATTCACAATCTAAATTTAACCAGATACTTCCCTCCTCAGAAAGCCTCACCCTCCCATGACAAGGCGGATATATACTTCCCCTAGGGGGATGTTTTCTTCCAATGTGAATGACTTCAAAGCAATTCTGCTGCCAGAAAACTGAATTAAGGACAACAATTTCTTACCATAATTCTGGACCTCCATACTGGGCTCCATACCCTGTAACCTCCTTCCTCAGTTAGGACGTTTGCCTTGTTCACTGCCTGGATCCTAACTGGTTTATTCTGGCACTGGGTTGCTGAAACTCCTGTCCCTGCCAGCCCCCCTACCCTAAAGTGAGGAGAACCTGATAACCTGCTCCCCCCGCCACCCTAAAGTGAGGAGAACCTTACCTACTCCCCCCCACCAGCCCCCCACCCTATAGTGAGGAGAACCTGATAACCTACTCCCCCTACCAGCCTCCCGCCCTAAAGTGAGGAGAACCTGATAACCTACTCCCCCCACCTGTTTTATTTTTTTACCTCCTGTAGAGCCTGGGGAAACAAATTAGCTAATGTGCTTTGAGCTCTCTGGAGAAAAACATAAGGGTGTGTAATCACAGTCACTAATCACTGGTTTGCTCCTCTGTGGCCCTGGGACATGATGGATGGGTGTGGGCCTGGTGGGGGTAGAACCAGCTGGAGGGTGGGCCTTCTCTTCCCTGGCTAGAACAGGATGCCAGGTGGCCCTGGACTCTCAAGGGATGGAAGGAAAACAGATGGCAGAGGCAGCAGAATCCCGAGATGTAAATATTGAGGGCAGAACAGGAACAATGCTGGTGGGTGGGGGGAGGATGTTGGCGGGGAGCTGAATTCTGCTCAAGGCAAGGAAAAAGTATCTGACAGTGGGAGCTGAACACATAGGGAATGGGCTGCTCTGGGAGGTAGTGAGCTCTCTGTCTCTGGAGGTCTGTAAGGGGGGAGCTGTCCCCTTCCCCTGGGAAGTTGTAGAGATCTCAGCTCAGGCAATAGTTGGGCTATTGAAGGCCTGCCCTGCGCTGAGGGTGTGTGGATCTGTGCTGGTCAGGAGCAGACCTACTCTGAGCAAGGGACTGGAAGAGCATCCAGGGCCTACTTTAGGGACAAGAGAGGCTTGGGTTGGATGCTCTGAGAGTCACAGGCCTTTTGGCATGGAGATTCTGTGATTGCTTGATGCCTTCTCAACTAATCAATAAATATGTATTATGGGATACAAAGAGACAAAAGGCAGTCTCTGACCTGAGGGAGCTTACAATCTAATGGGAGAGACAACATGCAAACCAATATATACAAAGCGAGCTATATACAGGGTGAATCCGAAATAGTCAACAGAGAAGGCACCAGAATTAAGAGTGTTTGGGGAAGGCTTCCTGTGGGAGGTGGGATTTTAGTTGGACTTAAAGGAAACCAGAGAGGTAGAATGGAAGAAGAAAGTGTTCCAGGCATGGGGGAGAGCCAGAGAAAATATCCAGAATTGAGAGATGGCGTGTCTTGTTTGTGGAACAGCCAAGAGGTCAGTGTCACTGGATCAAAGACTATATGTATTGGGGAGCAAAGTGTAAGAAGACTGGAAAGGTAGTAGGGGATGAGGTTATGAAGGGCTTTGAATGCCAACCAGAACATTTGGCATTTGGTTCTGGAGGCAATAGGGGGTCCCTGGAGTTTATCGAGCAGAAGGGTGGCATGATCAGACATTGCTTTAGGAAAACCATTTTGGTGTCTAAATGGAGGTTGGAGTGGAGTGGGGAGAGACCTGAGGCAGCTGGACCCACCAGTGGCTGTTAGGCTAATCATGGTGGGAGGTAATGAGGGCCAGCACTGGAGAGGTGACAGCATCAGAGGACAGAAGGGGGAGTATTGGAGAGCTGGTGCAAAGGTGAAATCGACAGGCTTGGCAATATTGGATATGAGGAGTGGGATTAGAAAGAGTGAAAAGTCCAGGATGACTCCCAGGTTGTGAACTGAGGGACTGGGAGGATGGCATTGCCCTCTACAGTAATAGGGAAGGTGGTGGTGGGGTAAGCTTTAGGGGGAAAGATAACGGGTTTTAGACATGTTGGGTTTAAGATATCTACTGGACATCCAGTTTGAAATGTCAGAAAGGCATTTGGAGATGTAAGATTAGAGCTCAGAAGAGATTTGAGAATCATCAGCATAGAGACAGTGATTCAATCCATGGGAGCTGATGAGATCACCAAGTGTAGTATTGATGGAGAAGAGAAGAGGACCTAAGACAGAACCTCAAGGGGCACATATGATTAGGAGACATGATCTGGATGAGAATCCATCAAAGGAGACAGAGACAGAGCAGTCAGAGATGTAGGAGAAAAACTAACAGAGAATGGCATCCTGAAAACCTAGAGAGAAAAGAGTATCAAGGAGGAGAAAGTGAACAATAGTGTCAAAGGCTGGAGAGACATCATGGAAAATGAGGATTGAGAAAAGGCCATTGCATCTGGCAGCTAAGAGATCACTAGTAATTCCAGACAGCAGTTTCAATGGGATGATAGGATTGGAAGCTGGATTGTAAAGAGTTAAGAAGAGAGTGAAAAAGTTGAGGCACCTGTCATAGATGGGCTTTTTGAGGAGTCTAACTACAAAGGGCAGAAGAGACAGAGGACTGTGTTTAGCAGGGACGGAAGGATCGAGCGAGGGTTTTTTCAGGAAAGGGAGACATGGGCAGATGGGCCAGTAGAGAGGGAGAGATTGAAAATAAGTGGAAGACTGGGGATGAGAGAGGGGCTATCGAGAAGATGGGATGGAATAGGATCGCTTGAGCAGATAGAGAGGTTGATCTTGGTAAGGAGTAAGGTCATTTCATCGTATGAAATGGATGAAGGAGCAGAGAGTGACAGAAGGCAGCTGAATGATAGATGAAGAAGAGGGGAGCAGGGGGAGTTCTTGGTAAATGGTCTCCTTTTTTTGTAAAATATGAGGCAAAATTCTCAGCTTGAAAGTGTGGGGGCAGGGGGGACCATGGGAGGAGGGATGACAAATATTGAAAGAGCCACTGTGGAGAGAGGGGTGATAACAGAGATATAGTATGTTTGCTCAGCAGCAATGAAGGCCCTGGTGAGGCGTGTAACATAAATTTGTAGTGGACCCCGCTAGAACTCTTGTGTGGTTTTCTCCAACTTAATTCAGCAGAATTATGTGGAAAAAAAATTCTCTCTGTCTGTCTGTCTCTGTGTCTGTCTGTCTCTCCACATATATAGGCATATGTGTATTTCAAATACATATGTACATATATATATATCTTCCCCCCTTCCCCCTCCTCTCTGTCTCTTTGTCTCTGTCCCTCCCTTCCTCCTTCCCTCCCTCTCTCTTCTATCTCTCCCTGTCCCTATCCCTCCCTCCCCCTTTTCCTCTGTCCCTCTCTCTGTCCCTTCCTCCCTCTGTCTTTGTCTCTGTCTCTGTCCCTTCCTCCCTCTTCCATTTCCTCCCTCCCTCCCTTTGCCTCTGCCTCTGTCTCTGTCCCTCCCTCCCTCCCTCCCCTTTCCCTCCCTCTCTCTTCTCTGTCTCTCTGTCTCTGTTCCTCTCTCACTCACTCCTTCCCTCCCTCTCTGTCTCTGACTTTCTGTTCACCAACCCCAGGTCAGAATCCCTGCTATATAAGAAGGATAGTTCAGAGGCCATGTGGTGTAATGGATAAAGATTAGGCTACAGAACTATGTGGGTTGAGCCCTGGCTGTGATAATACTAGCTCTGTGAGCCTGGGCAAGGGACCTTAACACCTTGGTGTCCCAGGGGAGTCTCTAAGGCTGTATGTTATGCAATGATTACATTGGTAGAAGGAGTTTAGTCACTGGGAAGTGGGAGTTAACAATGAAATCACAGATGTGGTAGAAAAAAAAAGGATGGTTAGGGAGGCCTGTTTATCCTAGATCTTTTTGTTCTCCCCACTCACACCCAAAGTCCTTATTTCTGTTTAGAAGGGCCCTTAGAGGCTGTCTAGCCCAAAGTCCTCATTTTATAGGTGAGGAAATTGAGGCCTATGAAAGCGACTTTGCCAAGGTCACACAGATAGTAAGCATTGGAGGTGGGATTTCGACCCAGGTTCTTGACTTCAGAGCCAGTGTTTTTTGCATGTTCCATATTGCCCCCTCCAATCCATCTAATGAAGTTGTCAGATCAGTCATCTTCATTGCCCCAGGTTTCCTGCCAGGCACATCACTGTCTTTTAGGGCAGATAGGTGGCATAGTGGTTAGAGTTCTGGGCTTGGGATCAGGAAGACCTGAGTTCAAACATGGCCTGAGATACTTTATTTAGTTGTGTTTGCCTCAGTTTCCTCATCTGTAAAATGGGGATAATAATAACACCTACTTCCCAGGGTTGTTGTAAGGATCAAATGAAATAATATTTAGAAAGTGCTTTAGTGAAGCGTGTGGCACATAGTAGGCACTTAATAAATACACATTGGGATGATGATGAAGTTAACACCAGGGAGAACCTCAGCCACCAGCTTTTAGAGCAAAGCCAGGGAGCAAGCTCTAGGACCGCCTCATACCCCCGAATTCCAGGCTCTGGTTTTTCCCCTCAACCTCCAGACAGACACTTTCCACAAATACCCAGAATGTGCTTCCTGGACGCCAAGCCCTGCAGAAAGAAATTCCAGAGAATTACAAACGTTCACTCGCAAGAGTGCAGGAAAAAGAAACTCCATGACCTGAGTACCCTGGGATTTGTTGTGTTTTTGTTATTGAGTCATTTCAGTCATATCTAACTCTCCATGACCCCATTTGGGTTTTCTTGGAAAAGACATTGGAGCAGTTTGCCATTTCCTTCTCCAGCCTATTTTACAGATGAGGAAACTGAGGCAAACAGTGTGGAGTGACTTGCCCAGGGTCACATAGCTAGTAAGTATCTGAGGCAAAATTTGAACTCAGGGAGATGAGTCCTCCTGATTTTAGGCTCAGGCACTCTATCCACTGTGCCATCTACCTGCCCTGAGGATTATGGAATCTTGGAAAAGAAGGAAATGAACCTTGAGGCTCAGGCGGTATTTTCATCACTGCTGTTGATCAAAGGCAGTGGCTTTAGAAGCAAAAGGCAGACTTGAGAAGTGAACAGCTGGTTAAGAAGATGATTGAGCTACTGGCAGATGGGCTAAGAGAATATTGCACGGACCCCAATCACTTTAGCTATAGCTAAAGGACTCAATGCAGCACATTTCCAAGTAAGTGCAGATAATTCTGCATGGATAGAAATGGTTAGATTTTTCAAAATCAGACCCAACAGAACAGAGGTATTATTTAACAAATCGTGATTGAGGATCTAGAAAGGTCAAACATATTGTATCCTTTGCCTCTGTCTGAATCAGTGAATCTTGTGGTTGGCAGTTTTAGATCAAAGAAGGCTGTCAAAAACTACCTTGTGCTCTTGGAAAGTCATGGAATCTCATAGTTGGAAGAAGCCTCATAGGTCATCTAGTCAAAATTCTGCCTGAGCAGACATGCTCTCTCTAGCTCCTCCAGTGAGTTTTCCTCTAAACTCTGCTTGAAGACTTCCTATAGGCCCCCTTGACCTCATGGCAGTTCATCCTACTTTTGTATGGCTCTAATTATTCATATATTGTTTTTTCTTCTGGTATGGGCACCCACCTCCCATCACCTCTCTCCAAAAGAACATTTTTGGTAACTTATCTTGGTGATCACATGGAAGATTGGGAATCGGCCTGTTTCCAGTCACATATGTCTCATTGCTTAGAGTCTTGCAGTAGGAAATGATGAAGAGTCCCCTAATTGCTTGAGCCAGAAGAGCTGATGACTCATCGAATGTGCAGATGTGAGCTATTACTGTTTTCTCCTCTCCATTTCTTGTAAAGTATGTCAGTCAGTCAACAAACATTTCTTAAGCACCAACTGTGTGCCAGGTTTTATAGTAGGTGCTAGAAATACAAGCATGAAAAAGGAAGGCAATCTCTGCCTTCAAGGAATTTACAATCTAATGAGCGAAGACCGAACACAAAAGGAAGCTGAAAAGGAAGGGATATGATGAAGAAGAGGGAAGGATATGATGGAGAGTCCCAGAGAAACACTGCTAGGGGAAATGAAGACATAGTGGACTTGGGTACCCTCTTTAAATCAAGGTTCTGGGAGGAGGCCTCCACCTTCCAAAAGTATGTGGACTGTTTCAAACTTTATCCCAAGAGTCAAGTGAGAGAAGGGGTGATTGCCCAGTCTTCTATTCAGCCGCCATACAATCCTGAGTACATGGCCTCCTCTGCCTGTTTTGGGCTTTTTCTTCCATGATTTCATATCCCATGGTGGATGTGTATAGGATTGATGTCATCTTTTTGAGTTTGAAAGGACCAAAGATCTTGGGAGGCCTGTGGGCATGACAGATGTGGTATTCCTGGAATGGCAATGACTTCTGGCGGGGAAGCTTCTGCATTAGAATGGATGGCCATCAACAAGAGAATTGGCCCAAGCTTACCAATAGACAATTTCTGGTGGGACCCAAGAGTAGTTGGACAGTGAAATACCAAGGTGAAATATATGACTGCTTAGTAGTATTGAAAAACTGCTTTATGTTCTGATAGACTTAAATATTAGTCTTCTAGGCTTTTGCAACTGGAATGTTAAGATGCTTCTGAATCTTCATAATCCTGTGAAGCTTGTTAATGGATACCGATTCATGTTTAACTTTTCTTTCTGTGTAGAAATAAACTACCTGTTTCTGTTGTTCAGTTGTTTTACAGTTGTGTCCAACTCTTCATGACCCCATTTGGGGTTTTCTTGGCATAGATACTGGAGTGGTTTGCCAGCTCATTTTACAGAAGAGGAGACTGAGGCAAACAGGGTGTAGTGACTTGCCCAAGGTCATACAGACAGTAAGTGTCTGAGGCCAGATTTAAACTTAGGAAGATAAGTCTTCCTGACTCCAGGGCTGACACTATCCACCATGCCATCAAGCTGCAAACTACCTGCACCGTGCCCTATGCATGTTTGTACCTCTTTTATTCTATCCTTTAGACAGCCATAATTCAAGAGGTGGGAAATTTTCCACAAAACTCTGGGGTAGAGGTTTGTTAATAAGCAATGAATGAGAGAAAAGGGAAGCTCATCTCACTAAAGACAGGCTTGAATCTGTGTATAGGACAGAGGACAAGCAAGTGTCCTGAGCACTGTAGGTTGAGTATCTCTCTTTACATTAAATTTATATCGAGCAAAATTTTCTTCTTTGCAATTTTTGTGCTTCCCATCCTAGGTTTGCCTTCTGGGAGCAGCTAGAACAAGGAAAATTACTTTTTTATGTGACAGTCCTTTAAATATTGTCACTTCAATTCAATAAGCACGTATTAAGCATCTACTATGGCATTGCTAGGGATGTAAAGTTAGGAACAAAACAGTACAAGAGTTTACATTCTGCTAAGATAAACAACATGTGCATGAATAAATAAAGACAAGGTACTTATAAGGTAAATAGAAAGTAATTTGGGGAATGGAAGAGAAGAATAATAATTGGAAAGATAAGAAAAGGTCTCAGGTAGTAGATGGCACTGGAGTTGAAACTTGAATGTGCCAAGAAGTAGAGATGAGAAAGGAGATCATTCTGGGCATGGGGAAAGCCTGTGACAATGCACTGAGGTAGGAGACAGAGCGCTGTGTCTGGGGAACCATCAGCAGGTTTGTTGAACTGGAAGCTGGAGTGCATGGGGAGGGGAAGACTCAATCTGAAAAAGAAAGATAGGTTGTCACTAGGTTGTGAAGGGCTTTAAATGACAGTCAGGAGAGTTTGTATTTTATCCTAGAGGCAAGAGAGAATTGCTGGAGCTTCTTGATTAGGGAAATGACATGGCCAATCAATCAATAAACAAGCATTTATTAAGTACCTACTATGTGCCAGGCACACTGGGAATATAAATACAGTAAATGAAATAATCCTTACTCCTAAGGGGTTTTCATTCTAATGTGGGTGGATGGTGGGGACAACAAATATATGTAAGTATATAGAGAGACAGACAATTCTTACTTTATGTAAATTCTCATTGTGCAAATTCGACTACCTAGTCCATGCCAGGGGTCTTCCTCTTCAGCCACTGAAACTTCTCTGGCTTCAGGGCTGCAGAGTCTGGAATGGGGTAGAGTCATGGGGACCCCCATTAGGGTAAGGGGTGGCTTGTGAAAGGTCTACGTGTGTTAAAGCAAGAACTAGCTGTAATATAGTCAGATCTACATTGCAGAAAAATCACTTCAGCAGCTGTGTGGAGGATGGTTTGTAGATGGGAGAGACTTGAGTCAGGATGACTAATTAACAGATTATTGCAATAGAAGAAGTGAGAGGTGATGAGGGCCTGAACTAGGGTGGTCAATGTGTGGGAGGGAAAGGGTTGGATGCGGGAGATGTTGTGGAAGGAGAAATGCTAAGATTTGGCAAATGATTGGATAAGAGAAATGAGGGAAAGTGAAGGGCTGGGAATGACATTTAGTTTGGAAACTTGGGTGATTGAAAGACTGGCATGAACTTCAGCAGACATAGGAGAGTTTAGATGAGGTACTGGTTTTGAGAGGAATGATAATGAGATGCCTGTAGGATATTTGGGTGATGTCCAGTGGAAAGGCAGTGATATGGGACTGGTGCTCAGAAGACAGATAAGGCCTAAATGTATACATTTGGGAGTCATCTACATGGCTTTGATAATTGAACCCATGGGAGCTGGTGAGGTCACCAAGAGAGGGAGTATAGTGAGAGAAGAGAAGAGGGACCATGACAAAACCATGGAGTGTACTCATGAATAGGGACCAAGATTTGGCAAGTGATTGTATAAAGGAGGTGAAGGAGAGTGGGGAGCTGAGGATGACATCAAGGTTGGAAAGTTGGGTTATTGGAAGGGTGGGAGTACCCATGATCCCCTCTGCCATAGGAGGAGAACCAAGAGAACCCAATGTCAAGAACTCTCAAGGAAGAGAAGAAAAAGAGCTTGAGAAGAAGTGGTTAGAGTGGTAAGATTAGACACAGGAATAGGAATGAAAGGAACCTAGAGAGGAAGAAATACATAGGAGGTGGGGTTGTGGAAAACAGCATTGACAAAAATTGTACAGAAGTCAAGAAGGATGGGGACTGAGAAAAGACCATTGGATTTAGAAATTAAGAAAACACCAATGAGCTGAGTGCTATTGAGTTTGGGGTCTATAAACCTCCCTCCCAATCTTTGCTCTCTTCTGACCCACTCCCAGATTTTTTCACTTGATTATACCTTCTCTGTCCTGTATTTGAGTGCCTGATTTTTCTACAGCAATGGCAGGATCTATAAACATTCTGGGGAGGGGTAGGAGAGCTGAGGTGTATCACATATGGCAGTTTGACTAGACTAGAGAAGGGGAGATGCCATGCATTTTATTCAAAGTGTCAAGTTAAGCTCCGAGAGAGGACTCCTCTTTCTTTCAGAGTCCTTGGGGCAAGTTGTAGCCCAGCCTCCTGATACTGGCTCTTTCTCATTCTCATCACATCTCTTTTGGGCTCTAATGAAGCACTCTTCTATGGATAATTTCTAAGCACGGCTCTGCTCTAGGTTTGATTAACAGAACGTTATAAATAAGCCTAAGAAAGAATGGAAAAACCGACACCCTTGGTGGAAGATCCTGAATACATTGGCAGGGGCCAAATTACTTTGCAAATAATATTTTTGTTTTTTGATTTTATAGATAAACAGAACTAAACTGATTAAGCCTCTTCCTCCTCCGGTCTGGCACTAGAAAAGAAGTCCCATGGCCCCAAAGTGAATTAGTTACCAGGTTACAATATAGGCTTTATCACTGCAATTATAGTTCATTAATAGATCTGCAATGGTGGAAAGATAGAATCCACCCTCAAAGAGGTTTGTTTTGCATTTCTCCCTTTTTAATTACATGGTTATCTCTCCAACAAAAGCTCTGTGAAAAATGAAAATCACACTGGCCCATATGTTCCAGATGTGAGGCTAATGAATATAGCCCACTGTGAGGATTAGGATGAGTGTTCCATTTTAATTGAGATGGTTTGCTTTTTAAAGCTCAGGTGCTGACATAGGGTTGAAGTTTAGGGTTAAATTTAGGGTGAGTGAGAGCTCTGTGGCACTCCACTAGGGACCTCAACAATGGATATCAAACTACTAATTGGTACTTTTGAGATTTAATCATTAAACCTGTTCAAAGTGTATTAAACTCTCCTAACAAGGGAATTGTTTATTCTTGACCCTGTGCTACTCATTATTGCTATTAGTGACTCAGATGAAAGAATCTTTATCAGATTCATAGATAATACAAAGCTTGGAGGTAGAAAGTATCCAAAGAGATCCAAATAGGAAAATAATAGGAATAGTAAAGGAATCAATTTAGAATCAAATTAGTTGGAATTTAAAGGGCATGGATGAGAAGCCATACACACTACAGTGAAAAAGATTGACATTTCAAGTAAAGGATGAAGAAACATGACTGGACAATAATTCAGATGAAAAAATATCTGGGGGTCTTGTGCTCAATTTGAGTCAACAGGGGGATGTAGAAGCCAGAAAAGTTAGCAGGATCTTAGAACTGCATTGACACTGGCAGAGCATTCAGACTGAGGGAGATGAGAGTCACATTGCCTGCTGCCCTGGCCAAGGTCCATCTTGAGAATTATGTTCATTTCTCAGCGCTGCATTTCAGGAAGGACATCGACAAGTTGGAGGGTGTCCAGAGGAAGGTGACCAGGGTAGTGAGAGATCTGGGAACCATGGGACATGTGAAGATTAGTAGAAGAAAGTTGACACATTTAACTTGAAGAAAATATTTGGGAAGAAGGAAGGCATGATGAGGATGTGGATGACAATGATGATGATAATAGTTCAACCTTCTACAATGCCTTAATGTTTACAAAATGCTTTCTTCACAAGGACTGTATAAGGTAGTTAGTAGGAATGGTATTATATCTGTTTTACAGAAAGGGGAACCTCTGAAACAATGTTTAAAATAGGAAAAGCATGCTATAGTAAGAAATAAGAGAACACAGCATGGTTTGGGGTAGAGAAGAGATGCTTATGTGAAATTAAGAGATGTGAGGGGTGATATATAGTTTAGTTAAATTGAAGATAAACAGAGGAAGAAGTAGAACTTCTATTATTGTGGAAGTAAGCTACAGACCACCTATACAGAGGGAGAAAATAGATGAAAAGTTCAGGAAAAAGGTCACAAACCTGCCATGGAGGCATGATTTACCAGTGGTTGAGGACTTCATTTATTCAGACAGCTATTAGGATGTTTTCTTTGACAAAAACAGAACTAATATGACACTTCTGTCTTTCTTTGAGGATAATTTAATTCTTCAAGAGTTAGAGAAACTGATATTCTTGGCTTGGTTCTGTCTGACAAAGAGGGGCTATCTGACTAAGAAGAAATGATGGGAACCTGGAAATTGGGCGGTATGAAGCAAGGCAGTAAAATGACTACTCTGTTTTAGAATACATTCAAAATTCAGTAAACATAGACCCATCTTCCAAACTTCCCTGTTGCTGTTGAGGGGACCACCATCCTTCTCGTCACCTAGTCTTACAAACTTAGTGTTGTCCTCAATGCACTGTCACTCACTCCAAATATCCAGCCAGTTGCCAAATCTTGTAATTTCTTGGTCTCCAACATCTCTCACATATACCCCATTTTTTCCACTCATACAGCAACCATCCTAGTTTAGGCCCTCATTATCTCTTGCCTAAATTATTACAAAAGACTTCTAATTGGACTCCCAGCCTCAAGTCTCTCCCCACTTAAATCCATCCTCCACGTAGCTGCTAAAGTGATCTCCCTAAAGTGTAGGTCACCTAAAGTGTGTTGTTGTTGTTTGGTCATATTAGTCACATCTTTGGGGTTTTCTTGGCAGAGATACTGTAGTGGTTTGCCAATTCCTTCTCCAGTTCATTTTGTAGATGAGGAACTGAGGCAGACAGAGTTAGGTGACTTACCCAGAGTCACACAGATGGTAAGTGTCTGAGGCTAGATTTGGACTGAGGAAGATCAATCTTTTTGACTCCGGGCCTGGCATTCTATCCACTGCACCTAGCTGTAGGTAAAATTGTTCATGTCATTTCTTCTCCCTCACTTAATAAACTCCAATGACTCCCTATTACCCCTATAAACTATATAAACTCTTGTAAATTTAG
The DNA here is from genome assembly GCA_028646595.1 of Phalanger gymnotis. Lineage (NCBI taxonomy): Eukaryota > Metazoa > Chordata > Mammalia > Diprotodontia > Phalangeridae > Phalanger > Phalanger gymnotis. Next base: position 763,735,339 of record CM053622.1, read on the forward strand.
CACCTTTAGCTATACAACTCCTATAAATATAAATGCCTGTTTGGCATTTAAAGCTTTTCACAACATGTTCCCTTAAAAATATTCCAGTTTTCTTATATACTACTCTTCTCCACAACTTTATGCTCTAACCTGCTTGCTGTTCCTCACATATAATATTCCATCTCCCATCACTGGGGTGTCTCATTGTCATTTTCTTTGACAGAATGATTGATTGTTTCAGTAATTGGCTCTTTGACTCACTGATTCTTGAGTATTGAATCATTTAGTCTCCAATTAAGTTTGGTTGTTTTCTACAAAAGCCCTTTTTATTATGATTTTTATTGCATTGTGATCAATAATGGATGTGTTTTTATATTTCTGCTTTTTCACATTTGTTCCTGGTGTTTTTGATAGGAAAATATGGTAAATTTTTGTAAAGTTTCCATGTACAGCTGAGAAATATGCATGTTCCTTCCAATTCCTATTTTGCAATTACAAAAGAACTACCATATGCAACTTTAAAAAATTCTACTGCAAAAGAATTTCTAATTCTATTGTAATTTCTATTCCAAACTCCACCCTAATAATTGCAAAGGGCAAGACTTCTCAACTGAATATATTACAGAGAGATAGGACCTAGTAATGAACAAGACCTAGATGTCTCTATTGAATCACTCAACTAATCAATGAAAGGCATTAAATTAAGCTCAAGAAAGAATAAGTTAGCTAATCAAATGAAGACTTGATTATACTTTGTGGGGCTTATCTAAAAGATGATGAGCTAGTTCAGAATTGGGCAGCTTATAGGAAAGAGCTTTGAGAGAGAATTTCTTGGCAGGCATTTAAGGAGGAGCAGGGAGAAGTCTCTTTCTCCTTTCTTACTCCCTTGACCAGAGGAAGACCATGAACTTTGAAAGGTTAGAGGGTGTCCTCTGTGTCCTACTGACATTTTGGAACCACAGGGGCAGCAGTGTTTGCATCAAGAGCTGAGGAGAACCTAAGCAACCATATAAAAGCAGGACTCATTAGGGAGCCCAGCAGAAAATTACATTATCCCTAAGGGAGATTTGTGAGTATGCCATAAAATGGAAAAAGAAATTCCTTAAACCAGGAATTATGAGTTACTCTGTCACGACATGTGACATTTAAGCTAGAGTCCACTTTCCCCTGGAACTTGTATGTACTGGTGGGAGAATATGTTATAGACTTTTGGGGAAATGTTTTGTACCAACTCTTCTTACTGTGGTGCCTTAGTAAATACTTTTTTCTAGAAGCTAATTGTCTGGCTGAACAATTGATATAAAGAAATTACCAATGGGGGAAACACACTTGTGAGGGCTTACTAGTTATAACATTAAAAATGTATCCCTGAATCCTCAAGATTGCCCTTAGAATCCTGAAGGTAGACATAGCAGCCATCCTCTGAAGACCTGGCTCTTCAATAGAAGTAGGGGTTGGGAGAGTAAGTCAAGAACCTATACTACACTGTTAAGATCCTTAATGTCTTTCTTGTTTATCTTTTGTTGGATTTGTCTAGGTTTGAAAGGGGTGTATTGAAGTCCTCCACTATTACTGTTTGTTCTACATTTATTTCAGTGAAAATTTCCTTTAAGTACTTAGATGCTATGCCATTCAGTATATATCAAACATACGTATATATGTACGTATATATATAATATATTTATATATATATATATAAATTTTTAAAAATTTCATTGTCTAGGTTTCATTAGGTTTAATTTAGTGTCCTTCTTTAATCTTTTAATCTTGTCAGTTTTTACTCCTACCATATTCTGTTCCAGCCCTTTGTTTTAATTCTGTGAATCTTTAACATTTCATGTATTTTTCTTATAAACAGTATATTATTGGGTTCTACTTAATAATAACTTTCCTATCCTCTTTCATTTTATATGTGGGTTTATCCCATTTACAGTCATGCATAATTGATTTTTTGTGTTTCTTTCCATCCTGTCCTCTTGAACTCTTCCCTCTCTTTGTTCCTGAATTTTCTTCTTTACAAAGAAGAATGTGATTGGCCCCCATGATCTATAATTAGAGTGATCTTCAATTTCACTATTCCCCCTCCCCTCCAGACCTCAATCATTGGTTTTTACTTCTTCATTTTTTTCTTTTTAATCCTCTCTTGCAATCAACTTTCTGAAGTTGAAATTCGTTTTTATCTAGTCCCTTTCTAATGTTATTTTCCATTTTAAACTAGCCTCTCTTCTTTCCTCGACCCTGCTTGTTTCTCTGTGGATTTTAAGATATTCCTACAACAAACTCACTGACTGTGTGTGTGTGTGTGTGTGTGTGTGTGTGTGTGTGTGTGTGCGCGTGATCCTACTTGACTTGGTTCAGATAGGTGAGACTCATGTGGATTTTGCTCCCTCCATATTTGTAAATACTCCTTCTCAACAATCCCTTCTTTCCCCTCTTGTTTCTTCCCCTGGCCCTGGCAACTCAGTACTCACCTGAGACTTCCAGTAGAAGTAAGACCTGTCACCAGCAGAGCTGCCATTTTAAACCATTCAATCCGCCTGGCCTTAGGACATCTAGAATCCATCTAGACTATCTGACTGCTCAGAGGGCTTGGATAAGTAAGGTGACTTGAGGTGTCATCAACTTTATTTCCTCCAGTGATATGGAAGATCAATAGGTTTTACCATTTGCCCTGCTTCTGTAGCATCCTGATCCCCAGAGCTGCGCTCTAATCAACTAATGTAGCCTAAAGACCCCCTGGCCATGCCGTCCAATCCACCAATGCACTCTCGGACCTATTGGACCTTTCCATCTGTCCTGAAGCTTTATTATTTTTATGTGTGGTCTCCCCAATTAAAAGGTAAGTTCTCTAAGAGTACTAAAGACTGTCTCACTTTATCTGTTTGTGTTCTCAGTACTTAGCACTGTCCTTGGCACATAGTATACATTTAATAAGTACTTTTTCATCTACCCAATTATAAGAAAAAATAAGTGATCTCCCTTCTTTCTCTTTTCTTCCCTAGAGTATTTCATTCCTCTTTTATGACTATCAAAACAGAAAAGATCCACTCTCATGTCTGCTACTCATCTTATTTAACTTTATTATCTTGGAAGACACTAAATTTTTGCTCAAATACGTTGGCCAGATATAATCTTTATAGGTTTCTCTTTATTCTGATGTTTGCAATTCAAAGTTTCTGCTCAGTTTTGGTCTTTTCATCAGGAATGTTTGAAAGCCCCTCTACATTCCATTAAAGGGGAGTTATCTAAACAGACAGAGGTGTATTCATAGGCAACTCACCAACCAAATTAGAATTTTAAAAGCCATGCATAAAAGACAAAAGCATGTGTCTACCATGAAGAATTGAACAGAGAAAAGGTACAGTCATAAAAGAAGCATATCAAGAGGCTGGTGATGCATGCTAAGGATAAACAAACGAACAAAAAAGGGCTTTTTAGCTTATGTTGGGTGCCAGGAGAAAGATCAATGAAAGGGCAGGACACTATTCAGGGTAGATGAGTAGATACAGATAACAGAAAGAAGGCAAAAACACTTAACTCATCTTTCACTTTTGTTTTCTTCTATAAGGACAATAATCTTAGATCTGTGCTTGAAAAGGACAGAACAAAAATGGTTAGTAAGAAGTTGAAACCAAACATAATTATAGAGGTACTAAGAGTCCACACTTTTGATAAGTATGAGTGACTAAGCTCAGATCAGCTAGATTATTTTGATTATTTAATTGGTGGTAGATCTACTGTGCAGGTGGTTTAGTCCAATCCTCTCCTTTTACAGGGAGGAAACCGAGGCCCAACTTGGGAAAGTAGATCTGGGATTTGAACCCACATTCTTTGACTCCAAATTCAATGCTCTACTGTGTTCTGTCACCTCCCATCTACAACCCAGCACATTGAAATTATTGGTGATTATAATTGCTAAGCCACTGTTAATAATCTTTGAAAGATAATAGAGAATTTGAGAGATGCTACAGGACTTGGGAAGAGTAAATGTCAGTATTTTTCAAAAAGAAAGGGAAGATAGTAAAGATCGCAAACTGTAGATCACTAAACTTAATGTTGTCTCTTGATGAGTTTCTAGGCTGTATTATTTTTTAAATGGCATGAAGGCAGCTAGGAAGCACAATGGATAGAACAACAGGTCTGGAGTCAGGAAGATCTGAGTTCAAATCTGTCCTTAGACACTTCCTAGATGTGTGACCCTGGATAAGTCACTGAACCCTGTTCGCCTTAGTTTTCTCATTTGTAAACTTAGCTAGAGAAGGAAATGGCAAAACATTACTGTTATCTTTGCCAAGAAACCTCATATGGGGTCATGAAGAATCAGACATGACTGAAATGAGTGAATGACAACAAATATGGTTAGATAGATAATAGATGACATAGTTGACATAGAGTTGATAGACTGCAGATAGATGTTAGATGAAAGTTAATAGATGATAGATTGAGGAGCTATATGACAGATATTAGATAAATGATAGATGTTAGACAGATAAAGTATTTATTAAACACTGACTATATCCCAGGCATTGTACAAATTAACAAGACAGTTTACATTCAAACAAGAGACAGTAGCTAAAGGGGTGCTAAAGATAGGGAAGGAATGGGGCCCTTGTTGCAGCATGGTGAAGAGAGTTCTAGGAAGGGCTATTGAGGTCTGGACCTGGGCAAGGTAATGACAAAAGCTCCCTGAATTTAATGAGTTTCCGATAAGAGTCAATCCAGCATAATCTCATTTGGAATTCTTGGTCCTAAATTGCTACGAATGACATGGCCACTAGAGGTCACCATCAGAGAAGGAATAGTGACTTGCCTGGCTGGGCTCCTCAGCTGCTGAGTTTGACACCGACGGTAATTAGAGCTAACACCATTTAGCCTTCTGTCATTCATACCGCCTTGCAATGTTTGATGGGTTTAACCTTTGCATCCGAAAAGGAATTCACGCTGTGTACAGCATTCTTTCCTGTGGGGCCAAATATGGTGCTCACTGCCACAGAAAGAATGGGGAGCTGAAGCTTTCTCCCTCCTCATCCCCAGGCCCCTCCCCGAGGATTTACTTGGGTTCACATATCACATGCCTCAGGGGCCTTGGTATCCTCTCCTTTGTTCCGGGCCACTTGCCTTCATGAGTGGCCAGTGATGTGGGATAATCCTTAAGGTTCTCTTCAGCTCTAAACCCTTTGATTCTATGAACTTAATGTGATTATTCTTCATTGAATGTCAAAGTTGGGAGGAATCTTAGAACACAGAATGTCAGAGCTGGGAGGGGCCTTAGAACCCAGAATGTCAGAGCTGGGAGGGCTCTTAGAATACAGAATGTCAGAGCTGGGAGGACCCTTAGAACACAGAATATCAGAGCTGGGAGGGCCCTTAGAACCCAGAATATCAGAGGTGGGAGGGCCCTTAGAACCCAGAATATCAGAGCTGGGAGGGCCCTTAGAACCCAGAATATCAGAGCTGGGAGGGCCCTTAGAACCCAGAATATCAGAGCTGGGAGGGGCCTAAGAACCCAGAATGTCAGAGCTGGGAGAGTCCTTAGAACCGAGGATGTCAGAGTTGGGAGGGCCCTTAGAATGCAGAGTGTCAGTGTTGGGAGAGTTCTTAGAACACAGGATGTCAAGGGGCCTTAGAACAGAGGATGTCAGAGTTGGGAGGGCCCTTAGAACCCAGAATATCAGAGCTGGGAGGGCCCTTAGAACCCAGAATATCAGAGGTGGGAGGGCCCTTAGAACCCAGAATGTCAGAGCTGGGAGAGTCCTTAGAACAGAGGATGTCAGAGTTGGGCAGGCCCTTAGAATGCAGAGTGTCAGTGTTGGGAGGGGCCTAAGAACCCAGAATGTCAGAGGTGGGAGAGTCCTTAGAACAGAGGATGTCAGAGTTGGGCGGGCCCTTAGAATGCAGAGTGTCAGTGTTGGGAGGGGCCTAAGAACCCAGAATGTCAGAGTTGGGAGGGCCCTTAGAACCCAGAATATCAGAGCTGGGAGGGCCCTTAGAACCCAGAATGTCAGAGCTGGGAGAGTCCTTAGAACCAAGGATGTCAGAGTTGGGCGGGCCCTTGGAATGCAGAGTGTCAGTGTTGGGAGGGGTCTAAGAACCCAGAATGTCAGAGCTGGGAGAGTCCTTAGAACCAAGGATGTCAGAGTTGGGCGGGCCCTTAGAATGCAGAGTGTCAGAGTTGGGAGAGTTCTTAGGACACAGGATGTCAAGGGCCCTTAGAACAGAGGATGTCAGAGCTGGGAGGGACTTTAAGATCTAACCCCTTTTTATAGATGAGAAAACAGACCCAGAAAGATTGAATAAATTCTTCAAGATCGGCTCTCTACTTAGCTGAAAAGCTGATATGAGATCCCAGGTCTGTAATCTTTTAAAAAATTCAGGTTACTAACTAGTTGAGTGACATTGGTCGAGTCTTCTCCTTTCTCTGAGTTTCAGCTTCTCCATATATAAATACAATGAAGGATTAGACTTAATGACTTCTAAAACCATGCCTCACCACCAGGTGGTTGTTAGATGAGGTGAACCTTATTCCTTGATGATTTTCTCTGTGTCTTGTATTATTTTTCCCTTGGCCCAGGGGCACCATGAGGTTACTGGACACCTGGGAGAAGAGATGCTGAGAAGAGCAGAGAGGTCTCAGAAAAGAGGAGGTTAGGGCATTGTAGACAAACTTCACTACCCAAACAAGACAGGCTTGGCTTTGGGCCAAAGTGGATCTTTACTTTCTCTTTTTTCTTAAGAATGTGGTTTTTTTTATTTTTTATTCAGGAACTGAATCGTTCAGGAGCTCTCGGCAATCTCCTTTCCCCTCCCCTCTTTCTCTCCTTCCTCCCTTCCTCCCTTTCTCCATCCCTTCCATATCTACTTGATCCAGAAAAGGCACCAAACCTGAATCACAACAAGCTTGGCCCATGTTCTCTAGGAGGAGAAAGCAGCACCTGGGTTAGGACAGACTTAATCTTCTCTTGTGGGACCTTGGGGTATCATTCATGCCAACTTGCCTCTCCACAAAGAAGGAAAACAATGGCAACCTAGACCAAGAATTTGAACCTTGTTGAGAGGGGAATGATGCCATGCAGGGACCATGGGTAGCAGTGGAGCAGGACTGTCCAGAAAATGCCAGGAAGAGAGCTAGGGTTCTATTCACAGAAATCTAAGCAGGAAAGAACAGAGTTGAAGTATGTAACTTTTCCAGGGGTCAGAGCTGGGAGGAAACCCAGGACTCCAAACAACAACCTGCAAATTAAGGCCTTGGCAAGGCAGAGAGAACAGAACACAGGAAAGGAATCCAGGTGGTGGGCATGCCAAGTTCTTCCCCAACTAGGAAGCTTCTTATACTTGCCAGTACATATTTCTTGCTAAGGTAGGCATCGTAAAACTCTGCTAGAAAGGCACGGCTAGACAGCAGTTCATACAAATAAGAAAGTAATCTGGTGGGGTGCTTCTTACAGATTGCAAGTGACTGAAGTATGTGGTCCAGTAGCCAAAAATGCTAATGTGCTTTTAGGCTTTGATATGTTATTATAAGAAGATGCCTAGAAGCTTCTATTTATTGAAAGCAACGATCTCTTAATAGCTCAGGGACTTGGATGGCTTGAAGGATAGAATGGTAGACTTGGAATCAGGAAGACCTGAGTTCAAATTTGACCTCAGATACCAGCTTCTGTGAATCTGGTCAAGTTAGCCTCAGTTTCCTCATCTGTAAAATGGGGGTAATAATAGCGCTTACCTCCCAGGATTGTTATGAGGGTGAAATGAGATAATATTTGTAAAGTGCTTGGCCTAGTGCCTGATACAGAGTAAGTGCTGTATAAACGTTAATTATTATTGCTATAGAAAATAGGGGCATAGGGTCCAGACTGACAAGTGGAATGTTGTGTATTCAGTTCGAGAAATTACATTTTGGGAAGAAAACTGACAGGCTGGGGTAATCCAGAGAAGGGTGACCAGGCTGTTGAAAGAACTAGGAACCACAGTAGATGGAGATCGATCAAAGAATCTACGGATAGTTACTGTGGTCTGGAGAGAAGATTTGGCTCTGAAAATCAGAGCTGTCCACAACTGGATATAGCTGTCTCAGTAGGCTGGATGCCCACTTGTCAGAGGTATTGTGGAGGAGTTAGAGCAAATGACCTCTAAAGTGCCTTCTGAGACTCCGATTCTGGAACCAATTGCAAGGCGAAAGAC
>CM053622.1:763743598-763902536 GCA_028646595.1 Phalanger gymnotis
CCTTCCTTCCTTCCTTCCTTCCTTCCTTCCTTCCTTCCTTCCTTCCTTCCTTCCTTCCTTCCTTCCTTCCTTCCTTCCTTCCTTCCTTCCTTCCTAGTGTCGTATGCAATGGGAGCTTAATTCCAATCTTGTAGAATCCAATCACTGCCCTAGATTTTAAGTGAAATAATTGAAATCAACTATACTGAAAAATTGAAAGTGTCATTAAAATTTAAAGGATCAATTAGATGATAATGATCAAGGATCAATCAACAAGTCATTAGTGCATTAAGCACCTACTATGTGTCAAGCATTGCGTTAGACACAATGGATACAAAGACAACCTCTTCCCCCCAGATAGTCTCTGACCTTAGGGAGTTTACAGGCTATTGGGAAGATGCCTGAGATCTGGAGATTAATACAAAATAAATAAGAGGTGTGGCTGGGGGAGAGGTCTCCCAATGACTTGAAGAATCTTGAGGGGGGTGGTACTTAATATATACCTTGTGAGGAGGTAGGAGGATCCGAGACTTGGAGGTGAGGAGGAGGGGGGAACATTCCAGGTTGGCGGCCGCTCCAGGCAGTTGGTGGTGGTTGACTTAATTTGTGGCTAGCTCTGGCGAGAGGTTTTCCTTCCCCCTTGCTATCAGATTTTCTTTTGCTATGCAAAGACTGAGGAGGGAGATTGAATGTGGTTCCTGAGGAATAACCAGAAGCCAGTTTGGCTGGAGTGTCAAGTGTTTGAGGCTGAATAATGTTATATTCAGCCTGGAGTCAGATGGAGGAGGGCTTTGAATGCTTGATGGAGGAGTTTGTATTTGACCCTAGAGATAATAAGGAAAAAGGGGACTGACATGGTGTAAGTTGTGTCTAAGGAATCTCAATTGGGCAGCTGGGCTGATTTTCCAGCCTTTGGACAGTTCCTTCTGTCTGGAAGCACAAGCATTATTAGGGGCTGGATATTCCAACATTAGTCCTATTCTAAATTCTCTCCCAATTGGTTTTATTCAGGGCAGACAGCTCTTTCAAGGTCTGTGGTCTCCTCCTCAGGCAGACGGTTATCATCGGCTCCAACTGTGCTTGGCTTTTGGGAGAGGTTTTTCTTCTCTTTCTCTCTGGGTCTCAGATTTTGCTCCATTGTGTTTCCTCCCTCATTCTCTGGTCTGTGCTCTGAGACCCCTCACAGATGTGTCCCTCCCCTCTCTTTGAGGGGGTTTCATCCTGAGTCACTGTGGCTCCCATTAACCTTCTGGGGAGACAAGCAGGGCCCAGCAGAGGTCAAAGCTGGGCCCTGGCATCTGATGGCCTGAAAATGCAATTAGTTATCCTGGGCCCGAGCCCTGCCTCACTGACTGCTTTTTGATCTCATCTCCTAATATTTTCCAGCTTCTTAATTGGCCTTGTGGCTTTGGTCTGGTTCTCCTCCAGCGAGCTGTTCTCTTTTCTTTGGAGAGGGCCAGATTTAAATTGGTGTGTCCAGGGCGTGGTCTTCTTTCAGGGGTGGAGGAGAAAGGAGAGTTGGCGATCATCCATACTGGGATAAAGGGGCCCCACTCTTGGCCAATTAAGGAGGCCTCAAGGACTCTGCTTTGCCATGAACTGAGCACAGTTTGACTGTCTCAGGGACTCTCCACTTGTGAATCGGGACAGAGGGCTTGCCTTCTGTAGGGGGCTGAGAGGTTCGACTCCTCATCCCCAAGGCTTTGCCTCAGAGGCAGTCTCAATATTTTTTAATTGAATTGGTTGTTGTTTTCTCTAATTCATAGTGGATAATTACTTCCAGCTATTAATTCATAGGCTTTTTTTTCAAAGAGGAGGGGGCAGGGTTTTGAGCTGTGACTTCATCAGAGTTTGTAAAGCCTCCAGTGTGGAGATTCCCTCCACTCCTTGCAAATCAGCAACTTGTTATACTCTTTAAGAGCCCAGAGAGATGAAATGATTCGTCTAACTTGGCAAGATAGGTGGTGCAGTGGCTAGAACAGTTAGGTGGCATAATGAGTAGAGGGATGGACTTGGAGTCAGGAAGAACCGAGTTCAAATTCTACCTCAGACACTTAATAGCTGAGTGAACCTGGACAAGTCACTTTTACTGCTGTGTGCCTCAGTTTCTTCATCTGTAAGATGGGAATAATAATAGCACCTAGCTCTCTGGGGCTGTCGTGAGGATCAAATCAGTTAATATATGGAAAGTACTTTGCAAACCTTAAAGAGCTAGATAAATAATAACTCTCATCCTCCTTCCATAGCTAACACCAAATGAAAGAATATTTGTAAAGCACTGATCACAATACCTGGCATACAGTAGGTGCTTAATGAATGTTTATCCTTGCTTCCCCCACCCCAAAATATGTCAGAGGCAGGACTTAAACCATGGATGGCTCTTTCTTCACCATCCCATATTGCCTCTCTTAGAAGTCTGTATGTCTTTGTAGTCTTCATATTTGCCATTTTTTGGATACAATTGTGTCCCATTATATTAATATGCCACTATATATCCAGCTATTTCTTTTTTTGTTGAACTTATGGGCCATTTGTAGTTTTCTTCCTTCCTTCCTTCCTTCCTTCCTTCCTTCCTTCCTTCCTTCCTTCCTTCCTTCCTTCCTTCCTTCCTTCCTTCCTTCCTTTCTTTCTTCCTTCCTTTCTTCCTTCCTTCCTTCCTTCCTTCCTTCCTTTCTCCATAACCACAACAGAGAGGGGATTCTGGGTTAGGCACTAACCAGATGGGCTAGATAACTTCTGAGGTCCATTCCTACCCAGGGATCCTCTGGTTCTGTCCCTTGACCCATGCCTGTCCCACTGAGGGTTCACTGGGGTCCTAGGAAGGAGGCTCCTGGATACCTGGCATTTCTTATTTGCACAGCCAATGGGGGAAGAGAGAGTTCTGGTTATCTAACTGATATAACACCAGTTACTATGGCAGCAACCTCTGGTTCCCAGGGTGAGAGGAGTATAAAATAGGCCATAATGATAATGAAGGAGCGAAGTTTTGATCTGTTCCCCTGTTGGGTCTCAGGCTTCCAAACCCATTCTTTTCCACCACAAAGGATGGCTGTTGGCCAGCCAAAGCCAATGCTCCCCTCTGACTGGGCATTATCTGTGACCAGGCTCTATTCTGTGCCTGCATCTGGGCTTGGGAGAGCACAGGACCTGGATGAAAGAGCTCTGAGGACCAGAGCTTGGCCAGCCTAGAGGTCAGGTTGGGCTGAGCTGGGCCGGGCTGGTGGGAGGCAGGGGGAAGGGAGAGGGTCTCAGTGCCTGGAAGGAGTTCCTGAGAGGGATGAAATAGATTGGAAAATGTTCTTGGAGTGCGGTTGGGTCTGGCTTCCCAAGTGTTTCACTTGAGTTCATTTTACATTCCAATCATTGGTGCAGTGAGGCGGGGGAAGATTTAGCTTGCCAATCAACATGTTATTTATTTCCTCTGCACAGGATATCTTTATTCCAGAGCTGTCCTTCACTCACCCAGCCAGGTATGGAGATTTTCCTAAACACACTGGGCCTGCCTGGTTATGTTGGGGCTGTTGTTATATTGTTATTGACTCATTAGGGCCGTCGGCAGTGATGCTGTCTAGAAAGAGAACAGGGCTGGGAGTTGGCCCCACTGTGTAACTTCCTCATTGGTTTAGTGATCCTAGCAATCCTATCCCCCTGAGCTTCAGTTTCTTCACCTGGATAAGTGGGGTGGATAAGACCAGCTTTGGCTACCTCTCAGGGTGGTTTCAAGGATCACATGAGCTCATGCCTAGGGAAGGCGCCAGTGCACATACGAGAGATTAGGAGGGATTATGAGGATGCCAACTCTGGATGGGCCATTGCACTTGGCATCAAAGATCTCCTGGCATTGGGAAAGGACTGGAGACAGAAAATCTCTCGTCAGCCTTTCCTTCTGCTGACTGCTGGGGACCTGGGCACAGGAGCTGCCAAAGTAGAAGATGGTTAACTAGGGTGGAACAAACAGGGCTTTGCCTCTTGGGACAATACTGTCCTGGGATATGGTTCCTCCAACTTCTCCCCCGGCCATGCCCAAGATGGGCTCCCTCTTCAATTTCCAATGTTTTCTGCTCCTTCTCCAGTAATGTCCTAGTCATGGCTCTATGAACCAGGCACTTGCTGCTGCTGCCTCTTGCTAAAGAGCGAGAAAGGGAAGAGAAAAGAGTTGTGTTCTCTCAGTAGAATGTAAGCTCTTTGAGACCAGGTTTTGTTCTGGTATCACTGGCACCTAACACAGGGCCTTGTAGACAGTATCCACTGAATAAAGGTGTGCTGGATTGAAGATGGGTCCAAAGTTGGATTATAGGTTAGACGGAAGGAAACAAACATAAATTAATCACATACCATGTGCCAGGCACTGCGGAGAGCATTTTACAAATATCATCTCATCTGATCTTCTCAACAACTCTGAGAAGTAGATGCTGTTATTATCTCCATGTTACAGATGAGGAAACTGAGACAGACAGAGGTTAAGTGACTTGCTTAGCGTCCCATAGCTAGTAAGTATCTGAAGCTGGATTTGAACTCAGGTCTTCTTGACTCTGGGCTCAGCTCTCTATCCACTGTGTCACCTAAAGCCTTGTAGGTCATCTGGACCAACCCTCCTCATCTTACCAATGAGGAAAGTGAGGGAGGGTGAGTGATGAGTCAAAGGTTGTAGAGATAGTAAGTGGCAGAGCTGGGAGATGAACCCAGATTTCTTGCCTCCAAATCCCTCCAGACGGTTTCCCTTCCTGATTTGGGAATAGAGCCTCACCCCAATTCTTTTGCCTTCTTCATAGGATCATAGTTATAGAACTGAGAGGGAGGGACTTTGGGAGGTCATCTAATTCAGACCATTTATTTTAACAGATGAATAACTTGAGGCCCTAAAGGAAGACATGACTTGTCCAAAGTGACACATGAAGTAATAATAGCTAGTGCATTAATATAGCATTTTGTAAATACCATCTCATTTGGTCCTCGCAACAACCCTGGGAGGTAGGTGCGATTATTAGCCCTGATTTACAGATGAGGAAACTGAGGCAAACAGGGTTAAGTGACCTGCCCAGGCTCATTTAGCTAGTTAGTGTCTGAGGCCAGATTCGAACGGAGGTTTTCCTAGCTCTAGGCCTAGTGCTCTATCCACTGGGCTATCTGGCTGCCTAGTGGCACTGGTCATCTGGCCCAGGTCCAATAACTCCTCTTTCACCTTTTCTTATTGAGAAGTCTTGTCAACCAGATCCGCTCAGGTGTGTCCCAAGCACATCATTACCTTCCTTTCCTGGCAACTGTGAGGGGAATCTAGGGAAACTCTTTGAGCCGACCAGTCATGCATATCATGGAATCAAAGGCCAGCTTTGGAGGCTTGTTCTTTCTCAATCTCTATCTCTCTTTGTGAGGGCCTGCCTATGCTCCCCATTCCAGTGCCGCTCCCAGCCTGGGGGTTCTCCTGACCTTCTTCTGGAGGCCTTCGGGCTGGCCTGATGGGTCAGGGATGGGTTCCCATTGGAGTGAGGGAAATTATAAAATCTAGGCCAAGGCTGAAGTGATAGACTGGGCACGAAGCTCAACCTGTTCTATATATTTCCATTTATTCTTATCATTCCTCTTCCTCATATCTGTCAGCTTCCTAGGTGCTGACTAGATTAACACAATTCACCTCAGCCTGGCATATGGAAAGAGAACCATGCTGGAAGCAGGGAAGCCTGAGACCCATACAGATAGCTCTGTGACCTTGGGCAAATGATTGGACCTTTAAAAATGCCTCAGCTTCCTCATCTATAAAATGAGGAGGTTGAAGCAGATCTGTGCTGTCAAAGCATACTTAGCATATTAACTCAGAAAAGCATGAATTAACATCGTCTGTGTTGTATTGTAGTTATATTTATTTTGTTAAACATTTCTAAATGAAACATTAATCTGAGAGTTTGATACCTCTAGAATAGACAATGCCTAAGGTTCTAGGATTTTTCCAGAGCTACTCCCAGTATGAGAGTGATACAGTGTGTGAAGAGCCAGCCTTGGAGTAAGGATTCCAGAATATAAGACATGCCCTGGCTGTATAACCCTGGACAACTCACTTAACATCTTAGTACTCCAGACCAGAGGTCAACAAACCACGGCCCATTGGGTAAAAAAGGCATCTGCCTCATATTAAAGATGTAAAAATATGTAGCTCACCAGCTGTACAAGAACAGGTGGTTGGGCTGCATTTGGCCCAGGGGCTATAGTTTGTTGACCCCGAAAGTCTAGACAATCCTCCAAGATGGAAGGTGGGTGGGTGTTTGCTTTTTTCTGTATCATGAATTATCTTTGGCAGTCTGATGAAGCCAATGACACTCTTTTCTCAGAATCATGTTTTTAAATGCATAAAATAAAATACATGGGATTACAAGGGAAACCAATTACATTGAAATACAGTTATCGAAATACTAGAAAAAAACACCTCCCAAGTTCACAGACCCTGGGTTACAAACTCCTGCAGTTACAGACAAGATGCTAACAAGCCCTGATAGGAGTTTACTCACCTTAGCATTCTATATAGCAAGGAAATAATAGTTCTAGTCTCTATCTTCCATTCTTATTCTGAATTTGGCTGCTTGGCTTTTTAACCCCCGGCTTCTCTTGACTGCCTTGCTTTCATATGCCCCAGTTTACACTGACCTCTCTGCTCCTGCTGCCACACCCCGAAGTTGACTCTCACACTTGACCTCTGCCCCCTTTTCCTAATCCTACTCTCTACCCCTTGTTTCTCTCCGAATTTAATCTTGTCTTTGGCCAGGACCAAGGTGCCAACTGGAAAATTTTAAACTTTTCTTGAGTCTTTTCTTTTTATTTCTTTATTTTGAACTTTCCTCTGGATTGAGTATCTTAGCTGGAAGGGATAGAAGGTAAGGGAGGGCAGGGAAGGTTTCATTTTTGTTTTTGTATCCCTAGTGCCTAATACAGTGCAGTCATTGAATCAGTATTTGTTGACTGATTAAGAGGCCAGCTAATTCAACTTCATTTTCCAGCTGGGGATACTGAGGCCTAGGGCAGTTAAATGACTCACCCAACCTCTCTGAGCTTCAGATTCCTGCTTATAAAACAAAGAAGTTAGACTGGATGACCTCCTCCAAATGCTATGAAAGACGTTACATGCATTAATTAATTTGTCCCTCATAGCACATAGTGAGGTAGGTGAGTGACCTTGGGTGACAATTCCTCTCAAGACAATTCCACCAATGGCAAGTCTTTAGTAATTGAGAGTCTAAGAGAGTTGCCTGGGGGCACTGAGGGGTCTTTCCGACTCCCAGGCTGACTCTAGCACCATCTTGAAGAAGGTAATACAAATATTATACTTTCTAGTTTACAAGTGGGGAAACTGAGGTTCAGAAATATTTAGAGAATTGCCCAGGGTCACTCAGAGTAAGCAACAGGGCTAGGATTCGAAGCCAGGATTCCTTCTTGTTCGTCCTTTTAGTCCACTGCTGGCACATTGCTTATGTTTAGTCAACCACATTGAAATATAGTGTCTTCTCCAAGTCATTAACTTGGGCCCACACAGGACATCACATTTTCAAGCACAAATAGCAGAGGTCAGTCCATCCCAGGGACTGTTGTTTTTCCATCTCCAGCATTTAAGTCTGTATTGAGAATGGAGGCTAGAACTAGGTGAATGGTAAGGCCAGGAGATTCAAAAGAACGGGATGTTTCTTTCCTTAGTTCATAGATTATGAAGTTTCATAGGACTTGGAAATAGGGTGGTCTTTAAAACTGAGAAGGTCAGAGCTGGGAGGGCCTTTAGAGCTCAGAATGTCAGGGCTGGGAGGGCCCTTAGGACACAGAATGTCAGTGTTTGGAGGCCCTTAGAACAGAGAATGTCAGACAGAGCAGGGAGGTCCTTAGAACATAGGGTGTCAGGGCTGGGAAGGCCCTTAGAATCCAGAATGTCAGAGCTGGGAGAGTCCTTAGAACACAGGATGCCAGAGGTGGGAGGGGCCCTAGAACACAGGATGTCAGTGCTGGGAGGCCAGAGATGGCAATGCCCTTAGAACACAGACTGTCAGGGCTGGGAAGGCCCTTAGAGTCTCTAGTTCAGTCCTTCCATTTGACAGAGGAAGAAAATGTGGCTCAGAAAGGGAAACTGGCTTGTCCAAGATCATTCAGCAAGTTAGTGTCAGATCAAGGACAAGAACCCAGGTGTCCTCCCTCCCAGTCTAGGGCCCCCAATCATAACTCCCAGTCCATTAAACAATGCTGAATTTTTGGGCTTGAGCTGTAGAAATGTCACAGAATAATTATAAAATACTGTGGAAGCAACGGAAAACATAGGCAAAATGATGTGGGTATTGACACGATTCAGAAAGGAGTGATTAAATGAGGGTGGAGGGAGTTTAGCTAGCACTTATATAGTGTTTTAAGTTGCAAAACGCATTACATATTATCCGATTTTATCCTTACAAACACCTTATGCTATTACTAACCCTTTTTTACAGATGAGAAACTAAAGCAGACAAAGGTTGAGTGACTTGACCAGGTTTACAGAAACTAGTGTCTGAGGCTGGATTTGAACTCAGGCCTTCTTGAAGCCAAGTCCAGTGCTTTAGTCAAGGAAAGAGTCAAGGAATCTTGGAACCTCAGAGCTGGAAGGGACCTCAGAGAGAATCTAGTCCAATGTGCACTTAGGTAGGGATCCCCTCTATGATGTCCTTGACAAATGGTCATCCAACCAGTGACATGCCTCCAAGGACAGGGAGTTGACTAACTGAAGAAGCAGCTCATTCCCCTTGTGGATAACCACTCTTTGATGAACCCAAAGAATCCAGCTGGGCTAAGAATTCACTATTTCATAAAAACTGCTGGGAAAATTGGAAAATGGTATGGCAGAAACTGGGCGTAGATCGATATCTTACACCACACACCAAAACAAAGTCAAAATGGGTTCATGATTTAGGAATAAAGGTTGATACTATAAGTGATTTGGGAGAGCAAGGAATAGTTTACCTGTCAGATTTGTAGGAAAGGGAAGAATTCATGAGCCAACAAGAGATAGAGATCATTACAAAATGCAAAATGGATAATTTTGATTATGTTAAATTGAAAAGGTTTTATATAAACAAAGCCAATGCAGCAAAGATTAGGAGGGAAGCAGAAAATTGGGAGAAAATCTTTACAGCCAGTGTCTCTGATAAATGCCTCATATCCACAGGGAACTGAGCCAAATTTATAGGAATACAAGTTATTCCCCAATTAAGAAATGGCCGAAGGACATGAAGAGGCAGTTTTCAGAGGAAGAAATTAAAGATATCTATAAGCATAGGAAAAATGCTCTAGATCACTATTGATTAGAGAAATGCAAATCGAAACAACCACATCTTTCCTGTCAGATTGGCTAATATGACAAAACAGGAAAATGATAAATGCTGGAGAGGATGTGGGAAAATTGGAACATCGTTGCATTGTTGGTGGAGTTGTGAAGTGATCTAGCCAATTTGGAATTATGCACAAAGGGCTATTAAAATGTGCATACCCTTTGACCCAGCATTACTACTTCTAGGGCTATATCCTAATGAACAATTACAGACACACGGTATCTGTAAGGACTAACTTTGATAGATTTGACTCCTCTCATCAATGCAAGGTTCAAAGACAGCTCCAAAAGACTCATGATGGAAAAAGCTATGCACATCCAGAAAAAGAGTCATGGTGTCTGAATGCAGATTGAGGCAAACTTTTTGCTCTCTTTTTTTTCCCTTCTCTTTTGGTTTCATTTCTCCTTTCTCATGATTCATTCCATTGGTTATAATTCTTCTTTACAACTGGACTAACATATAAATAAGTTCAATGTGAAGGTATATGTAGAACCTATATTGGATTACATACTGTCTTGGGGGGGGAGGGGGGAGGAGAGGGAGGGAGAGAAAATTTGGAACTCCAAAACTTGTGGGACTGAATGTTGTAAACTAAAAATAAAAAATAAATTTATTAATAAAAAAGGAAGGTCTGGTTTATATCAAATGAATATCTGCCTCTGCAATTGCCATTCACCCTTCCTAGTTCTGTCCTCTGGGTCCAAGCAGAACAAACTCAACTCCTCTTCTTCATCTTATTCCTTTAAAGCTTTCCTTTTCCTGGGCTGGAAATCAGTCTTCGTATAGTTTAAAATTCCCTCATCCTCTTGGCCACCTGGACATGCTCTAGTTTGTCAATGTCTTTTGAAATGTAACATCTAGAACTGGCCCACATTCTTGATCCAATCTGACCAGAACAGAGTGAACCCGAGATGTCACCTCCCTCATCCTAGATCCTGTGCCCTTCACACAATCTAAAATGTTGACTTTGTGGGCTATTGTATCACTCTGTTAGCTGACTGATATTGGGACTGAAGTCCCCTAAAACTCCCCCATCCCCTTCACATGAATTGTCATCTAGCCATTTCTTCCTTTATTCTATCGATTGTGTCATTGAATTTTTGAACCCAAGTGTAGGATTTTACAGTTATCCTAATTGCACTTCATTTCATTTCTTAGTTTCGGCTAATGATTCTACACTGGTAAGGTCTTTTTGCATTCTGATTTTATTATCCAATATGTAACCCATCCTTTCTGGCTTCAAGTTTGTTGTAGAGTTGACAGGTATAATATCCCAGGCTCTAGGATGGTTTCATAGAGGACTATGAGAAACTGAGGGGCTGTCACTACATCTGTGCCAGTCTCTGCTTTGATGTTACAAAGTGATATCTTTGCTGTATCATGACATTGTG
Source organism: Phalanger gymnotis (assembly GCA_028646595.1). Lineage (NCBI taxonomy): Eukaryota > Metazoa > Chordata > Mammalia > Diprotodontia > Phalangeridae > Phalanger > Phalanger gymnotis. The sequence goes on from CM053622.1 coordinate 763,754,295, forward strand.
GGTTTATCGATTCCACTGAGCTCAGTAGGAGTTGACAGAGGTGGAAGTATAGCAATTTTGGTGGAGAGAGGAATGCTTATAGTTGGTATGTATGCATAGAATATTATGAAAGCCGATATTGGACCAACAGCCTGACCAGTGGTTAGTTGATGACAGAGAAACATGTCCCAGTGGGTAAGTTCAAAGAGGAGTTGGGTCACAGGTGTCAGTCTGAAAAAAGATTGAGAAATACTGAACTAAGAAGTAGCATCAGAAAGGTCCATGAAAGCAAATTTGTTCATCTTCTCCAGTATCAGCTCTGTGTTTTCTCATCTATTTTCTCGTTTATATTTGCAACCTCTCTGAGATTTCTCTCAAAGATGGGGCTACCAAGGTCCACAGAATTTAAAGGATTTAGGCCAGACATAACATGGAAAGTAGGTAGTCAAAACAGATTCTCAGCATTCTTTCAAGGATGGTATAATGGTATAATGGGAACAACCCTGGCATAAGAGAAAGGAAATCAGGTCTTAGGTTTCCAGTGACGGCAATTGGGAGGTAGGGTGGAGACAGCAAGAAGGAAGCATGGTATGGAGGAAAGAAAGCATATCTTAGAGTCTGGAAACTCCAGTTTTAATCTAATTTCAGACACTTAACTAGGTCTGTAACTATGAGCTTAAGTCACTTACCTTCTCTTAGTCTCAACTTCCTCATCTGTGAAATGGGGTATTGTGAGAACCCACCTCACAGCATTGTTGTGAAGACAAAAATGAGATAATTCTGCAGTGAGCTTCACAAACCTTGAAATCGCAATGTCGATATTAGTTAGTTATTACTGTTGACCTTGGGGAAGTTACTTTCCCTTTCTGGGTTTCAGCTTCTTCTTTGATTTCTGACTTGAACTCTGGATTCCTCTAAGTCACTAATCCATAGTCTTACTCTTGGTCTAAAGACACAGTGAGGAGCTGGTGATATCATATGTCAGCCATTTCTCATGAACAGAAACCCCACTTCTCCCAACTTTTTACCTGACCCTCCTCTTCTCTGGAATTCAGCTCTTTGATGAATGGAGATACCGAAGAATGATCCCCAGCCTGTCCCTCTCTCTCTGCCCCTTCTCTTTCCCTGTTCCCTATTGCTAAACAGATTAGATAGGGAGATATCATATCCCTTTTCATCTGTGAAATGGGGATAATACTTGAATTATTCAAAGATGATTGGACCTCACGAAGTTGCTATCAGAATCAAGTAATATATATATATATGAAATATATAAAATTATATACATATATACACATTCATACGCATAGGTGTACGTATGTATATATGAGTGTATATGTATGTATGTATATATATGCATATGTATATATGTGAGTGTATATATGTATATATATGTATATCTATCTATCTACATGTGAAATGGAAGACTGTCAAGTTCTATTTTCATGAGACAGGTCCTCCCTAAAAGTGTCCTCTGATGTCATACCATAGAGCAGAAATGATTGACTTTTGTGATCGTGGGCAAGTTACTTAAGGCTTCTGGGTCTCAAATTCTCTTATGTGATATGAGGGGTTTGGACTAGGTGATCTTTAAGGTTCCTTCTACCTGTAAATACATGATGATTCCATAAAATGTGAGAAAGCCCTCCCTAGCCAAAAAGATTTTGAGCACGGCTCAAATGGCAATCTACGTGTCCACACTTGGAAGACCAATTCAGTTAAGTTTAGAGAGGGTCATCACCAAGAGTCAACCAGTAGGGATTGAATGTTTTTCTGGTTATAGCAACTGATTCAGACCATTGGCATAATATAAGGAACCTTATTTCTGCACTCAGAAGACCCAAATTTGAGTTCTGATGCTGTTATTATCTTCTTCTGTGACTTTCGGCAAGACACATGTTCTCTCTAGGTCTTAGTTTTCTGATCTGTAAATGAAAGGGTCGATACTTAAGATTCCTTCTAGTTCTAAATTCTAATGGTATTGAGATCTGTGTGTCTGGAGATAGTGCTAATGCTGATGAAATCAGGCATCTTTAGATATATTGAATGAATGAATTAAGCATTTATTAAGTGCTCTCTATGAGCAAAATACTATGTTAATTCTTGGAGATACAAATGGAGAAGTAAGATGGTCCTTGATCTCAAGTGGGAGAGACAAAATACATAGAAGATTTCAGCTGCAAGTCAGATGGAAAAATCCCATGGTCCTTAATACAGTGGCAAAGAAGATAGTAATGTTTTTTCTTTAATGCCATCCTTATTGATCAATTTCTGATGTCCTTTGATTGTGTCAAGGACTTGGTGACAAGGACTTTCTTTTCTGGGTCTCCAGTAGTTATGGCTGGAGCACTTGTAGGAACAGTTAATAAGGCTGCATCTCCACAGAGATTGCTTCCCAGGATGAGCTAGAAACATTGCTACTCCCAAGGCCCTTGGGTTCAGAGTCCTGGGCTGTCTCCATCAGGGTCTGAGGGGAGATGGAGGTCAAGGTGTTGGTAGTAGTTTGACTAGGACAGGATATACTGCCACCTGCCTCTCTCTCAGGTGCCTTACTACTTCACCTAGTATTGAAGTGCCATCAACTGTATCTTTAGTATCGTTACTCATTATCATCATTATCCTTTGATATTTCAAGTAGTTTCAGTGATGTGAACACTCCCATTGTCAAGGCAGATCTTAAGTCCTTTATGCCAAGTATGTAGTAGTAGCAAATTTCTTCTGGAAAGTTCCCTGATCAATTTGAAAAGCTTTCTGGAAGATGACTCCTCATTCAGGACTTAATGTTTGCATCTCCTTATAGAAAAAGGCTTCTTAATCTGGGGTAATTGTTTGGATTTTAAGGGATCTGTAAAATTAAATTACAAATGTAATTACATCTTTGTTTCAATATATATATAATCTAATATACTAATGTTTCCTTTGTAATCTTTTGTATTTTATTTTTATGCATTTAAAAAAACTTCCGAGAAGGGGTTGGTAGATTTCATAAGGCTGCCAAAGGGGCCTATGACTTAAAAAATGTTAAGAACTTCTGTGGTAGAAAGTATAGATATGGTCATTAGAACTTTGTTGAGAGAGAACATCTGACATTATTTCAGTGACTGTATGAAATAAATTGGTTGGCTCGGAACCTTGGAAAGATAGGCTTTTTTGGGAGGACTCACCCCTTTGTGATGACCTATAAAAGGGAGCTGACAGATGGCTCTCTGTCCTTCCTCCCTCCCTCCCCCCTTTCCCTTATGTCTTTCTACTGGAAGGATTCTGAGAATGTGGCAGGTGGGGTGTGTGGGAGAGGAATGAAAATTTCATCTATTGATTGTGGACTGTTGTGTGTCCCTCTGTGTGTTTTCTAGATTTGTTTACGAGCTCCCCTGAGCCCTTTGCATTTTGTGTATTTTTTGAAGAACGAAATAAAGCTAATAATAATAGCTAGCATTTGTATAGCACTTTAAGGTCTGAAAAGCCCTGTACTATCTCATTTGATCCTTGTAACAATGGGTGGAGGCTGACAGAGGTTCACTGAAGTGTCTGAGGCAGGATTTGAACTCAGATCTTCCTCTGTACCCAATAAATACTTCCCTTCCCTTCCCTTCCTTTCCCTTCCCCTCTCTTCCCTTCCCTCCCTTCCTTACTTTTTCTCCATATCTGTGGAAATCTAGAAATGAGCTACATTTCGGGATTGCCCATAGTAAATTCTGAGTATGGAGGATGGGGGTATAATGGGGGTATAATGAGCTCAAGATATATTGATCTCTGAGGGTAGTCTCCAGGATTCAAACTGAGAGCTTGGGGTTCAGTGTCATGGATTAGATACTATCCGGTGGTTAGTCTTTTAAATTTTTAAAAATTGTTTTAAATAATTAATTTGTTTATCTTTAGTTTTAAACATTCACTTCCATAAGATTTTGAGTTTTAAATTTTCTCCTCTTTGTTCTCTTTCCCCCTCCCCAAGATGGTGTGCAATCCGATATAGGTTCTACTTATACATTCATATTAAACATATTTTAACATTAGTCATGATGTAAATAAGAATTACAACTAACGGGAGAAACCACAAGAAAGAAGAAACCAAACAAAACAACAAAAGAAAAGGAGAGCAAATTGTATGCTTCCATCCACACTCACACTCCAAAGTCCTTTCTCTGGATGTGGACGGCATTTTCCATTGTCTTTTGGAGTTGTCTTAGATCCTTGCATTGCTGAGAGGAGCTAAGTCAATCCTAGTTGATCATCACACACTGGTGCTGTTACTGTGTATGATGTTCTCCCGGTTCTTCTCACTTCATTCAGCATCAGTTCATATAAGTCTTTCCAGGTTTTTCTGAAATCCGCCTGCTCATCATTTCTTATAGCACAATAATATTCCATTACATTCACATACCACGACTTGTTTAGCCATTCTCCAATTGATAGGCATCCCCTCAACTTCGAATTCTTTACCACTGTGGATAGTCTCGTGATGAGTCTCTCCAATCTTAATAGGTATGCCAGGCATTGAGTCCATAATTTAGAAAGAACACCAATTATCCAATAGGATGTAAGAGTCACAGTTAAATAATTTAAGAGTTACAGTTGGACTCTTCCATTTTGTTACTTTGTATCTTGCTTGCCTAGCATAATGCCATAATGCCTGGCATTTAGTAGGTGCTTAATAGATATTTATTGATTAATTAATTGGAGAACATCAGGAGAAGGGGGGGTGGAAAGAAGGTACAGGACCTTGGGTTCAGGCCATATGAAGATAGTTAAGAGACTTGGGGATGTTTAACCTTGAGAAGCGAATACTCAGAATGGACAGCTCACCTGTCATAAGCATCTGAAGGGGCAACCCATGGAAAAGGGTATAGATTTATTCTGCTTGGACCCAGAAGGCAGAACTATGAGCAATGTGTGAAAGTTTCAAAGCAGCAAATTTAGGCTCGGCATCAGGGAAAACTTCCTGAATCATTAGAGCCATCCAAAAGTGGAATGAGGCTACCTTGGAGGTAGTGAGTTCATCCTTGTTGGAGGTACTCAGGCAGGTTGGATGACCACTTTGGGTTATGTTCTAATGGGGATTCCTTTTTCTGATACTTTCTAATATTAATAAGTAGCCCTCCAGTTTCCTTACAACTCTGACATTTTGTGTATCTGGGATTCTCTGGTTCTGTCACTGGCTGCTCTCATAATGAAAGTATAAATGAATGAAAGGCAGTCCTGAATGAGGGGACCTAGAGCTGACCCCAGACCCCTGTTCCTAGGCCATCTAGTAAGGTAGGGATTGACCCACTGACATAGCCTTCAGGAGCCCAGGTGCCCTCCACGTCAGGAGGAGGTGTCAGAATTGGACTTTATTGGGTAGATTACACTAACAAAGGCCTCTGTGGCCACGGATGTGCTGTGGAAACTAAACAGGAAAGCAACAGACGGTATCGCATTTGGTCTTACTTTTCCCAGGTTATTTAATTCTGGACCAAACACCACCAGCTACATCCATCCTAGGAATCCAGGGGAGGAATAGTAATGATGATAATTAATATCCCAATAAAAGGGAGGTGATTTGAAGCACATCTGCCAAGAATGCTTCCTAATGGACTTTGTCCACCCAGACTCTGGAGCCCATTTAATCTCATCATCTCTCCTGGGGGCAGCCGGGCAGTAGGAATCCCTGGGGACAGTTTTACAGCTGTTAATGTAACAGCTACCGGAAGGCAAGACGCTGGCAGAAATCAGAATCTGGACATTGTCCTGGCTCCCTCTCCTCTCCTCTCCCTCCTCTCCTCTTCCTCTCCCCTCCCAATTCTGGTTGTGTATATGGTGGGGGGTGGGGAAGGGATAAAGACCTCCTTCTCTTCCTCTCCCCTCCCAATTCTGGTTATGTGTATGGTGGGGGGGGGGGGATAAAGACCTCCTTCCCTTCCTCTGCCCTCTCAATTCTGGTTGTACTGTATGGGGGAGGGCAGGGATTAAGAGGAGAGGAAAAATGAAAAAGGAGCATATCTCCAGCAGAGTCTTTGAAAGGACCCCCGGGGGGTCTTGAAGAGCCAATCAGTAATAGTCTCTCTCATTTCAAGTCCCGTATTGGAGAAGAGATAGGCCCCCTAACAGATTGCCTGCTAATGAGGCAGTGCCAACATCTTCCCTGACGCCTCCGAGGCTCTGGGACCCTGGCACGGTAACTGGGGTTGAAGGGAGGTGGGGAAGCCAAGGAATGGGTAGGCTGCCAGACCACAGGAATGAACAGGAAGCCAATGGATGGGGGAATGGAGACCACAAGAGGAGGTATTTTAAATGGCTCACTGGAAAAGAAAAACCAGAAACCATCTAAAGAAAATTCTACTGGTACAGAATGGAATGAGTGGACCGAGGAACTGAGGAACAAACAGTTCCATGAAGCCAGAGATCATATTTGCAGACCTGACTTTGCCCCAGGCTCCAATATCCGTGTGTGTGTGTGTGTGTGTGTGTGTGTGTGTGTGTGTGTGTGAGCGTGTGTGCATGTTTGAGTTTTATCCTTCAGATGGCCTTCCTCCAAACCTCCTGCTGGCTGTAGAGTCAGAAGCCTTGGATTCAAATCCTATTTCTGACACTCATTTTCTACATTACCTTAAATAAACCACATAACACCCTAGGCCTGTTTCCTTATTTGTAGAATGAGGGGGTTGGACTAGATGGACCCAGAGTAGGTCAATCAACAAGTATTTCTTCAACCCCTAGTCCACCAATAAACATTAGGCTTCTATTATGTCCCAGGTGCAGGGTTAAGTGCTGGTTGTATAAGTACTAAAAAGAAAGACAGGGCTGCTAGGTGGGGCCTGGAGTCAGGAGGACCTGAGTTCAAATGTGGCCTCAGACACTTGCTAGCTGTGTGACCCTGGGCAAGTCACTGAACCCCGATTGCCTCAGTTCCTCATCTGTACAATAGCAAACCACTCCAGGGTCTTTGCCAAGAAAACCACAGATGGGGTCATGAAGAGTATGACATGACTGAACAACAATGAAAATAAAGACAGTGCCTGCCCTTGAGGAACTACACACAAAAGGAAGAGGAACAGAGAAGGGAGAAGGGAAGGCACTTGGAGTGGGAATACAAGTAGGTAGTGAAGAGACAGCAGGCTTGGGCTCCCCCCTCCATGGAGACTCTGGGAAGGGCTCTTTGCTCCCTACTTCCCATCAGAGGTGTCCCAGGAGCAGAGAGAACTCTGAGGGAACATGAGTTACCGAGGCTGATGTGATTTTGCAGGCCGATAAGGCTCCTGGGTCCATGGAGGAGAAATCCAAAAGAGGGTAACTAGGTGGGAAGCAAAGATGCCTGTCCCGCTCTTGTCTTTAAAACTGTTGGAGGCTGCTGTAATGTGGTGATGCAGTGGGCGATGTGCTAGCCAGCCTTGGAGGAGTACTGGCCGCTGGGTGGTTCCATAGTGCGTAGGACACTGGGCCTGTAGTAGGGAAGCCCTGGGTTCAAATCCAGCCTCATATATACCCTGGGCAAATACCTTAACTTCTATTTGCCTAAAAATTTATTCATCTGTAAAATGGGGATAAATTGCCCCTACCTCCCAAGGTTGTTGCGAGAATCAAATAAGATATTAAGTATAAAGCGCTTAGCAAGTGTCTGGCACACATAAATGTTAGCTGCTATTATTATTCTTACTATCATTATTATTACTGGATTTGAGCCAAGAGGCAGCCTGGAGTCAGAGACATCCCTTCTGATGTCTTTTTTTTTTGAGGGGGGAGGCAGGGCAATTAGGGTTAAGTGACTTGCCCAAGGTCACACAGCTAGTAACTGTGTTACAGGTCTGAGGTTGGATTTGAACTCAGGTCCTCCTGACTCCAGGGCTGGTGATCTACTTACTGTGCCACCTAGCTGCCCCCTGATATCTTCTGATATTTACTCCCTGGGCCTCTCTTTATTTACCTGCCAAATGATGGGGATGACCTCTGAACCCAGCTCTTGGTCTGAGATCTTCCATCTTCTCCTCCAAGGTAACTATGAGAGAAAGGGGAGACCTGCCCCCTCCATGGCTATCTCAGGGAGTGGAGGACTTCACTCTCTGATTTATCGCCTGAATGACCTTGGAGAAAACACTCCATCTTTCTGGGCCTCAGTCCCCTGATCTGTAAAATGAGAGGGTTGGGATAGGTGACTTCTAAGACCTCTCTGACCATCTTAGGGACAAGTCATCCCCTCCAGGAAGGGGCAGGAATCCCCTCAAATCACAGTGAGTTGGGGATAATGGAGAGGTCCTCAATGTCTCCTCCAGGTCTGTGATCTATGATTCTATTATCCTTTGTCTGAGCTGGGGGGTGGTGGTGCTGGTGGTGGAGCTGGGCCAGGGGTGGGAGTGACACACTTTTCTGATGAAGTCTCTTCAGTCTGGGAGATGCTGAGTGCATGCCTCTGATAAATCCTCCCCCTCCTTGCTTCTCTTCTCAGCTGCCTAGTTATGGAGCAGCCTAGCCCTTCCCATTCCCTCCAATGCTCAGCAAGTAACCAATGCTCCATCCACTGGACCACAAGGTCCCTTGTGGTGACATTTAAAAATGAGGAATCCAAACATTCTTTGCTTTCAAGCCCTCACTGCAAATTGAAACCAGAGCTGTGATTGAAAAAGTACTGCGGGCACTCGGCTCGCACTGACCTCTTGCAGGGGTCCTAATGACTGGAACATCTTCAAATTTATTTGGAATCAATTTGTCACCACTCCAGCTCAGGCTGAAGCAGGCTGGGCAGGCACTGCCAAAGGAGAGAAGAGGGGAGTCATCTCTTGGATGGTGGCAAGGGTCCTAATGTGGGCAGGTCTTGAGACCCAGTACCATATAAGAGCAAACAGAGGGAGCTGAGAACTGGAGGGGGGATGATGCCTTTGGCTCTGAACTTCAGCTTCAGAGAACAAGATAACACTAGGTACAAAAATACTGAAAAACCCTATTTCAGTAGGTTGTATGAAGGAATTCAACACAAGTTATTTATTAACCAGGCAGGGTAGCTAGGTAGCACAGTGGATGGAGTGCTGGGCCTGGAGTCAGGAAGATCTGAGTTCAAATTCAGCCTCAGACACTTACTAGCTATGTGACCCTGGGCAAGTTACTTAACCTTATTTGCCTCAGTTTCCTTATCTGTAAAATAAATGGAGAAGAAAATGGCAAACCACTCCAGCATCTCTGCCAAGAAAACCTCAAATGGTGTCATGGAGAGTCAGATATGACTGAAAAATGATTTTAACATGTATCAGGCACTGGGGATACGAAGACAAAAATGGAAAAACAGAAACTGCCCTCAAGAAGTTGCCATTTTACTTTGGGATATAGCATGTACACAGATAAATCAATGTAAGCTAATACAATATATATGAAATACTTTGTAACCACAAAGTGCTGTAGAAAGCTAATTCTTGGACTATTTCCTTAAAAAGTGTCTGCCCAGCTTCTCTTTCTCTCTCTTTAAAAATGATTTTGTAGCAGGCCGACTCTTCTCTAGACATCCATTTCCCTGTTACCTCTCTTCTCCCCCCTTACCTGTCATCTTCCATATTTGACAGATCTCATTATCTTTCTCCTCAAACCTACCTTTTCCCCAAATTTCCCTATTTCTGCCAAGGGCATTGTTACTTTTTCAGTCACCTAGATTAGTAACTTCATTGTCAGTCGACTCCTTACTCTCCCTTCCTCATCCCACATACCCAATTGGTTGCCAAATCTTGCTGTTTCTATTTACCTCTCTTACTGGTTCTTTCTCTCCATTCTCTTATAGCCTGTGAGCTAATTCAGGCCCTTTGTTGCCTCTCCCCTGCCCCATGGCAATAATATCCTAATTGGTCTTTCTCCCTTAAGTCTCTCTCCACTTCTATAGAGTTGCCGAAGTGCTTTTCCTAAAGTGAAGATAAAAGCAGGTCACTAACCTATTCAACCAACTCCAATGGCTCCCTTTTGCCTTTAGGATCAAGCTTTGTCTGAGTTTTAAAGCCTTTCACAACCTGCTCACAATTGGCCTTTCCAGTATTATTATACATTAGCCACCTCCTTGTATCCTGTGATCCACCCCAAATGGCCTTCTTGCCATTCCTCATTCATGGCGTCCCATGTCTCATCCCCTATCCCTGTGATTTTGTACTGGCTATGCTGTGAGTCTTAAATGTCCTCCCACCTCATCCCTGCCTCTGAGAGTCCCTTGGTGAATAGCTTTAGGGAAACTTCATCCAGGAACAATGACAGTGATTTGATCCTGGTTCATGGGTGGGCGGTGTGCTTGGTGGGGGGGTGGGGGGGAGAGGAGAGGGTTGAGTGAGGCTAAGAAGGAGATGGGTAGAGATAAGGGAAGTGAAACACGATTGGGGTTTTTTCCTGAAAGAGTAGCCAAGAAAAGCCTAGGAGAGTTGGTTGCTGTTCTCATTATATCCTTCCTTGTCTCATGTTTCCACTCCTCCACATGTCACCTTCAAGCCTTCCCTTGTGTGAGTTATAAAACACCATAATCAAGGTCTATTGCTTTAGGCACACCTGGCCTGCCTTATTCCTCTGGGAAGCCTTTCTCATTTCCCCAAAGGTCAGCACATATCGGGACAAATACACAAGTTAGACGCTGCAGGGCACGTTGGGATGTCTCCCTCAGGACATGAGTCTCATTTCCATGGACAGCTTCTCATGAATGGCAAAGGGGCAGGTGACTCATGACTGAGTCACTGAGAGACCCTCCTGGTCTATATTTCCTAGCAAAAGCCCATTCTGCCTAATAATTCCCTTTGAGTTTCTGAAAAGTTAGTTGGCAGAGTAGCTCAGTGCACTAGAAAACCGTTTGGACTGGGAGCCAGGAGCTCTATGTTCTATCTCTGTCTTCAATTAGCTATGATCACATAGTGAATAACTTGCCAGGGAGGAGGAAGGGAATGTGTCTGAAGCAGCTAAGTGTTGAGATGGAAGGAGCTCTGGACTTGGACTGAGCAAGGTGTCGTTGTTCAGTCATTCTCAGTCATTTTTTAGTTGTGTCCGACTCTTCATGGTCCCACTTGGGACTTCCTTAGCACTGGAACTGGTTTGCCATTTCCTTTTCCAGCTCATTTTAGAGGAAACTGAGATAAACAAAGTTAACAAGTTTAAATGACTTGCCCCAGGTCACACAGCTAGTAAGTGTCTAAGGCTGAATTTGAATGCAGGTCACTCTGCCACCCAGCTGAGTAAGCAAGCAACACCTGAGCTCAAATCTAGCCTCAGTTGCTTCCTATCTGTATGGTCCTGGACAAGTCACTTAATCTGTGTTTACTTCAGTTTCCTTAACTATAAGATGATAGTGATAATAGCACCTGCCTAAGGTTGTTGTAAAGATCAAATGAGATAACATTTGTAAAGCACTTATCATGCTGCTTGGCACAGAGTAGGTATTTAATAAATATTTCTTTCTTTTTTTATTTCCACCTTTCCTTCCTTCCTTCCTTCCTCCCTCCCTCCCTCCCTTCCTTCCTTCCTTCCTTCCTTCCTTCCTTCCTTCCTTCCTTCCTTCCTTCCTTCCTTCCTTCCTTCCTTCCTCCCTTCCTTCCTTCCTTCCTTCCTCCCTCCCTCCCTCCCTCTCTCCCTTCCTTCCTCCCTCCCTTCCTTCCTTCCTCCCTTCCTTCCTTCCTTCCTTCCTTCCTTTCTTCCTTCCTTCCTTCCTTCCTTCCTTCCTTCCTTCCTTCCTTCCTTCCTTCCTTCCTTCCTTCCTTCCTTCCTTCCTTCCTTCCTTCCTCTTTCCCCCCATCTCTGTCTGTCCATCTTTCTCTGTCTGTCTGTTTTTCTTTCTCCTCTCCCCAAAGCAGAGCATGGACTTTGGCATTTCAAATAGCATCTTCTCCATGCTAGAGATCTTTCAGACTGTCACAGTGCCAATATACCACTCATTTAGGCCTTGTTGAGTCTCATTTACCTTTTCTGTAAAATGGGAATAATACCTATAGTGCCTCTCACAAAGGGTTGTTCATAGGATCATAGACCTTGAGCTGGGAGGGACCTCAGAGGCCATCTAGTCCAATGCTCTCATTGTACAGATGGGGAAACTGAGACCCAGGGAGGTTAAGTAACTTGCCCAAGGTCACACAGGTATCCAGCATCTGAAATGAGTTTTGAACCTCGGATCTCTGATTTTCCATAGTATACTCTACTGCTGATGAGAGTCTCAAGTGAGATCCCATGTATAAAGCACATTGCATATCTTAAAGCATTAGATAAATGTCAACTATCGGGAATGATTTTAGGGATCCTGAACCCAGGAAGAGCCGTGGGGGAAGCCCTGAGTGTCTGGGCTAGTTTGGTCTTGGCAGAAGGCATATGCATAAGAAGCAAAAACAATTGATTCATATTGGATAGCAAAAGAGACTCCTAATACTTGTTGAGAGATTCAGGTTTTAGCATGTAGCTAAATATGACTGGCATGTTTTTTTTTCCCAATGGGGTGTAGGGGAGACAACAGTGGGCTGGCAAGTCAGAAAACTTGGTCCTGGCCCTGGCTTTGCCTCCAACATCCTGTGTGACATTGACCAACTCTCTTGACTTTTCACAGTGTCAGCTTCCTCAAGCATAAATCAGAGATAATGGTGCCCGATACTAATAAGCTCTTTGACCCTGGACAAATCATTGAAACTCTCTGAGCCTCAGTTTCTTCAGTTGTAAAATAGCAATGTTTGTTTCTACCTATGTGAACTTGAGTGAATTAACTTCTTCCTCTATAAAAGAAAGGAAGCAGACTAGTTGGTTGAAGTCCCTCCTAGCTCTAAGATTCTATGGATGATATCTTTTCCTTGTCCTGTAAGAGCCTTTCCAGGATGAGGACAAATCAGAATCTGCATTTTTAATGTTTTGAAAACTGTAATGCCTAAGAAAAAATATGTGGGATTTAGCACTTACCTTTGTTGTTTTGAAAATCTTCATTTATTTAAAAAATTCATTCTTTCATTTTTTTCATTCATTCATTTTATTCTCATTTTCTGATTTGGATGAGGATTGTACCTCTTCATTTCTGGCTCAACAGAGATCCCCAGTGCCATGGAGAGAAGGGCATTCAGAGGCTGTAAGTGGCAGCAGAATCCTGTAATGATGGCACCTTCACTCACACCTCTGCTCTTTGGCCAATTTCGGAACATGTTATTTGCGGGTGTATCCCAGAAGGCCACTGCAGGGCCATATAGACCAAACATTCTATTAGCAACACACTTCATTATCCCAACTGAGTTGCTTTATGACAGGGGCACATTTGACCTCTTTGCCTGAAGTGGCCCATTAGCAAACTGGGGGAGAAAAATCTCTCCCTTCTTCCTAAGGCACTGGAATATTTGAGTGAGAATGTGTCCATAAAACATTTAGAGCTGGGTCTCTGCAAGGATGTTGGGCATCCATCATTCTCTTATTCTTGGCACTGCCTTTATCATGATATATTGTTCTGTATTGACACAACATTAGGAAAAGTCTTTCTTCTAGGGAAATCAAGTGTTTTTTTTTCCTAGTAGTTTCACATTTCTGGGTAAGATTAAGGGGAGGGGATGAGGGGCATCAGTTGAGGCCCAGGCCCAGAAGAGAAGGATGTTTCTTGCTTTGTTGCAGATTAGGTAGTGGGATTTCAGGCTCTGCTGACCCACAAGGTGATGTAATCGATTGTTTTAACAAATCAGTTCTCTATGTTCTGTGGCTCATGCTTCGAATATTGGTTTAAATACCATTGCAATCAGCCACACTAATTAATTAATTTTATTTTACATATTCTTGGGTCTGGAGACTCTTAGACCACAACACATAAATTTATGCAAATGGTATTCAAAACAGGAAGGCTGAGCCAAAAGCATGGTGGATGCTTCATTTACTCATGACCACTCTCTGAATAAGAATTCTTAATGCAATTCTAGTAGCATTAATAGCCGTGGAGGGCCCTCTCTGGGATTGTGTCATAGGACCATAGATTTAGTAGAAGGGACCACAGAGGCCAAACATTTCATTTTACCAATAAGAAGATGAGGGCCCAGAGATTGAAGTGGGACATTTAAATGAGTTGTCCAAGGTCACACAGGTAAGTGTCAGAAGGGGAGTTTGAACACACAGAGAGCTGATGCTCTTTTCATTGTATTGCACTGTTTTCCCTAGTTGCAATGGGACCCATATAATAAAGGGTAAGAGTAGTAGTGTAAAAGCAAGCACCCTAGCATACCCAGGTTGGCCTGCTAGCATAGCTTCTTTGATCTGCTTTTAGAGGGGTCAGCAATCTTACTTTAATCAAACATATACATATCATTCACTTAGTTCAAGGGAAAAGTCAGCACCCTGAATGTAGAGACAAGCAGAGAAAATATGAATAGAAGAAACAGCACAAATCAATAGACAGGGCTTCTGTCTGACCAAAGCAATACATACATAGTTACCAGAGAGAGAAGTACCAACATCTGGGTTTTCAAAGCCAGGGGGGTTCCTTAACTGCTATCCAGAGCCTCATCTGGCCAAATCACATGAACGTTCTGCCCCCAAAGCAAAATCTCACCTCAGAGTACATATACCCTTCTCAGAGCCAGAGGGCATTACAACCTCTTGACTCAGTGTCTAATTAGAAATTAGCAAAAGGTGTGGGCCTTCCTACAAGCAAGCTTCCCCCTAAGGCAAGTCTCTTCCCAGATGGGCTCCACAATGGGTGAGGAAGATCTTCAAATTCCATTAACATTGTAAATGGGAACATGCAGCAGTTTTTGCAGATGTGGCTAATTTGCATATCTACTATCATTATAGAAGGGGAGAAAAGCTCAGAACCAATGGGATTTCTCTGCAAAGTGAGGGTGCCAAAGTTTGACTCTTATTGTTCTACCATTGGGTGGAGTACTTAAGAAAAAGTTTCTCATAAGTGATAAGATTATAGAATTTAGAAGTAGAAGGGACCTTGAAAGCCATATACTCTCACCCCTTCATTTTACAGATAAGAAACTAAGGCCCAGCATGATTAAATAACTTGACCAAGTCACACAAATAGTAAGTGGCAGAGCCAGGATTTGAACTCACGATTTCTAACTCCATATCCAGCACCCTTCCATCACGCCATGTTTAGATTGGAGCTGTGTGAATGTGCTGATTCTCAGAAGGGCATTTGATAATGTCTGGTACCCAAATATACTCCACAGTCTCCCAACTCTATGCTTTTTTTTCTTAGGCTGCCAACCTATCACTGGAATGCCCTCTTTCCCCTCGTCTACTTCTTGAATTCCTGTTATCTTCTACGGTTCTACTCCAGCGCCACCTTACTATAAAGAATTTTTTTGTGCCCCCCAATTTGTAACCACCCCATAGATCTCAAATGACATTTTATTTGCACTTCTAACACACTTATCAAGAGTCAACATAGCCTAATGAATGCAAGGCTAGCTCTAGGGTCAGGGAGATATGGTTTCAGAGTCTGTAGCTGACAAGTAGAAATGGTAGACTTGATTAACCTCTCTGTGCCCTGGGCAAATCTTTCAGATGATAAGTTATAGACCTGTGATGTTGGTGGAAGGAGTTCTTTAAGATTATGAAACCATAGGTCTGGATCAAATGCACCACTTATGTAAGAGTTCTCCATATTGGTGTCATTGCCCTTCCAGACTATAAGCTCTATAGAATGTAAGCTTCTTGAGGGCAGAAGATTTGTGTTTGTTTTATCTTTTTACCCTTAGAACCTAGTACAGTATCTTATATGTAATAGTCACTTAATAAATGCTTGTTGGACTGAATTGAATTATCTAAACGCTTATCTTTCCAAGTACCTAACAGTGTTCTGGACATAGTAGAGACTTAAACTGTTGAATGATCAAAGAATCACATATTTGTTGAAAAAAAAGAATCAATTAATGCAGAGTTTCTTAACCTTTTTGGTGTCAATGATCTCTTTGGCAGTTTGGTGTAAATACATAAAGTACATAGGGTTACAAAAGAAACTAATTCTATTGAAGGAGTTATCAAGATATAAAAACCAGTTCATGGGCCTCCTGTTAAGAAGCCCCGAATGAATGATTCCTACATCTGGATCTCTAAAGCTAGATAAAAAGTTCTCTCTCTCAATCTCTCTCTCTCTCTCTCTCTCTCTCTCTCTCTCTCTCTCTCTCTCTCTCTCTCTCTCTCAGAGATAGATGTGTATGACTTCATCTTGCCCTCACTTCAGCTGTTCTCTGACCTTGACCTCTTTCCATTCCTTTTTTTCTACCAGTTGGCAAATAGAGAAGGCAATTGTCCTAACCATCAAAAAGGGTTTGATTTTTTGTGGCACTGTGGAGGATGGACTACAGCAAGGTGAGGGGAGATTGAGAATCAGACTTAGTGTTGGAAAAAATGGAGCCATGTTGACTGGATCTACTACAAATTTGTTATGTAATCTCAAATGGGCTCTCACTGCAGCAAGGCAATCTTTTTACCTATTCTTATTTGACAGATTTGTTATATCTTCCTTCTCTCTTAGCTGATAACCTTGTTTCATATTTCACTGAAAAAGTTGAAGCCATGTGCTAAAAGCTTCCTTTTCTCTTCTCCTTTTTATCTCTTATCATGTATATTCCTGCTTACACTATTTCCTCTTTCATGTCCTTCTAACCTTAGCCCTAAATGTGCATATCTCCAGCTTTAACCCTTTGCAAGCTAAACTCATTGAGGAGGCTATCTATGGCAGATGCCTCTTCCTTCTTACTTTCTTCTAAACTTTCTGTCCCCTAGGGTTCTGTCCTGGGCTTCCTCTTCTTCTTCTATGCTATTTCATTTGCTGATATCATCAGCTCCCATGGACATGATCATCATTTCTAATCAAGTGATTATCAGATCTATTTGTCTAGCCCTTATCTTTCTGCTGGTCTCCAGAATCATATCTCCAACTGCCTTTCGACATCTCATAGATATCTTAAACTCAACATGTCCAAAACTGAACCCAATGTCTTTCTCCTCAAACCTTCCTCTCATCCTAATGTCCCTATTACTGTCAAGAGTGCTGCCATCTTCCCAGGTACCCAGACAAATGACTTAGGTGTCATAGGCTCTTCGCTCTTTCACCACCACCATCCTCCATACACAATCAGTTGTCAAGTCCACTTGTTTGTACTTTCCTAACATCTCTTCTATATATCCACTGTGATACTACTGCCATCTTGGTGCAGGTCCTTGTCACCTCAGTTCTGGACTGTTGCAAAACTTTCTGGTTGATTTCCCCGCCTTCAATATTTCCTCGATCCAGTCTATCCTTCACTGAGCTGTCATACTGATCCTCCTAAAGTGCAAGTCTGTCCATTTCTTTCCATCCCCTCATTCAATAAGTCAACTGTAGTGGCTCCCCATTACCTCTATAACATCAAATCTAAAATCCTCTGCTGCCTTTTAAAGCCCTTTATAACTTGGCCCCTTCCTACTTTTCCAGTCTTCTTCTACCTCACTCTCCATCCCCCACTTTTTTCTAGCTCTGAGATTCTGATTCTATTCTATTCCCCACCTCCCCCATCTTGTTTTCATTATTCTTGATAGGTTAGTTCCATCAACTAGAGTATTGGTTTCATGGTGAGGTGAAGCCATGTCTCCTTTTTAAAAAATTCTTCTACATCCTGGCACAGGATTAAACTCAGAGTAGACACTCACTCAGTATGGGCCTCCCTACATTCCTCCCTGACTGTCCTTTCTTTTTGTCCACCAAGGACAATCAGGATCTGGTTTTTCATTTTCTCCTGTATTAGAGCCCAAGGACAACAGGAATGCTGTGTGTTAGCAGGGGGGAGCTGCCAGCCTTGGAAGGCTTGCACCCCCAGAATGCCACATCTATCTCCAAAATGAGATCCAAGTGAGAAAACAAGTTGAAGAAAAGTGGCTTTAATCTCTTCCTATCTGAATACCATTCCACTGCCACCATAGGAGTCCTAAGTGGCAGGGATTCAGGCTCTGTTCCATTCCCATCCTTTGGTAGGAGCCAATTAACGTTCACAAACTCTAGGCCTGCCTGTGTGATTTTTTTTTCCAAGCAGCCAGTCCAGTGTTGGTGTTCTATGTCTCCTAGGCAGTGTTATAGCAAGCAATCACCTGTAATGAGGGCATAAAGCAACATCTCCTGAACTTCCCTTGCTAGTTATATTTGGAACTAACGCACGTGCTCCCAAATTATGTGTCTAAAGTAGCTGCTTCTCCTCTTGCTCCCCTCTTTTCATTCATAGGTCCTGTCTACCAGCTCCATTTCTACTTTTGGAAACAACAAATGCAAATTCAGTTCTGAAGTCTTTCAAGGTAGGGAGCTTAGCAAGAGGCTATGAATAACCCCACCAGGCAGAGCATTTTTCTTCACAAAGCTCCTTCAAAGTCACCTGACAAATCACTGAGTTCTACCCAGTTCTCCCTGATTGTCCCCATTTTAAAGATGGGGAAACAAAAGCAGCTGTTCACAGGAGCATAGAATCCCAGGATCTCAGCCAAAAGGGGCCTTAGATTGAACCCATCCTATACCTGACCTTGATCCCCACTATATTCCCAATAACTCACTCCCCTAGAGTTCTACTCACACACCAAACGAGTGTTTTTATTTGAAAGCTATCAAGGGTGGGGGGAGTCTGATATTTCCCACAGAAGTCCCTTCCAACTTCAAACAGCTCTGTCTGGTGTGGTGGATAGAGAGCTGCTCTCAGTGTGAAGAACACCTAGTTCAATCAAGTCCCACCTGTGACCCAGACTAGCTGTGTGACCTTAGGCAAGTCACTTATTCTCTAAGTGCCCTAGGAGACTCTCTTAAGTTTATAAATTACAGAAAAGCTGCTGATCTGCTTTTGAAAGAGATATTCCTCTTCTGGGAGTTCCTTCTGTCAATGAATCTCACTTCCAGGCTCTGCCCTTATCTCTATATTGTTTAATTATTAGGAAGTTTTACTTTCCCCTGGGTCTCAATCTGACCCTGATTCTCTTTTTTCATTGATCCTACTCCTATGCTCTGGAGCCAAACACGACAGGTCTTGGGATCATGGGATCATAGACGCAGAGCTGGAAGGAACCTTAGAGGTCTTCGGATCCCACTCTGATTTTATAGATGAGGAAACTGAGGTTCAGAGTAGTCAGGTGACTTGCCCAAGGTTACCTCAGTAATAAATATCTGAGCCAGAATGTGAACCCTAATTCTCTCATTCTAAATCTTGCATTTACTCCACTATGCTACTCTGAATCCTTCTTCCCCAATTCTGGAAGCTGGCTATCAGGTCCCCCCACCAAGTCTTTTCTGTTTCAGGGTAAATCAATCAATCAACATTTATCCAACATCTCCTATATGCCAGGCACTCTGCTAAGCAGTGGGGATACAAAAAGAGGCAAAAGATAGTTCCTGTCCTCAAGGAGCTTACAATTTAAGGGTGGTAGGGGAGAGACAATATGTAAACAAATACATACAAAATAAGCTATAGGCAGGATAAATAGGAGATAATTAGCAGAGCTAAGACTTTGGAATCAAAAGGGTTGAGGAAGGCTTCCTGTATAAGGTGGAACTTTAGTTGGGACTTAAAGGAAGCCAGGGAGGTCGGTAGGTGGAGTGAAGAACGGTGAGTGTTCCAGGCATGGGGCACCATTCTGGCTGCCCCATTCTTCACACACTCTAGTTTATCAATTCCCAATGTCCCCCCCTCAAATATGGTTCCCACAACTGAACCCAGAGCAAGTGACATGCCTTGAGTAAGGTAAAGGATAATGCGATTACCAGTTAAACTCTTGACTATTATAATTCTCTTCCTAATATCTGGTTTGTGCTGCTATGACCCTTCCCATAATGCGTATGAAGACAGATTTGCTATTTAGAATTTTTTTAACTGTAAGTTCCATCCTTGCTTTGTAAACAGAAGCAAATTGACGTTGCCGGCTGAGAAATGGAGACATGCATCCACATGTTTGTAAATGCCTGCTGGCCCTTTTCATAGAAGTAAGATACTCCAATATATCAAGGACTGAACAAAAAGCCCAGAATATTAACCTGTTTACTGTACCTGTAGTGTGCTTTAGGGTCTGGAGACTGGATCAGAACATGAAAGAATTAAATCAGGCAATCAAGACATGAATAAACTTATATTTTATTTATTTGGATTAAATTTTATTTTTTTAAATGAAGATCCCTCTTATCTCCCTTTCTTGTCTCACTTTTCAATTGAGAAAGCAAGAAAAATAAAATATCTGTAACAAACATGTATAGTCAAGTAAAATGCATTTCCACATTAGCAAGGTCAGAAAAAATTTCATCTCACCATGCACTGAGTCCATCAGCTCTCTGTCAGAAGATGGGCAGAATGTTTCATTGGGGGTCCTCTGGAATTGTAATTGGTCCTTGTGATGATCAGAGTTCCTAAGTCTTTCTAAGTTGATTGACTTTATGATATTTTCATTATTGAATAAATTGGTCTCCTGGTTCTGCTCACTTCACTCTGCATCAGTTCATACAAAGCTTTTTAGCTGTCTTGGAAGCCATCTCCTTCACCATTTCTTATAGCACAATGGTATTCCATGACATTTACGTAGCATCACTCGTTCAACCATTCCCCAGTTGATGGGTAACCTCAAATTCTTCGCCACCACAAATAGGGTGACCATAAACTTTTTTTGGACATATAGGTAGGTCATTTACCTCTTTCTTTGATCTCTTGGGGGTATAAGGATAGTAGTGGTATTGCTGGGACAAAGGGTATGCACAGTTAAATAGCTTCTTGGGTATAGTTATAAATTGCTTTCCAGAATGGCTGGACCAATTCACAACTCCACTAACAATACATTAAGGTATCTGGTTTTCTAGAGCCCTTCTGGCATTTGTCATCTTCCTTTTTTGTCAATGTTGCCATTGTGAAATGTACGAGGTAGAACTTTATGGTTGTTTTAACTTATACTTCTCTAATTGGGGCAGGTAGGTGGTGCAGTGTATAGAGTGCATAGCCTGGACTCGGGAAGACTGGTCTTTTTGAGTTCAAATCTGTCTCTAGACATCTATGAGCTGTGTGACCCTGGACAAGTCACTTAACCTTTTTGGCCTCAGTTTCCTTATCTGTAAAATGAGCTGGAGAAGGAAATGGTAAACCATTCCACTATCTTTGCCAAGAAAACCTCAAATGGGGTCATGAAGAGTCAGACACAGTTGAACAACAACAGTGTTAGGCATTTTTTTTCATATTGGCTATTGAAGCTTGTATTTCTTCCTCTGAAAGTTGCCAATTCATGTACTTTGGCCATTTATCCATTATTCCTTGAACAAGCAATAACGTATTTGTTCTTTGTTTCACCATCAAGGTCCTTAATAGTTAATGACCACCTGTTCAGAGGAGTGGGTTTCTGGACTCTGTGGTTGTTTCTCAGAGCCCATTTAAGGGTATTGGCATCAGGTCTGTGTCTCTGTAGGAAGAGACTCAATAAGTCACCCACAGGATGATTTAAATTCTTCCTCAATGCAACCTAACACTGTATTAGTTTTTTATAGCTTCCATACTACACAGTGCTTAGGACATAGTAGGTGCTTAATAAATAACTCATTGACTGCACTAGCTTAAAAAAAACAGGCTAGAGGTGTTTTTTTGATTTTGTTTTTGTTTTTTGGCAGGGCAATTGGGGTTAAGTGACTTGCCCAAGGTTACACAGCTAGTACATGTGTCAAATGTCTGAGGTCGGATTTGAACTCAGGTCCTCTGGACTCCAGGGCTGGTGCTTTACTCA
Source organism: Phalanger gymnotis (assembly GCA_028646595.1). NCBI lineage: Eukaryota > Metazoa > Chordata > Mammalia > Diprotodontia > Phalangeridae > Phalanger > Phalanger gymnotis. Next base: position 763,775,913 of record CM053622.1, read on the forward strand.
CTGTGCCACCTAGCTGCCCCTAGAGGTATTTTTTTAAAGGATCCAAAGGATTGTTTTGAAATCAGCAACTTTCCTGAACATTTCCACTTTCTCTGAAAGGATAATTTTCATTCAGCACAGCTAACTCTTAGACCGATTTTCCTCTTTTATGAAGAATACTGTGGAATCTATTAGTCAAAGATGAGTAGTAATAAGAAAGACATGTGCTATTCATATGCTGCTGAAGGAAGATAAAGGAAATCATGTAAGAAAGCTAGCTCAATCCACTAAAAATAAATTTATATTATCTAATCGCAATAGGAACCTCACTATAGCAAGGAAATATTTTATTCCCCAATAGCTGATTCTTTTAAAAATTATTTATTCTTATTCTGAATTTAACAAAGCCCAAATAAAATGAACATTTATATATCTGAGACAGAATATAAAAAGAAGATTGTATATTGAACCACAAATCTATATTATGTAGACCTTACTTTTCCTTTTAAGTATATAATAAATTCAACACATAACTTTCAAAGCTGTCCTGCTTATCTGTGTTTCCTTTTGGCCTTCCTTCTGTTCTTTTCTGTAAACTGAAAGAAAAGTCTAGGATTCTCTTTTGTTTTTTCTTCTTTCAAAACTTTATTACTAGTACCCTTATCTACCTAATTCTGCCACCTCTATAAAAAAAGAAAAACAAAAAAGAAACTCACAATTAAGCAAAATAAATCTCCATTGGCTATGTGAAAATATATCTTTTTTTTCACTCCTCTTGAGAAGTGGGTGGCATGCCTCATCATTAAACCTCTGCAATTGTGATTGCTTATTACATTGATCAGAGTTTGTAAGTTTAACACAGTTGTTTTTCTTTACAATGTTGTCATTGTAAAATCTGTACTTTTTTTTTTATTGTATAATTTGTTCTTCAGGTTCTGCTCACTTCACTTTGTATCAATTCATACAAATGTAGCTCGGTCATGGCTATGGAACCATTCATATGGGTATTGTTACTCAAACGTATGCCAACCAATGTGGCACCTGAATCCAATATCTCTCCCATGGGCTGACTTGTTCTCATAACAGTGAGTCTTTTTTTCCCCATGGAGTGCGGCCGGCCATGGCCACAATCATGATGCTACAATTCTCTCTCTCTCTCTCCTTCCCCTTCCCTCTCTTCCTCTCTTTCCTAATATATGAGAGAATACACTCCTACTACTACTCATTGCTTGAATTCCTAAGCCCCTATCAGTGTATTTATTCATTTACACCAAAATCTATCTTCAAGATACCATTAACTTTTAAACATACAACACATACTAAATGATAAGGCAAGAGCAGAAACAAGCATAACATTCACTCAGTAGAAAACAGTAATAATCAAAATATAATAGCACCCACTAAACCTGGATGACACTCTCCCACCTCTTCTTCTTCTTCTTCTTCTCCTCCTTCTTCCTCTTCTTTCCATTCTTCTTCTTCCTCTTCTTTCTCTTCTTCTTCTTCCTCTTCTTTCCCTTCTTCTTCTTCTTTCCCTTCTTCTTCTTCTTCCTCTTCTTTCCCTTCTTCTTCTTTCCCTTCTTCTTCTTTTTCTTCTCCTCCTCCTCCTTCTTCTTCTTTTTCTTCTTCTCCTTCTCCTTCTTCCTCTTCTTTCCATTCTTCTTCTTCCTCTTCTTTCTCTTCTTCTTCTTCTTCCTCTTCTTTCTCTTCTTCTTCTTCTTCCTCTTCTTTCTCTTCTTCTTCTTCCTCTTCTTCTTCTTCTTCCTCTTCTTCTTCTTCTTTCCCTTCTTCTTCTTCTTCCCCTTCTTCTTCTTCCCCTTCTTCTTCTTCTTCTCCTCCTCTCCCACCAATGCACATAGTGTCCATGAGAGAGAGAGAAAGTGTGGGCATACACAGAAACTTAATGGAGAGACATATGAATAGGGAAACCAATGTGTCTAGGACAATACCTGACTTTGGTTAGTACGCCTTGATGTCCTTTGTCTATTCAGAGAACCATTTATACCATATGTGACCTGCTGGGTAAAAATGTTTCTCTGCTGTCTGCTTCCCTTTTGGTCCTCACAGTTTTCCTTTTGGGAAAATTTGTTTCTCTGTCATTCTCTGTCATTCTTGGGCTCTTTTAGCACACAGCCACCCCAGGCAAGATGCTGAGGAGGTGTTACACTTTTAAAAAAGTAACAAATTGTTCCAAGCTTGAAAACTGATAAGTTCCTCAGATCTGCTCTGTGGCTCTGAGCATTTTCTCCATCTCTAGCAGTAAGGTCATAGAGTTGTTCCCTAGTCAACTCTTCAAATAGCAGGGAATTTCATTTTATGCAATCAGCTCTTATGAAAGCCAAGTAAGTCTCTTTTCACAGAAAAGCAGATGCAAAGCTTTTTTCCCCCTCTATGGGTATCCCTTTCAAACCAGAGTGTGACATAGGCCCCAGAGAGATTTCTCCTCTATCAGATTGTAAATGGTGCTAGAGACCAATAAACTCAGACAGCAATCCTGCAGCAGGATTCAGCTCTCTTCCAATGAGCTTTGAAATAGTAGCAGAGCCTATATATTCTAGGCAAAATTCTAGAACATATTAAAGGACTCATCCATGAGCATTCAGAGAGGGAAGCTGTGATTACTAAGAGTCAGTTTAGCTCATCAAGAACATGTCACACCAGACTTATCTCATTTCCTTTTTTGACAGGGTTATGAAAGTGGTGTATCAGGAAAATACTGGAAGTATGGTGTACCTATATTTCAACAAGGCATTTAACAAAGCTTCCCATTATCCTTGTGAACAAGATGGAGGAAATGAGCTAAATAAAAGTAAAGTTAGATGGATCTGGATTTGGTTGAATGATCAAACTCAAAGAACAGTCATTAATGACTCAATATCAGTTGGGAGATAGGGCTTTTGAGAAGAGCATTGGAGATCTATATATGACCATGTGCACATATATCAAATTTGCTGGTGCCAAATATCTAATGCTGGGTGACAGAATCAAAGATTCAAAAATATCTCAATAAGTTAGAATGATGAACCAAAAAAGCTGAAGATTTATGTAGGCTTATTTTATATTCTATAACTGCTAAAGTTATTCATTGTTTCAATTAATTTTTAGTTGACTCTTCAAATAGAGCAACAAACCACCTGCAAAGAGTCATAGTTCCCTATACCAGTGAAATCATAGGTCTTGTACTGATGATGATGATGATGATGATGAAGATGATGGTGGCATTAAACAATTTAAGTTTATTAATCAGTTCCCTGTGTTTCCACATTGATTTCTTTAGGCATCCCCCCTTTCTTCCTTATGGGAATGTTTATGTTTGCATCTTGAAAATTTCATTCTTGACAGCTTTCCGTTCCCCTCGGCTTGACTTCCTCTATAGAATTTTAGACTAAGGCATCCTTCCAGTATTTCCTCTGGACTCTTTGAAATCTGCTCTCACACAATCTAGGGTGTATTTCAGGCTCTGTCTAGTTTTTCTCTTCTGTGCTATCATGAATTCTAAGATAGAGTGCTCTCTTTCCCTGAAGATTCCAATTATTTTTTTCTTCAAGAACTTATTCCTTCTCATTGGTCAAAATACATTCCCCTTGTTACTCCCTCTGCTTTTTGATGTCTGAAATGATAACTGTGGGAAGTCAAGAATTTATTGGCTACTCTGCTTTTGTTTGAGAAATTGCTCTGGTAGAAATCTAGTTATTTGAAATTCCCCCTTCCCACTATACTGTGTAGCCATTCCAGGTTTGCAAATTCCTCGCCCATTTCCTCCTTCTGTCCAAATGTCTTCAATACAATACCATTACAACATAATTTTATTTTCTACTTCCATTGACATTTGCCCAAATCATACCTTTCCTCACTGGTCTCTTGGATATATATTTCTTAATATTCATTGTTTCTCTTTCCTTCATTATGTATTCTGTTTCTTTTGTACAAGGTGTGCCTTTTCAAAAGCATTTTAGTTTCAGGGATACCTGTGACTCTCTAGTCTAGATACCCCTATTCTCAGAGACACCAATAAAGGTGAATTTTTTACCTTCATTTGGGGACTTTACCCTCTAATTTGCTCTGTTTATTACTTAGATTTGCTATACACACACATACGTGTGTATAAATGCACACAGTGTATCTGAGGCAATGGGTTTTTATGTTAGCTGCCTTCTTGGATCTTGTCTGCTCTGAATTATTGAGCCTATCTCCTGCTATTATTCTTTCTCTGTAGTAGCTGATACTGTCTAAGAAATATGACTTGGAAGATAAATGTAGAAAGTTTTATTTCTCCCCCTCCCTTTTCAATTTTAAGCCCTCTTCATCAGATTTGAAAGACTCAAGGTAAATAAAATTTTACCAGTCCTTGTTAGATGTACTCCATCCTGGGCCTCTAAGAGCCCATCATTTCTATATTTTAAGCCATGGTTCAGAAGTCAAAATCCAGTTTTCAGACAACATCTTCTTAACCAGCTCTTCATTTCCCAAATCCACCTTTCTCTTCAGAAACCCCTTCTTTAAATTGACAGCAATGACGAAAACACCATCTTTGCCCCAAAGCTCTCCAATTTCTTGGGGGACTGATTTATCTGGGCTCCATCCTCTCTAGCCATGATTTCTATTTTCCCTTTGGCAGTGTCCTTTACTGCCATATGAATCACCAGAAATGGGTAGTGGTTGTTAAGTTTGACATATCTCATGGGACTGTCTTGTCATGTCATATACCCCTAGGAAGATGGCAGAGGCAGACTTCTCTTTCACATTAATCCAAGTGTACACATGCCATAGAATGTCATCAGTAGTGAACCAACTACCAACACTCCTCCTTCTCCTCCTCAACTCCCTTGTCCTCATCCTTGTTCTCTCCCTCCTCCTCCTCCTCCTGCTCTTCCTCCTCCTTCTTCCTCCTTCTCCTCCTCGTCTTCCTCCTTCTTCCTCCTTGTCCTCCTTCCTCCTCCTCCTCCTCCTCTTTCTTCTTCTTCTTCTTCTTCTTCTTCTTCTTCTTCTTCTTCTTCTCCCTCTTCTTCCCCTTTTTCTCCTCCTCCTCCTCTTCCTTCTTCTTCTTCCTCTTCTTTCCCTTCTTCTTCTTCTTTCCCTTCTTCTTCCTCTTCTTTCCCTCCTTCTTCTTCCTCTTCTTCTTCTTTCCCTTCTTCTTCTTCTTCTCCTTCTTCCTCTTCTTTCCATTCTTCTTCTTCCTCTTCTTTCTCTTCTTCTTCTTCCTCTTCTTTCCCTTCTTCTTCTTCTTTCCCTTCTTCTTCTTCTTCTTCTTCTTCTTCTTCTTCTTCTCCTTCTTCCTCTTCTTTCCATTCTTCTTCTTCCTCTTCTTTCTCTTCTTCTTCTTCCTCTTCTTTCCCTTCTTCTTCTTCTTTCCCTTCTTCTTCTTCTTCCTCTTCTTTCCCTTCTTCTTCTTCTTTCCCTTCTTCTTCTTTTTCTTCTCCTCCTCCTCCTTCTTCTTCTTTTTCTTCTTCTCCTTCTCCTTCTTCCTCTTCTTTCCATTCTTCTTCTTCCTCTTCTTTCTCTTCTTCTTCTTCTTCCTCTTCTTTCTCTTCTTCTTCTTCTTTCTCTTCTTCTTCTTCCTCTTCTTCTTCTTCTTTCCCTTCTTCTTCTTCTTCCCCTTCTTCTTCTTCCCCTTCTTCTTCTTCTTCTCCTCCTCCTCCTCCTCCTCCTTCTCCTTCTTCTTTTCATTAGGAAAGAAGAAGACCATACCTACTATTTATTTTCAAGGACCTTATTGCTACAGTGTTTTATATTAAATTTTTTGTTATTATAAACTCAGACATTAACAAACATCAATATACAAAGAAGAACAGGAAGAAAATTATGTATGAAACCATGAACGTCTTTACATAATTTCTTTTGTTAAAGTGTGTATTAAATTTAAAGCTGTAGTAAGGTCTTCCCTGCTCGTCTGTGCAACCTTCTGAACTTTTTTCTGCTCTAGTCTGTGTATTTTTACATGTTTTATTGCTCCTTCTCTTCTTTTTGCATCACTATCATTACCCTCTTGATCACATCCACAACTTCCATCTCCTTCCCCCCTCCCAAATCCTTCCTTATATCAAATAAGTATAATAAAAGCAAGCCAATTCTCCTATTATCTGGATCTGAAAACGCATGTTTCCTTTTGTACCTTTAGGTCTTCTCTCTTCCAGGAGGTGGGAGGCATATTCCTCATCATTTTGCTGGAGCTGTAATGGGTTATTGTGTTTATCAGAGTTCTGAAGTCTTTCTAATCTGCTTTCCTTCACGTTATTATTGTCATGGAAGATAATTGTTCTACGGATTCTGCTTACTTCATTCTGCATCAGTTCAATCACATCTTGCTAGATTTCTCTGAATTTGTCTCTTTCCTCATTATTAGCACAAACCTGAACATGGTTTGAGAAGTGAATTCAAAATGAGTCAACAAGCATTTATTAAGCACCTACTAAAAGTCACTTAGCCTCTGTTTGCCTTATTCCACTGGAGAAGGAAATACTTCAGTATCTTTGTTAAAAAACCCTATGGACAATATGGCCCATGGGGTCACGAAGAGTAAAACATAGCTGAACGACTGAACAATAACAACAGCATATACCAGGCACTTTATTAGCTGCTGGAGTTAAGTTGAGTGACTGAAATATAGATTTCAAATGCTGGGTATCTCAGGGAGAGGCTGAGAATCTTCACTGATGTGGAAGACTGTTTTTGTGATTTCCTGCTGATTTCAGATCTTGTTCCACCTCCCTATAGAGAGGTGCGCTTTGATATTTCTCATTTTTGTCTCTTATCCCCAGCTCCAAGTCTAGGGCCAAGCTTGTTGGATTAGATCAGCTTTCACATTCTCTGTACCATATTAAAACCACGTTCTGGTAAATTCAAAAGAAAGGTGCCATATAGGACTCATAGAAAGTCCTCCTAAACCATCCCTTTGCCCATTTTACACTTTGGAAAGTGCTGTGGATGCTGATATTACCTTGACCTCTGACTAACATCCTGGCCAGTCCTTCCTAAAGCATGTGCCACTAATGAGATTCAGCTGAGTACCATGGCAGTGGCAGTAACCTTTCCTGAGTGTAGGGCATGGATGTACAAAAAGCAGAGTGGTATTTCAGGCCATATTCTTCCACCAAACAATCGCCTGCTGCCCTTCAGGTGTTCCTGGCCAGAGTAGAATCTCAGACCATAATGCCATGGAGATAGAGATTGTGAGACCTTTCTTTCTTCCCTGTTGCCTAAAGCATGAGGCAAGATGGAAGCATACCAAGCTGGTTGGGCTGCTTTTTGAAAACCAGTTAAAAGGAAAAAAATAAAAGCATTAGACCTGATAGACCTTTAGTGATACCATTAAGGTCAAAATTAATGAGAAATTGGGATAAGAACCACCATTGTGCCTGGGTTCTTCATGCTAATTATGTAGGATTCAATGGTAGGTGTCCAACATCAGGGCCAATCCCAGCAGTGGGTTGTTACTGGCTTTCAAGCTTCCCCCCTGCCCCTGCCTCAAAAAATGGTTTTATAAAAAATCATTATCTTTCTGCTCGTTATCATCTTAGTATTTGGCATCCCAGTTCATTGGGCAATTCCCCAGTGTTGGTATGCTGAGCCTTGGGCTCTCTCTGATACTATGCAGGCTATGTTTGCATGGTCTAATTGTCTTCTTCTCTCTCTTTTTTAAAAAATAAATTTATTTTTTATTTTTAGTTTACAACACTCAGTTCCACAAGTTTTGGGTTTCCAAATTTTCTCTCCCTCCCTCACTTCCCCCCTCACCTCCCAAGATAGCATGTAATCCAATGTAGGTTCTACATATACTTTCACATTGAACTTATTTACATTATAGTGTAGTAGTAAAGAAGAATGATAACTAATGGAATGAATCATGAGAAAGAAAAAAATGAAACCAAAAAAGAAAGAAAAAAAGAGAGCAAATAGATTGCCTCAGTCTGCATTTAGACTCCGTAATTCTTTCTCTGGATGTGCATAGCTTTTTCTATCTTGAGTCGTTTGGAGCTGTCTTTGAACCTTGAATTGATAAGAGGAGCCAAGTCTATCAAAGTTAGTCCTTACAGATACCGTGTGTCTGTAACAGTGTATAATGATCTCCTGGTTCTGCTCTCCTCACTCAGCATCAGTTCATATAAGTCTTTTCAGGTTGTAATGAAGTCCATCTGCTCTTCATTTCTTACAGCACAATAGTATTCCATTGCATTCATATACCGCAATTTGTTTAGCCATTCCCCAATTGATGGGCATCCCCTTGATTTCCAATTCTTTGTCACCACCAAAAGAGCTGCTATAAATATTTTTGTATATATAGGTCCATTTCTCACTTGTGAGATCTCTTTGGGATACAGCCCTAGAAGTGGTATTGCTGGGTCAAAGGGTATGCAAATTTTTATAGACCTTTGGGGATGGTTATTGGCTTCTTCTCTTATTGTAGTCTGGCACCCTAATCTAGATCATTCCCTGCCCTGGAGTTGAGGATGATGTCACTGACTTTGAACAAAGTAGTCCCTTTCTTGTCCTGGGAGGAACCCATTGGGGAGGCTGGTTAATACAGCTTACTGTATTATTTATTAGCACAGCCAGCTACCTCCAGAGATATAAGAGGTTGATTTGAAAGCTTAGGTTGGTGTGTGAGACATTATTATCAGAAATCTCATCTTGCCTAGGGAATAAGAGAGGTTTAACTAACTGACTAAGTAACTAACACTTGTTGCTGTCTTGTCCATATAGCAGTGAGAGAGAAGTGCAGGTGACATATAGATGGGAGACATGAATAATTTTCTGAAGAAGAAAGGCTATCAACAACCATGTGGTGCTCCACTTGCGGGAGGATTGGCATTGCATTGGCACTGAAGTGGGGTAGCTGAGTAGCTGGCTACTCAGAATACAATATCTGGGCAAGCTACCAGCTTGTTTTTCAACTTCAATATGTTCAGGTTTATTTCTATCGAACATTCATGAGCCATTCCTAGGTTCCCAGTGTTGAGAAATTTGCTCACTACCAACTGAGTATGCTGAGGCCACAATCTTCCTATATTGGGGCCAACAAAACTTTAATTGCAGCAATACATTCCATAATATCCCATCTCCATGGGTCTATATCCCTCACCACAATGTATCTAAGAATATGTTTGCTATTTAGGAATTTTATAATTGCAAGTGCTGTGCTTCTGTGAGTGTAAATGGAAAAATGTATATGAGTATACAACATAGATAAAATGATAAGGTGAGAATTTCCCTCCTTATATTAAGAATAATACCCTCTACCTTCATATAGGGCAGCAATCATACATTCTTTTATAAAATCTCAAGGAAAAGTTGTTAACTTTTTTTTAGCAAATGTTCTGTTGGGTGCCTCCAAGGAGCAAGCCTCAAGGCCATTTTCCTTGGCAATGGGAGGGGAAAAAAGCAATTTAGAAGATAAATAAAACTCCTAAGGATACTATGATTGTTTGCTTTTTTGCTTACCTATGCAATTTATTTCAATTTTGTTCTTCTGCCTCACAACTCTAAACTACTGGGAAGATTTCTCTCACCATTTTTGAAAATTGTGATAGTCATCATCTCAGTCCGAATGGAGATTTTTGTAGCACCCCAGTTCTTAGAGATAACAGATTTCTGTATCCTAATCAGATATAGAAGAAGATGAGTGTTCCGATATTGTGCTCACCACCCCATTCAGGCAATCACTGCCTCAGAACTCCTAGAAACTAGAAAATGGAAACATTCCTAATGTCTAGTTCCTGGGGACTTTAGGGCAGTGATTGACTGAATGGGGTGGAGAACATAAGATCGGATCACTCTCCTTTCCATATCTGATTAGGACACAGAAATCTGTCATCTATAGGAACTGGAGCTACATTACCCCATACTGCCCTTCTATTTGGCCAATCCAAAATAAAGACAGCTCGGGGGAAACACATACTGTCTGCAGTGCAGGAGACGGTCACAGAAAGTATAACGATTGGGTTGAATACTAACGGATTTTTGTGGATTCGTTTTGTATGCTGCTACTTTATGAAAGGGACTAATTGTCTCAATTAGTTTCTTTGTTGATTCTTTTAGAGACATTTCTAGCTTTGAACCAACCTGCTGGTCTAACAAAAATGACTCATAAATAGAGAATATAATTATTAACGGCAACCCAAAAGATACAAGACACAAGCATTCCTAAAAACAGGATGTGATTAGATTCTTTCTCCCGGGGTCAGTTGCGCCTACCTTGACATGAGGCCAAACTAGGGAGATGGCTGAAAAGTACCACTGGTTTTTCTCCCCCAAGAACAAAAGGAAGGAACTGGTCCCTGTCTCTCTGCTCTCTGAGATAGTGAGCTATTTATTGCTAAACTTTCCCTAAATGGGGAGTGTTCTGAAGACCACTGGGTCTTTAACTTTAGCCTTCTACTTCCAATCTAATTAGATCATGGGTGATTATTTTCCTTTTCTTAACTAAAGGAGATAGAAAGGAAGTTCAAAGAAATACTTAACCTTCTTTTCTCCTTTGATATGTATGAAAATGCTGCTCAATCTAACTTGATGGACTTACAGGGCAGTTGTTCATAGGTTTCAAACTCACTGCTTTCAGGCCAGCTTCTTGAGAACTCCCAAGTGAGGTCCAAACCAGATTAAAATGTAATTGGGAGATGGTAAACAAAATAAATAAAAAATCCGATACGACACGTTAATATGTGGTTTTCTCAGTCAATATGCAGCCGACAGGGATTGTTCCTATTTGAGTTTGAGACCACTGAGTCATACACATGGTGGTCTTTATAAAACAAATATTCAAGTTTTGGAGTCAGTCAAGAGAGGAGAAGCTGTGTCAGTCAAGAGGCAATCATTAATGGCAGTGGAGAAGAGAGACTTCAAGGGGGAATTAGTCTTCTCCTTATCCCTTACATCTCTTCTGAAGTTCAGGGTAGGTAAAGGAAGGAATTTTATTTTCCTTCTCCGCTCCCATCGGCAATGATGTTTTGCTCAGAATAACTCAGCTAGAAGGAGATATTGCCCCTTGCAAAGAACAGGCCCACTGACTCCAGCTGTGGAGTTGAATAGAGATATGAAGTGCAGCAGATGCAAGGAACATAGCCAAGTGGCCTGCCCAGCAGAGATTCTAAGCCCAGGAGAAGCATGAGCACAGCAAGAGGAAAGAAAACACATGGAAGCCCTGTAGTGCTACGAGTTGCCCAGAACACATGCCATGCATACTGGGCACTGGTTTGGGGACTTCAGCAGAAGGGGAAAGACCATGGAGTCCCACAGCGTAAGAAGCACAAACTGTCTTGGCCCCCTGTGTTACCTACGTGCATACCTCTCTACTAGTGAACTGACTATGTGTGTGCATGTGTGTATTTACTTCCCAGCAATATTAGGAACATTTCTGTTTGAATGCAGTCCAGCTTTATGGGGGAAATGTTTTGAACCTACTGTTCTTACTAAGCTATATCAGTAAATACCTTACCTTTGAGCTGATTGTATCCTCTGCCTGACTGATCAAGGTGTATCCAGTATTGGGGGCTTGTGAGTTATAGTTTTAGAAGTGTTGACCCACAGAGTAACTTCAACCTGGGAGACTAGTTTCCTGGGGCTTTCAATTTGCAAGTATTAGTTGTGTGTGTGTGTGTGTGTGTGTGTGTGTGTGTGTGTGTGTATGTAAATCTTTACAGTCTGCCCCTTACTGCCTCTGAGGGCTAGATTATATTCACTTTATGCTCTATGCCAAATCCAAGGACCAGGGAAGATATTGCCTCTTTCTAAGGGACATCAATTTTGAATCAAGGAAGTCCAACTGCGTTAACAAAGGAAAGCTGCCTCTTAAGTCTAATCATATCCAATCCCATTGAGATCAAGAAGAGTTTATGACATACCTACTATGTGCAATCTATTATTTTAGGTGTTGGGGATACAAAGACAAAAGGAAACACAAAAGTCCTGATACTCAAGGGGATTGATTATAGATTATATGTAATAGTATATAGCATATATTATATAATATATAATAAATTACATATTATATATACATATGTAACATATACATACACATATAAATACACACATAGATATATAGTATATGCATATATGATAACTTGATTTATATATTATATATATGTATGTCTACATATGATAACTTGAAGACAGAGGAAAAACTACTTACAATTAGGGGGAATCCTAAAATCATCTCCTGCAGAGGAGCCAAATTAGTTGAGATCTGAGAGGAGGTAGGGTTGCTGAGAGATAGAGACGAGAAGGGAGAAATTGCAGACATGAGGTACCTGGAGGTGGCATGTGGAAGGCCAAGTTCAAGGATGATTGACTAGAACAGTTGGGCTGGAATGCAGAGTGTGTGAAAGGGAGTCATCTGAAGTAGACTTGGAAAGGTTGGCTAGAGTAGGGTTGTCAAGGGCTTTAACTCTAAATGGAGCAGTTTGTATTTTGCCCTAGGGATGATGGACCTAACAGACCTGTGCTGTTTTGGCAGAGCTATGGAGGGTGGGAAGGAGAGAGGAATGGCTGGAAGCTGGGAATCCAATGAAGAGATGTTACAGTAGTCTGAGTGAGTGGGCCTAGGCTAGGGCAGTAGCCATGTGAGTGGAAGAGAATTGAATGGATGGGAGAGATGTTGTATAATTAAAATCAACACAATTTGGCGACTGATTGGATGAGAGGGTGTGTGCGAACAAATGAGGGATGGATGAATGATTAAAAAAGCATTTATTAATTTAATTATGATATTAATTATTTATTACTTTGTGCCAAGCACTTTGCTAAGCATTAAGGATACAAATTTAAAAAAGCCAGACAGTTCCTTATTATATTCTGTATATTATCATATATCTTATTATACCTTGATTTTAAGAGACAATATATTAAAGGATTTAGCTGCAGGATGGATAGAAAGGCCCAGAAATCCTAAAGGTCCAACAGTGGGGCAGGTGACAATTTCTAGGAGCCCCTGGGGCACATTGGCAGGACACACAGTAAGGCAGGCAAGACCTGTTTAATCTATTTTTAAAAATGAGTGCTATGCCTTGACTGAACTCAGCCCTTTCCTTAGGCTTTTCGGGAAGTGCCCCTCCTGTAGCAGCCCAGTCTCTTTGACCATCCCACAGCAGGCAAAGAGGAGAGTGAAAACACAGGCCCTGAAGAGTACTTACTTATCGCAGGAGGGGGACAAAGAGCTGGCAAACACCAGAACTCCGGCTGAAAATTAGTCTCTCTCTTGCTTGGTTTGGGGAGGTTCCTCAGGTACGGAAGGTAGAGATTTAAGCCTGCTGTTGAGCAAACATGTTCCCAACCAGCACTACTAAATTAGGCATTTCAGAGATAGCAGGGAGAAAAGCAATGTGTCTTTGGGCCTCGCCAACCCTGATGAGGGTTTACTTCCTAAGAGATGAAAGCTGTAATTTTGTCTAATGAATGGTAGCTACTTATTAGCTATGCTCTTACCTTTTTTCAGGGCTCTTAAAGGGTTGCATTATATGAGAGGCATTTCCATATGGAAATGAACCCTGGATTTAGAGCCAGAGCACCTGGGTTCAAATCCAGGTTCTTTTACTAGGTCCGTGTGGAATCTCAAAAAATCACTATAGCCTATTAAGCCTCAGTTTCTTAGCCTATAAAATAAAGGAGAGAGAGAGCATGTTCTAGTGGAGAGGACACTGGCCTTGGAGTTAGGAAAACCTGGGTTTAAGTGTAGCATAAGGATTTGTTTTGTGAAATTTGGATTCAGTCAAAGGGCCACACTTGAGGACCCAGAGGGTGGTTCCAGGCTGCAGGTTCCCCATCCCTGGATCCAAGGATCTTTAAAGTCCCTTCTGGCTCTAAAGTCTTGGTGTTTGCTGAAGTGCAGCCATGTTGAGGTAAGGAGATTATGGCTAAATTCAGATGGGAGTGGGGTAAGGAGATAATTGCTATTTATTATTATTTATTCTTGTCATTATGGGTCAGATCAAAGCCTGAGAGGCTTTTTGCCAGACACACACTGTTATTGTTGTTGTTGGGTCATTTTCAGTCATGCCTAACTCTTCATGACCCCATCTGTTTTTTTTAATAATTTTTTCTGGGGGTGGAGCCAAGATGGCTGTTGGAAAACTCTCCCCCAAATCCCTCCAAACACCTATAAAATGGCTCTGAACAAATAGCAGAGGGAAGCAGATCTCCAGCCCAGGACAGCCTGGATGGTCACTGGGAAAGGTCTATCACACAGTGCTAGGAGGAGAGGGCAGCCCAGTGTGGGCTTTGCCAGGATCAACCAGACCGGGAGTTGAGCAGAGCAGGCTGTAAGGCCATGAATCATTGAGCTGTCGAAGTTACCAGATTTCTCAACCCACAAATGCCAAAGATGATGGAGCAGGTTAGTGGGAAACTGCTGGATCAGGATGAGAGAGGTGTGGCCCCAGCCCTGGGGGTGGTAGAGGTGGTGAGGCGGCAGCAGCAGGAAGCTCCTGTGGCTGCTTCCAGAGCTCCAGCATCAGCTCCTTCCAGAGTCTCTAGCTCACACAGTGGGAGGAATCAAGCTGCGGATTAGAGCAGGAGTACAAGGAGTGCTTTGCCGGCACAGAGGCAGGTTCTCTTGCTGTGCCCTGCTTGGATCTGGGCTGTGATCCCGCTTGGCAGTTCTTGGGGGAGGAGGGGTGCTGCTGTGGCAGAGCTTGTGGTGACAGTGGAGTAGAAGTAGCTCTGAAAACAGCAGCATAGCCCCTAAAGCTTGGGACAAAGTACTCTACTCTACAAGCAATTGTACTCTGACAAAAAGCTCAAAGGTCAAGTAGTTGGCTGGGAACATGAACAGGTAGTGAAAAAGGATGCAGATGAAGACTCAGAGTTTAGAATCTTCTTTTGGTGACAAAGAAGATCAAAACATACAGCCAGAAGAAGTCAACAAAGTCAAAGAGCCTACATCAAAAGCCTCCAAGAAAAATATGAATTGGTCTCAGGCCATGGAAGAGGTCAAAAAAGATTTGGAAAAGCAAGTAAGAGAAGTAGAGGAAAAATTGGGAAGACAAATGATAATGATGCAAGAAAACCATGAAAAACAAGTCAATGACTGGCTAAAGGAGACCTCCAAAATACTGAAGAAAATAACACCTTAAAAATAGACCAACCCAAATGTCAAAAGAGCACCAAAAAGCCAATGAGGAGAAGAATGTCTTAAAAGGCAGAATTAGACAAATGGAAAAGGAAGTCCAAAAGACCACTGAAGAAAATACCAACTTAAAAATTAGATTGGAGCAAGTGGAAGCTAGCGACTTGACGAGAAATCAAGATATCATAAAACAGAACCAAAGGAATGAAAAAGTGGAAGACAATGTGAAATATCTCAATTAAAAAACCACTGACCTGGAAAATAGATCCAGGAGAGATAATTTAAAAATTATTGGACTACCTGAAAGCCATGATAAAAAAGAGCCTAGACATCATCTTTCAAGAAATTATCAAGGAAAACTGCACTGATATTCTAAAACCAGAGAGTAAAATAGAAATTGAAAGAATCCACCAATCGCCTCTTGAAAAAGATCCCCAAAAGAAAACTCCTAGAAACATTGTCGCCAGATTCCAGAGTTCCCAGGTCAAGGAGAAAATACTGCAAAGCAGCCAGAAAGAAACAATTTGAGTGTTGTGGAAACACAATCAGGATAACACAAGAGCTTGTGGCTTCTGCATTAAGGGATCAAAGGGCTTGGAATATGATATTCCAAAGGTCAAAGGAATTAGAATTAAAACCCAGAATCGCCTACCCAGCAAAACTGAGTATAATGCTCCAAGGCAAAATATGGATTTTCAATAAAATAGAGAAATTTCAAGCTTTCTCAATGAAAAGACCAGAGCTGAATAGAAAATTTGACTTTCAAATACAAGAATCAAGAGAAGCATGAAAAGGTAAACAAGAAAGAGAAATCATAAGGGACTTACTAAAGCTGAACTGTTTTGTTTACATTCCTACATGGAAAGATGATGTGTATAATTCAAGAGACATTTCTCAGTATTAGGGTAGTTGAAGGGAATGTACATACACCCACACACATATGTGTATATATAAACAGACAGAGGGAACAGGGTGAGTTGAATATGAAGGGATAATATCTAAAAATAAAATAAAACTAAGGGATAAGAGAGGAATATATTGAGAGAGGGAGAAAGGGAGAGATAGAATGGGGTAAATTACCTCACATAAAAGTGGCAAGAAAAAGCAGTTCTGTGGAAGGGAAGAGGGGGCAGATGAGGGGGAATGGGTGAATCTTGCTCTCATGGGATTTGACTTGAGGAGGGAATAACTTACACACTCAATTAGGTATCTTACTCCACAGGAAAGTAAGGGGAAGGGGATAAAAAGGGAGGATGATAGAAGGGAAGGCAAATAGGGGGAGGAGGTAATCAAAAGCAAACACTTTTGAAAAGGGACAGGGTCAAGGGAGAAAATTGAATAAAGAGGGACAGGATAGTATGGAGGGAAATATAGTTAGTCTTTCACATGATTATTGTGGAAGTGTTTTGCATAATGATACATTTGTGGCCTATGTTGAATTACTTGCCTTCTGAGGGAGGGTGGGCAGGAAGGAAAGAGGGGAGAGAATTTGGAACTCAAAGTTTTAAGAGCAGATGCTCAAAAAAAGTTGTTTTTGCATGCAACTGGGAAATAAGATATATGGGTAATGGGGCAAAGAAATCTACCCTGCCCTACAAGAAAGCAAGGGGAAAGGGGATGAGATGGGGAGTGGGGTGACAGAAGGGGAACAGGGCAATAAGAATATATGTCATCTTGGAGTGGGGGGGGAGGGTAGAAATGGGGAGAAAATTTATAACTCAAAATCTTGTGGAAATGAGTGTTGAAAACTAAAATATTAAATAATAAAATATGAAAAATAAAAATAAAAAATAATTTTCCCCAATTACATGTAAAGAAATTTTTTTTTAACATTTTTAAAAAAAATAATTGAGTCATTTGAGGTTTTCTTTTGCAAAGATCCTGGGATGGTTTGCCATTTCCTTTCTTCAGCTCAGATGAGGAAACTGAGGCAAACAGGGATAAGTGACTTTTCCAGGGTCACAAAGCTAGTAAGTGTCTGAGGCAAATTTGATTCTGTCCAGTGCACTATGTATTGTGCCACCTAGTTGACCCCCTCACCCAAAAACACAGAGAGGGAAGAATTTGGAATTGACTACCGAAACAACAGAGTGCAGTGGGAATCTTGGTGGTTTCGCATCTCAGAACATTGAGGCCAGTCTGTAAGTGAAAGATCTTTCCCATTGCCCATTGAATAGGCCTCGGGTGGGGCCAACAAAGGAAGGCCTGATTAGAAGGAGGCCCATACCTTTTCACTAACTAGGTGTGAGGCCTTGGGCCCCACTCCTTTTTGCTAAGTAGCCTCTGAGCCCTCAGGTCCCTGAACAGGGTATAAGAGTTCTTAGGTTGGCGTTTTGCCTTTGGGGGCATATTCATTGGAAGAGCTTTTGTGATGAGGCTCTGGGTAAGCCATTGAAGCAGCCCCCATCCCTTTGAAAAACCCAGATATTGGTGCTTCTCTGGTAACTATGTACATTGTGATTTTTCAGACAGAAATGTGTCTGTTGATTTGTTTATATTGTCTCTGTAATTTCTGTTTGTATTTGCTCTGAAGTTCGGGGTGCTGGCTTTTCCCTTTGAACTGAGTAAATGGTATATGTATGTTTAATTAGAGTAAGATTGTTAACCCCTTAAAGCTTCTTTCCTTAGAAAAGCCTATCAAAGAACCTGTGCTGGCAGCCCTTCTGTGTGCTGGTGTTGTTGGTTTTTCACCCCCACAACGACTGCTAGCAACATTGTTGTTACAAACACCTGTGTTTGATTCTGCTATTCACTGTGAGCAGGTCACTTAATATGGATGGACCTTAGTTTCCTCATCTGTACAATGAGGGAGTCAGACTAGAAGCCTTCTCAAGTCTCTTTCAGCTTTAAACCTATGTGATTTGGTGCTATATATGAATAGATATGCATGTATCTATCAACATATTGTTGCAACAGTTCAGGCTAGCAGCTGTTGTGGGGGTGAAAGACAAACACAAGCTCAACAACAAGAACGCTGCCAGCACAGGTTCTTTTGATCTGCATTACTAAGTAATTAGGGGGTTAACACTCTCACTTTAATCCAACGTACAAATATCATTCACTTAGTTCAGGGGGAAAAGCCAGCACCTGGAACCTCAGAGCAAATAAAAATTACAAACATGCATTACAAACAGACCAAATACAATTCGTAGTTACCAAGAAACCATCAACATCTGGTTGAGCCAGGAGGCTCTTAGAGCGGCTGCCCAGAGTCCTGCACCAATACTCCTCTAGGAGTGAGAGCCTCAAGCAAATAGCTCTGGTCCCTTTTTTATACAGTGTTTGAGTGACCAGAACTTAGGTGCCTACTATTGGCTCTGGTCTTAACAACTCCACTTAGGATCCTGAAGGCCTCTTGCCCACATAGGCTTAGCGCCTAGTAATTCGGGGTTTGGGCCTGGGGCTTTGCACCTAGTAAAGCTCAATCAAAGACAATTTAGCATTCTAAAACAGTAAAAAAGTCCCATCTTAGTTACCAATGCGCACACACACACACATTATGTGTGTGTGTGTGTGTGTGTGTGTGTGTGTGTGTGTGTGTGTGTGAGAGAGAGAGAGAGAGAGAGAGAGAGAGAGAGAGAGAGAGAGAGAGAGAGAATATATTCTGTAGTTAAGGGGGCAATGTTTTATTGCTCTTTATTTTTACTTTACTTTTATTAAATGCATTTGTTTCAAACTGAATGTGACTTCCGATTGATGAAAGGTACTTAGTATAATTACATTAAGAATTAGTAAATGTAAAAAGTTAAAAAAAAGAAAACAGCTCATCGGCTATGTGTTTTTGGGTATTGGTGGACCCACAAAGTACATTGAACCTGATCTAGCCTTTCTGGGGAGTCCACATGTGAGAACAGGATATAGAGATGATAAATTATTACTAAACCTTAAAGGATGGGTAGAATTCGAAGTGGGAGTGGGTGCTGGGTGGGAAGAACCTTCCAGGATAGAGTAGCATGAATAAAGGCACTCAGTGTGGAATAAACAGGGGTGGGGTTGGGACACTGGCAATGAGGGGATTGCTCTGATCTATAGGATTTGATAGTGAAAGACCACGTAAGCAAGGATTTGATGATTTGGTTGCTGTTTGCCCTTTGTTTCCCTCACTTAAATCCAAATTACTTGCCAGTCATGGCATTAGGAAGGTGATGCCATGACTGGCAAGTAATTTGGATTTAAGTGAGGGAGAGCTGTGCAAAGTCACCAGCCTCACTTTCTCCTCCTGAGCCATCTGGACCCAGTGGCAAAATATAGACCAGGATGGGAGATGGCCCCCAGATGATGTAGTAGGCAGTGGGGAGCTGTCCCACATTCCTGACCAGAAGAGTGAGATAGGTGCTCATTAAAGCTAGGAGGTCCCTTATGGATCAACTAGTGTATACCATCCTTTTCCGCCCTCATTTTTACAGAGCAAACTGAGACTGTTAGAAGGAAGTGATCTTTCCCAGTCATTGGGAATTTGTGATAGAGCATGGGCCCAAACCAAGGCTTACTGGATTTCCCTCAAGTGCCCTGTAGGATGACAATGGTATGATATTTAAAGATGACTGAATGGGGAGGAGGCTTCTGGTGACTGAAGATGGTCTTCATACTGTCATTATGGGGAACGTGTGAGCTGATATGAGCTTTGGTACAGTTGCCTTGCTTTTTCTTTTGGTCCTTTGAATGTCCCTGAATACACACTAGCTATGAGACTTGAGGATTGACCATATTATAACAATTCAGTGATTGGCCTGGGCTTTTGTTGAAATGACGTAGCAACAGTTTGGGGTTGGGGTTGAAGGAAGCAAAGGAATGGAGAGACTATGAGGAAATCTGGGGATTTGTGGCTCCCCTAGTCCTTGGACCTTTGAGCTAAGACTGAGTCTGATGAGCATCCCAATAGGAGAGATGAAAGTGATTTAATCTCAGAAGCAATACTTTAGGGCTCTCAAACCATTGCTATCCTTTTAAATCTCCTCCCCTCTAGAGCCTTCCCTCCAAGACTCCTCCCATTTACCCTGAATGTCTCTTGTAGGTACATAGTGATTCACATGTTGTCTCCCCCCCCCCCCGCCCTGCCCCGCACCCATTAGATTGTGAGTGCTTTGAAGGCAAGGAGCATATTTTTGCCTTTCTCTGCAGGGCAGTTAGGTGGCTCAGTGGATAGAGTGCCTGGCCTGGAGTCAGGAAGACTCAAAGTTGCTTAACCCTGTTTGCCTCAGTTTCCTCATCTGTAAAATGAGCTGGAGAAAGGAAATGGAAAACCCCTCCAGGATCTTTGCCATGAAAGCCCCAAATAGAGTTGTCAAGAGTTGGATGCAACTGAAAATGACCGAACAACCACTAAGTGTATGGCCGGTCCTTAGCATAAGACCTTGCTAATTACTAACTGACAAATTCATTACTACCTTGGTTCTATGGGGTCTTGAAATACCCAAATGCATCATCATTCCCAAAAAACCCAAGCAGGATAGCCAGTGAATAGCAAAGGATCATCCTTGGCACCATTCTTAACAAGACAGTGATTTTGAATTTTCCAAAATTCTGGATTTTCCTTTAGCATCTGTCTCAGTACTTTCAAAACACTCCTTATGACTCCACTGACTTCCTAGGCTGGATACTCCCAGAGTCTTTCTGGTCTATTCCCGGAGGGTCCCCTCCTTAGGTTTTGCAGTCCTCAGCTGTTCCAAGAGCTTTTCTCTTCCCCCTATTTTCCCCCTCCTCCCCACCCAGCTCTCCCCCACCATTGTATTAGTGCCTCTAGGATGATCCAAACAGTCTTCCCTGGCTTAATGTCATCATCCCTTCTACCTTCTTATCCCACATGTGAAGTGAATCCTTTAGCCAGGAAACAGGGTTACCTGAGATGGCTTAGCCATTCCAGCTCCCTCTCAGCAAAAATTCTCCTTGCTGCTATATCCCTACCTTCTGAGAAATGTTAATTCAAAACTTCTTCAAGGACTTGGGTTTCTTGAAGTTCTTTGGTTAATTAGCACATCCTGTTCGTGGCAGGATTTTAGAACACAAACAAAGCTGGATTGTACTCCCGACCCTCACTTCCCCCAGCAGTTGAGACCGTTTTGCGGCGCTTGGGCTTTTTCTTAGTTCACTTATTTTTGGCTCTTTCCTACCCCCCCTTCTTTCCCCAAGGCCATGAAGGGTCAGCAGATTACATATTTATCCACCTGAAGCAATTGCTGGGGGAATGGGAGGATTGTCTGGCTAGGGAATGGGGTTTGTATGTGGTCCTGTGAGCAGACATCCAGGAATAAGTGGTACCCAATGTGGGATGGGCAGGCTGGGTCTGATCAGGGGGGCACTCAGACAGGGGTCAATTCAATTCACCAATTCCTCAAACAAGTAACTAAGTATCTATATGGCATCAGGTGCCATCCTGGGTGCTGGGAATTAAAAGACAAAAACCCCATGGTGAGAGGAGAGAGAACAACTTGCACTTATGGAGGCAGCTAGATGGCACAGAGCATCGAGTGCTGCATTTGGACTCAGGGAGTCCTGAGTTCAAATCCAAACTCAGACATTTACTAGCTACATGACCCTGGGCAAGTCACTTAACTTCAATTTCAAAGTCAACCTCAATTTCCTCATCTTTAAAATCCTACTTCCCAGGGTTATTGTGAGGATAAAGCTAGATAACACATAAGCTATATAAATTGCTAGCTATTATAATTATTGCTATTGTAATTGTAAGTCTAATATGAGGAAAATTGAGAAGGGGGGGCACTAGCAGCTGGGGTGATTAAGAAAGAAGGTGGGAGCTGAGCCAAGCCTTTTAAAAGAAGATAAGGACTTCTAAGAGTTGAAGGGGAGGGAGGGGTATATTTCAGGCATGGGGGACAGTCTGCTCAAAGACTTGGAGATGGGAAATTATTTAATTTGGGAAAGAGCTAGTAGACCATTAGGCTGGAATCTGGCATTTGTGAAGGGAAGTAGTACAAAATAAGACTAGAAGAGGAAAGAGGGAAGAGAAGCATTTACACAGGGCCTACTATGTGCTAGGCACTTAACAAACGTGATCTCATTTGATCCTCACAATACATTGGGGAGGTAGGTGTTGTTATTATCTCCATCTTAGAGTTGAGGAAGCTGAGGCAGATAGATATTGAATGCCTTGCCCAACATCACATAGCCAGTAAGTGTCTGAGGTTGGATTTAAACTCAGGACTTCTTGGATCCAGGAC
Organism: Phalanger gymnotis; assembly: GCA_028646595.1. NCBI lineage: Eukaryota > Metazoa > Chordata > Mammalia > Diprotodontia > Phalangeridae > Phalanger > Phalanger gymnotis. Next base: position 763,798,125 of record CM053622.1, read on the forward strand.
CAGGACTCTATCCATTGTACCATGTTGGAAGGCCAATTGTGATGGGACTCAAAAGTCAGGGGAAGGCATTTGTATTTGTTCCAGGAGGCAATGAGGAGCCTCTGCAAGTTTTTGAGCAAGGTCATGAATCATGGCCAACAGTGAGCTTGGGGTCAGAGTTCTTTCATCGGAATGGTGGTTCTGCTACTTATCATCTACCTAAGCTCAGGGAAGTAGGGTAGGAAAGTGGGAAAAATAGTTCTAGGGTCCTAGGACCTCGGGTAAATCACAGACTCAGTTCCCTCATTTATAAAATGAGAGCTGTCAGACTAGAGAGCCCCCACCCCGCCCCGCCTCGAGCTCTACATCCAGTGAGACTACACCTCACTCCTCTTTCTTGGGCTTCTCTTTCCTTGGCTGCAAAATGAAGGAGCTGGAAAGGAATCTCAATCATTTTCTGTATGTCATGGACCCTTTTGACAATTTCTAGTGAAGCTTATGAACCCTTCTCTAAAAATAATGATTTTGAATGCATACAATAAAATACGTGGGATTACCAAGGAAACAAATTATATTGAAATATACTTGTTAAAATATACTTTAAGAAAAACAAGTTTGCAGCAGCCTCGGTTAAGAAGCGCTGAATGAGCAGATGATCACTCAAGGTATCTCTTCACTCTATACCTTATACTTCTATGATGTTTCCAAAAAAGTCAGCTTTGATATGAAGAGTGACTGGTCAAGAGTAAAGGCAAACAAAGTGGGGCTTTTTGTTGCCTTTTGTTTTGGAGTGCTTCTCAACACTAAGGCAATCAAGCACCTTTGATTGAGTCTTGCCTTTGTTTGTAGGAAGGCCCACACCCTTTTGCTAATTAGGTCATTGGAGGTGTGAAGACCTTGGGCCCTGAAGAAGTGAAGTACTCTGAGGTTAGCATTTTGTTTGGGGCTTACTTGTTGGAAGAGAGTTGGTGTAGAGACTGCATAGCCATTAAGGAGCCCCCCCACCACCACTTTGAAAACCCAGATGTTGGTGCTTCTCTGTCTGGTAACTATGTATGTCCAGCTTTGGTCAGACAGTCAGAAGCCCTGTCTGTTGATTTGTGTTATTTGCTTTGTTTTTATTTTCTCTGTTTGTAATTTCTGTTTGTATTTGCTCTGAAGTTTAGGGTGCTGGCTTTCCTCCGTGAACTAAATGAATGATATATGTATGTTTGATTAAAGTGAGATTGTAAACCCCTTAAAGTTGCTTTCCTTAGAAAAGCAGATCAAAGAACCTGTGCCAGCAGCTCAGCACCTGCACTGGTGTTATTGGCCTTATACCTCCACGGCAAATGCAAGTAATGTTGTTGTTGCATCGGGTCATATTTAAGACCAAGAAACCAGCAGGCACCTGATAAATGGTGGAATTTTACAGAAGTGATAGATATGGCAGGAGCAGCTGCCATTGGTCTTATATGGACAAAGCTTCATGAGACAGATAGAATGTTGGGATCAGGGTCAGGGAGTACGGGGTTCAAACCCTACTTCAGATACTTAGTTGTACAACTCTGGCAAGTCACTTAACCTCTTGGAGACACAATTTCCATTAATAAAAAGGGGATAAGAATAGAATAATAGAACCTACCTCACAGAGTCCTTGTGAAGCTCAGGTGAGATAATGGGAGTAAAGGTCTTGTTGTTGTTTCAGTCGTGTCCAACTCTTTGTGACCCCAGTTGCAGTTTTCTTGGCAGAGATAATGGAGTGGTTTGCCATTTCCTTCAGCCGCTCATTTTACAGATGAAGAAACTGAGGCAAACAGGGTTAAGTGACTTACTCAGGGTCACGCAGCTAGTAAGTGTCTGAGGCTGGATTTGAACTCATGAAGATGAGACTTCCTGATTCTAAGCCCAGCGCTCTATCTACTGTACTAAAAACCTTAGCAATCAATTAAAAGCCCTGTCTGAGTAGAAGAGTGTTGTTATGGATAAAGAGAACCAGTCTAGGTATGAGGAGAATGTGAATTTAAGTACAGTCTCTGACACATAGTGACTGTGTGATCTTGGGCAAGTCGATCGCTCTGTGAACTAGGCAACTTTCCGAAACTATAATTTCAGAGTTGGTGCTAGTCACCATTGGTGGAAGGAGTTTCCTTGTTGGGAGTTCCTAACACCGATGAGGTCACAGTTATGGTTTTGTTTTTTTGAAAGCTCTCTGTAAAGGCCAGCTATTGTTATTATTGATCCCAAGAGCGTCTTTTAACAAAGAACACTGAGGCTGGGAGTGGTTGGTCGGCCAGCGCTACCCAAGGGTCATAATGATAGCTGGTGTTTGTATAATGCTTTAAGTTTTACAAGGCACTTCACACACACACACACACACACACACACACACACACACACACACACACAAAGCTATTTTATATATATATACATATGTGTAAAATTTTAATATATGTACACACATATAAAGGGGTTCAATATGCATATATGTATTTGTGCATATATGCAAGCTTGCAATATATGTATATGTGTATACATACATATATGAAATATATGTAATATACACACATGCACACATGTGCATATGTACATATATGTATGTGTATGTATGTATAATGAAATATATGTATATATGTAAAGCTTTAATACACATTTGTATATGTGCACAAAAAGCTTTAATGTATGTGCACACATACACATGTAAAATTTTAACACGTATATAGCTATATATAACTTTAACATGTATACATGTAAAACTTTTATATACACATATAAAGGTTTAATACACATATATATCCATATATTTTATTCAAAGCTTTTATATGTGTGTATGTACACATATATACAAAGCTTCGATATATGTATCTCTATATACATGTATAAAACTCTAATATATGTACACATATACATGTAAATTTTAACTTGTATACACACCTTTATGTAAAACCTGTATGCATGCACACATAAACAAAGGTTTGATATACATGTATGTTTACATATATAAAAGTTTTACTACATGCATGTACATGCAAAGCTCTAACATATCTCTATATACACATATGTTGAAGTTTTAATAGTGTTGAAGTACACTAACACTTTATGTACAATTTGTATTTGGAAATGAAAGTGGTATTAAAAGATGTCAACACATTTTTTTATAAGAGGCTGGGAAAAAGAAGGAAGTGGATTTTCACAGGAGGTCAAATCATGATCAAAGTAATAATCACAATGCCTAATGCTTTGCCCAAATTGTGAAAGGAATCTGTGATCTCCTCAATGTGGATATTCCCTTGGTTGACTTGGATCAGGACCTGTTCATGCCTGCCCAGCCTCTTGTTCACCATATACTCCCCCAAGTTTGCTGCAGGGATCCACCGAGGGTGCTCGCCGAGCGTGCACCTCCTGATACCCTGAGGCTGCCAGTGGAGTCCTGGGGCTGTCCACTTGTCATCCCTTATCTTCTCTCCCCATGACCAGCCCATCTTCTCTTTCTAACACACATTTTCCTGCTGACAAATTTGACTTTGGTTCTTCTTCAAAGATCCCCATTGGCTACAAGTTACCACCTGCCCCTCTCTACGGTTCTCTGGGTGTTGTTCATTTTTACTTCTTTAGAGATTGGTATTCCATGTCTTTCAACCGTGTAGCTCCCCAGTTATATTTGCTAAGTGCTTTATGGCCATATACTCCATGAAATTTCATAATGACCCTTTGAAGCCGGTAAAATGAGTTCGTGACAATGAACATTTAATAACCACCTCCTACGCGCCAGGGTCTGTATTCTGCAAGGCACTTGGGGACACAGGTTACATGGGCTGACTCAAAAGAGTGGAAAGGGTCCTTGACAGGTATCCACTCTAAACCCATATCTACTGTCCCAGCAATCCCTGACATATTGGTCCCTCCTGTGCTTAGTTAAACACTGCAGGACTTACGCACCCAAAGGAAAAGCTCAGATGACCTGGAGGTTCACTTCCCCCAGGCTGATCTCTTGGATTTCACCATCTCTAGAAACTCATCATCCTGCAAGATGAAATCAACACTGAACTCACACCTCCTCAGCACCCCTTGCCCCTGGACCCCTCCTTCCTTCTGATTGGAGAAGGTAGAGGGTGGACATTGGAGAGCTCCTTCCAGATCTTCCATGACTTAGGGATTGCATCTAGAGAATTCACCTTATCATTGCTCACCTGACTGATCTCCTGAAATTCATCATTCTGTAAGATGAATTCAACTCTATACTTCATTCCTCCTGAGGTCATTTCCTACCCTGGCTGCAGGACTTCATCATGCCTCTGATCTGGGTACTTGGCTTTTCAGCTTCTTTTTGTGTGATGTCTTCCACCATTAATTTCGAGTTCCTTGAGGGCTTGTCTTAGGCCTTTCTTTATATCCCTAGGACTTAGCACAGTTCCTGGCACATAGTAGGTGCTCAATAAACATTTATTGTCTTTGACTTTGACTCTAATCCTGGTGTAGACGGCATTTATCACATCTCTGATTTTATGTCGTATGAAGCTTGTTTCCCTATCCCTGGTGCTAAATCCATTGATCAAAGATTAAAAAAAAAACCCCAAATACCATGCAATTCTTCTGTAGTGCTTTTGGGCCACAGAACATGATCTCACCATAACAATTTTACAAATGAAGAAACTGAGACCCAGAGAAGCAAAGGCTTTTGACCAAGTTCTCGCAGCTCATCAGTGACAGAACTGGTACCTGAACCTGGGTCTTTCCCCCTTAAACCAAGTTACCTTTGTGTGCCCAACATTATGCTGAAGATTTGGGGGGCTACCTTAGAATGAGACCATTTGTCTCTAAGTCTTTGTCTCCAAGGAGTTTCTAGGCAAGGAGATGGAACTAGCACACAAGAGACAGAAAACAAAACAAGACTTCATAGATTGTTGTCGTGTTTGTCCTTCGTTTTCGAAGAGGACCGTGACGTCAGGGAAATGACGACATGATTTGCAGTCGACTTTGATTTGAGTGAGGGAGGGCTGTGCAAGGTCACAGCCTCACTTTCTCCCCCAGAGCCATCTGAGTCCAGTGACTAGATATTCATCAGGATGACTAGAGGTGGCCCAGGATGCATTAGGAGACCCTGGCCCTTTCAGGCTTAAGGTCTTTTCATATACTCACTTAGAGTGAGGTAATGCCGATTTAGTGAATAGATCTCTTTAAGAAGTTAATCTAGGGATGGTCCCTTTAATCAAAACTCAAAAAAAAAAAATTGAGCTGGGAGGGGAAGACCCTCAGTATTCCACTTCCAACACCACATGTGATAGGAGGTTGGTGAAGACTTAGGCCAGTGTGGATAGAGTCGTCAGGGAGGTCTTGATTAAGGAGGTCAGATTTGAGCTAGGTGGGCAGGATTTAAGATGGAGAGGAAGAGGGAGGGAATTCTAGGATGGATAAGGAAGGACAGAAACAAACATTTAAGTGCCTACTGTGTGCTAAGCATTTTATAAATACCCTCATTTGATCCTCACAACCTCCCTTGCAGGTAGGTGCTATTATTATCCCCATTTTACAATAAGGAAACAGAGGCAGACATGGTAAAGTGACTTGCCCAGGGTCATGCAGCTAGAAAGTGTCTGAGGCCCAATTCGAACTCAGGTCTTTCTGACTCCCCCACTGCACTACTTAGCTGCCTCAGGAAATAGCTGCCTGGGTTAACAGAACAAGAAAAGATAGAGGTTAGTCTCATGTTCAGGAATACAGGGGAAAAGAAGGAGGATACAGAGCCAGAATGGAGGTATTGGGGGAATAGTGGAAAATGAGGTAGGTAAATTTTGTTTAGATTATGCAGGGCCTTGTAAAGCCTTCTCTCATGAGATTTCACTAGATAGTCCTTAGGATTCTTTCTAGCTCTAAAATGTGATGTTCTAAGATTCTTTTCAGTGATAACATTTTTGACTTAAGGCCCCTCTCTACCTATAATGCTTTATGTTCTAACATTGTATGTTAGATTGTCTATGTTCTAAGGTTTCTCTCAGCTCTGGCCTTCTATTTTCTGTAATACCCCCTTCTGGACTTGTTCTTGCAACCCTTTAAAGGCACTGGAAGATTGGGTTCCCCAAAGGGCAGCTACTATTACTGCCCTCTTCCTAACCCGAAGCTCATGGACCCCTACCAGTATGTTTCCCCTTTAACAATCATCCTGCAGATTCAATTAGTTCTTTAGCAAAGAGATTTACTCAAATATCATGGCAAGAGCAGTAGTTACAAAGAATTCTCCCTCACTCCCAAAAGTGGGGTGCACTCTCCTACAAATACAGATAGAGTCTGTAGGGGAGCATTAGACACAAATTTACAGTAGGGTAATGAATCACTCCTGTGGAGAACGTATATGGATGAGATAACTCATAACTTCAGAACTGTAGGACTTTGAGGTCCAGAGGGTCCTTACAAAGTTTGCTGTGGGGTATGGAACCTAGGATGAACAATACTCATCTGCTGGAAGGTCATAGTGTCTGTTATAGGACAGCAGCTCTATCCACTGCTGTCACCCAGTGGAGTGGTCTGTACCTTGGGGCAAGTACATTCTCTCACTGGCCCTTCACATGTAATTGAGCTATTGAAGGCTCAGACCTTTTCTGAGGTATGGATTTTTTTTTAACTCTAAAGGCCTTCTCTTTTGCATTGGCTTCTCAATCTCTTTGTTTATTTCCACTTCCAAACTTCAGCTTGGCTGGCTTACTGACTGGATGCAGCACCCTCTCCCAGCTCTGACAATCTGAGTTCTAAGGGGCCTCTTGCATCTGACATTGTGTGTTCTAAGGTTCCCCCTGCCTCTGATATCCTGTGTTCTAAGGGCTCTCCTGGCTCTGACACTTTGTGTTCTAAGGCCCCTCCCAGCTCTGAAATTCTCGTTCTAAAGGCCTTCTCAGCCCCGATATTCTGTGTTCTAAGGGCCTTCCCAGTTCTGACATCCTGTGTTCTAAAGGCCCTCCCAACTCTGACATTCTGTGTTCCAAGGGTCCTCCCAGCTCTGACATCCTGTGTTCTAAGGGCCCTTCTAGCTCTGATGTTCTATGTTCTAAGGGTCCACCCAACTTGAACACTGTTCTAAGGCCCCTAGAAGCTTATGATTCCTGTAACTGTTACTCCCTAATGTTGCCTTATCATATTCTCTAAATCATCTCTGTTTAGCAATATTCATTTATTTTGAATTGGTGGTTTTCCTGTTTGGTTAGCAGCTAAATTGGCAGTCCCATTTTCTAATGCCATATAATATATATATATATATATGTTTAAAAGAAACAAATACCCTGAAATAATTTCCCGTCACCGTTTACCAGCTTGTGAGAAAAAGTTAATTACTGCCAATGCAAAGGCCTGTGTCTTCTTTGAATGCCTCTATCTCTGGGCTCTATGATAAAGGAATTAGTTCCTAATTAAAGGAAATACCATTTTCAGATTGTTTCCCCCGCCGTCCAAGATTATAACCAGCCTGGGAGGAAGAGGGGAGACAAACAACTCTGGCTCTGTGTTCCTATCAGCCATCGAGCCTGAGTGGTCTTTGGGAATGTACACTCCGGCTCTCGCTGACCCTTGGGAGGGGACAGCTGAGCAGCAGTGCTCAGATCCAATAAAACCGGCAGTATTTTTATTAGTTTTTCCTTCTCTTGATGTCTGAACATATTGTACTCTCTGTGCTTTTCAGCTGCAGTGGAAACCTGATTTGTACAAATGTGCCAAGGAGAGTCTCCAGTCCCTGCGTGCAAATCTCATTGCAATCAGGGAAGGGCTGCATTTATTCATGTAAATACCCCTCCAATCCCTGCTGCTAGTATGCCAGTCGTGAACACTAATATCCTTGGGCTTGTAAACATGATTATGGAAAGTGGGGAGTAGGGGCACATGCACCCTTTGAATTAAAAGTGGCCGGCTATTTTTTTTCTCATTGTCATCACTTATTGCAGTTTGCTCTATCATAAGCCCATCAGGGAGCAGACAGACATTATGATGGAAATTGCAACTGAGTACCCCTTCCTGATGCGCCTCGAATTCATTTCTATAAGCTCCCCCATGACGGGCAGATCTGCAGTACCCAACCTTCATCTCGATGGCTACTTATTTGTTCTTGGCATTTGGAGGCTGGTGTTTGGGCGAGTCATTTCTTGTTTGGGGCCTCAGTTTCTCCATCTATAAGATCGACTTGATGGCTTCTAAAGTCTTTTACGGTTCTGAACCTGTCATCGTACTGTTTAGGGTTGTACATAGAGATGATGCATCCTGTGTCCCAGAGGGGACAGGTCAGAGCTTCAACTAGAGAATGTTTCGATTTTGGGGAAAAAGTTGGTATTTCTGAGGTCCTCCAGAACCAATGTCTAGAGTAACATGACCTTATGTGCAGAACAGCTGTACCAAAGGCAGTTGTATTGCGTTGTAGGACAGGGTGGAGGGGTATGAATCAGGAGGGAGGACTGGAAGTTGTTTGCTGCAGGAAGACAGCACACCCCTGGATGTCTGAATCCTAGAGCAAAGCTCACTTTGGACTGGGCTAGTTATGGCTCTCCCACAACTAGGCCCGCTAGGTGGCACCATAATGCACAGAGCGCTGGGCCTAGAGTCAAGAAGACTCATCTTCCTGAGTTCAAATCTGGCCGCAGACACTTACTTGACTGTGTGACCCTGGGCAAGTCACTTCACTCTGTTTGCCTCGGTTTCCTCATCTGTAAAATGGGCTGGAGAAGGAAACATCAAACCACTCCAGTAGGTTTGCCAAGAAAATCCCAAATATATATATATAAGAGAATTCTCAAATTCCCATAGTGACTTCCTGGGCACCAAGGGAGAAGTTTTTTCTAGTATCTCATATACAATGATATAGTTATTAAGTGCTTTTCACTTCATTTGTTCCTTACAACAAGCGTATTGGGGTTGGGGGTGGTAAGAGAGTCAAAGGACCAAGCGTTATCACCCCTCTTTTGCAGATGCTGTATAGGGGATCTCAAACAGCTGGGAAAGGGCAGAGCCCTCACCTCAATCTCTTGGAATCCCCAATTCCAGCCAAAGCTCAACTGAAGTTCCACTTCCCATGTGAGGTCTTTCCATGAAGCTCTTTGTTCTCTCTGGAAATGCCGTTGTGTATTTTGCATTTATTTATCCCCATACGTGTTGTTGTGCCCCATAGAATGAGAGCTCTTTGAAGACAGAGATTGTTTCCCTTCTCAGCCTCAGTTTCCTCAAATGTAAAACAAGCAGGCTGGACTAGCTGACCTCTAGTGTCCCTCCCAGCTCCAAATCTATGACCTCACGACTCTGTTCATCCTCTTGCCCGATGCCGAGATCCCCCTTGTTGGACGCTTTGGCCTCTGCTTGGATACCTTGGACCACCATGAGCTCAGTACTTCACAATGCAGCCTATTTATTCAGAAATCACTCTGATGACTTGCCAGCTTTTCCCTTCTATTGAACTGAAACATGCACCTCTTAAAGCTTCGAACTCTAGGCCTTAGTTCTTCCCTCTGGGGCCTCACTGAACAGGTCTGTTCTCTTTTGTCCATGAAGATTCTTGAGCTCTCTAAGGACAGAGGCAAGAGGGACACATATTCAGAGACGGACGAGATCTCAGAGGTTACTGAGTCCAATCACCCTATTTTATAGATGAAGAAACTAAGGTGGATGGAAGTTAACTGACTTACCCAAGGTCACACAGCTAGCAAGTGTCTGAGTTCACATTTGAACTCAGGTCTTCCCAACTCCAGGCCCAGCGCTCTATCCACTTCATGGTCAGCTGCCCACAGTTACAGCATGGTGTGAAGAGGATATGGACCAAGAGTCAGGAGAACTCGGGTTCCCATTCCATCTCTGACACTTGGGAACAAGGAATGTGACCCCTCTGAGTCCTGGTTTCCTCATCTGTGAGGCTCAAATATGATAATGGGTTTTGCAAACTGGGAAGTGCTATGTGAAAGTCATTTAAGATTCTTCTCAAAGACACAAAGTTGACTACCATCAATAAGTGCTTATTAAGCACCAGGGAATGGAGATACAAAGAAAAAATGAAACAATTCCTGCCTTCAAGGAGATTACATTCTATGGGAAAGAAACTATGTAAATATATGAGTACAAGCAAAATAAAGTATAGGTGATTTTGAGGGGAGGGCACCAGTAGTTGGGACAGGGGATCAATAAATCAACGAATCAGCTCTTATTATGTGCCAGGCACTGAGCTAAGTGCTAGGAGTATTAAGAGATGAAACAGGTCCTGCCATCAAGGAACTTACATGCCAATGAGGAAGATACTATATGTGTGTGCAGGATTATATATAAATCAAATGTATAGGATTTTATATATCTATATCTATATAAATTTTGGGAGGTGACATAAAGAGAGAAGGTACCTAGGGGACCATCAAATTTCATGAGAAAGGTTGTACTTGAGGAAACCAAGAAGAAGACATGAAGAGAAAGGGTTTCTTAGGAATGGGGAACAGCCAGTGCAAGGACATGGAGGCTGGAAATTAAGCCTTGTATGTGGGGAATACCAAATAGACCTTATGCTGGTCCATGATCATCCTCTGGTTTGAGATGCAGCTTTGTGGGGTCAGGGGCCCTCCTGAGACTGACCATAAGAAAGGATGTTGGCCAAAGATAGCTCCAGGTATTTTGATAACCCATCTCCTGCTTTGCCATCTAAAAACCAAAGTGCTACCGGTCAGTACCCTACAGCTTTGGGGAGAGCTGCCCAGGGATTGCAGGCTTGCATGGCTGGAGATCTGGGCTTTATGTCTCTTGGGGGAACCCAGGGAGCAGAGCCTTGGGCAGTGCTAATGTTGGCTGGAGGGCCATGTGCCTCTTCCCAGAGCTCTCCAGAGGTTCAGCCTGATCGGAAGCCCATTATTAATCTTTCTAATAAGAGCACCTCCCTGGCTGAGGATTTAGAGGCACCGTGTTGGGAGGCTTCTGCCGGATGGGCTCATTTGCTCTCTGTTATATTTATAGTTGAGCTGCCTTCCTTCCCAGCTAATTGGAAATGTCAGTCCACTTTTAATTTGTAACGAAGGAACCAAACTCCTCACCCTTTGTTGTTTGCATAAATTGAGACTTTATGGGAATGCATGATTCTTGAGGAAATGTTATACCCGAATTGTTTAAAATATTCATGAAATCAGGTTATCAGAGAAGAGTTGCTAGGCAGGTTGACTGGTTAGGTAAGACTGACCTTTCCCTTGTCTCTGTCCCCCTGCCTTCCTCTTTTTTTTCTTTCTTTCTCCTGTGTTACTTTCTTTTCCTCTCATTTCTCCCTCCCTTCTGTCTCTCCATCTCTCTCTCATCAACCTTTCTCTCATCTTTTTCTTTCTCCTCCTTCCTTCTCTCTGTCCTTCTCCTTTTTCTCTTTTCTCTATTATTTCTTTCCTTCTCTCTTTTTGCTCTTTACTCTTCCCCATCTCTCTCTCATCTCTCTCTCCCTCCTCTCCCTCCTCTTCTTCTCACTCTCTCTTTCTCATTCTTCCATCCCTACCTTTCTCTCTCTCTCTTATCTCCAATTCTTCTTCCCCTATTTCTCTCTCCCCTTTACCCTCCCCTTCTCTCTTCTTTCATATCTCTTCTCCTCTTTCCTCTCCTCTCTCTCACTCTGTCTTCCCTGGCCTCTCTCTCTCTCTCTCTCTCTCTCCCTCTCTCTCTCCCTCTCTCTCTCCCTCTCTTCCTGTTTCTTACTTTCAACCCCTTTTTCCTTTTTCTTCCCATCTCTTTCCCCTGACCCCCTTCGCCACCTCTTTCCTTCATCCCTCTTCCCCATTCCTGTACCCATCCCTCTTCCTCATCTTTCATTATTCCCTTCTCCTCTTCTCCTCTCTCTTCTTTCTTTCTTCCCCTTCTCTCTCTCTCTGCTCCCCCCTCTCTCCTCCCCTGTCATTACCTATTCCTATCAGGTTATTTCCCCTCTATTCTCAGGTGAATGCACACTGAAAACACTCTCCCAGCAGCCCCTCTCTCCTTCCATGCTGATGTGCTCACAGCACCCAGGCTGCTGTCCAATTACCTTAAAGCTATATACACCAGCAATCTGACTGTGGTTAAATCCTAACACTCCTAATTCTTCTTCTTCCAATATCTAACTCCCCCTACCTCAAGAGCTGCAATCAAGAGTTCCCCCTTGGGGGGACAGAGAAAAAGGGAGAGAGAGAGAGAGAGAGAGAGAGAGAGAGAGAGAGAGAGAGAGAGAGAGAGAGAGAGAGAGAGAGAGAGAGAGAGAGAGAGAGAAAGAGAGAGAGATTCTGTAGTTTGAGAGGCAACATGTACATTTGTCTTCCTTTTCACCTTGCAGAGGCCCAGGCACCTGACAGGGCAGTTGTTCCATAGAGGCATATTTCCAAATCACAGAATCTCAGATGGAGGGTATATTAGATTCCATCTGGTCCTCTCTGTACCTCAGTTTAAGTATAGACTTCCCAATGATCTGAACTGTAATGAGTTGACTTGGAAGGTAGTGAGCTCCATATCACTGGAGGTGTTCAAGTGAAGGCTGGCTGGCCACTTGTCCAGCAGGATGTTAAAGAGGGAGTTACTAGATGAGATAGGGATCAGGCTGACCTCTGAGGTAGCTTTCAGTTTTAACATTCTATGATTTTATGATGTTATAATATCCAGACTTTATCTCATCTCCTTCCTAAAAGAGGAACTTGTTCTTAGGAACACACCTCTGATTCTGCATCCCCTCAAATTTTTCCCATTGCTTTCTCCTTTGTATTATACTTTTATCTGAGTACAGGTTGAGGACCTCAGCCCCCTCCGGCAGAACACAAGCTCTCTGAAGGTAAAAACCTTGCCATTTCTTGGATTTGAATCCTTAGCACCTCCTTCCCAGAAGCCTTCTGCTGATGCCTTATGGAAGCATGGCAATGACCCTGGATTCTTGAAGGCTATGGTGATGGAATGAGATCCACTAAACTTGGAAAGGTCTACTATCTGAGGATCAGACAGACTGAGGATGAAGAGCCACATGACCCATAGGCTGGCTTTCAGGTGATGAATTCTTTGGCTAAGCCAACTCATGGACCAAATTAAAATAGAAAACGATGCTCAGTCCTGTGCGTATCCTACTAGCTATTGCAATGACTTTGTCAGAGCAGTGGAAAGGGAGGGGGGTGGGCAGAGGGTGCTAAGAATCTAACAATTTTAAAACCATATATAAACATTAATTTAATGGTTGTCTCCATAAAAATTTTCCAACAACCAATAAATTGATATACTACTGAAAGAGAAGGGCCTGGAGTCAGGAAGACCTGAGTTCAAATCCAGCCTCAGTGATATTGGGCAAGTCACTTAAACTTTGTTTGGCTCTCCTCATCTAGAAAATGGTCTAACAACAGCATCTATCTCCCAGAGTTGTCATGAAGATCAAATTGGATAATAACTTAGCACTCTACCTGGCATATAGTAAGTGCGATATAAATGTTAGCTGATACTGATTATGTTTGAGGGGGGGTTTCAGGGACCCCTCAAAGACTGGAGTACATGAGAGGGTTGTCTGGAATGAATTCACACACCCAAGCATTCTTCAAGTGATGGTGGCAAAGGTTTATTGTAATGCCTATATAGCAGGCAGAGCTTCTTAGGGAACTTACATTCCTTAAGGAACTTGCAACTTAACAGGAACAATGCCGAAGCTTATATAGGAAAAGTAGTGGATTATCTGACAGATATGCTAATTAAGTGGTTACCTACAACCTTGGTCATTGGTGTCATTCACTACTGGAAACCAGGGGAAGGGGGTTTTTAGAGGTATGTTTTTGGTCTGAGAGTGGATGTCTATAGCTTGACCTCTGGATTGAACATGATAACTTTGGGAATCAATACATGATAATTCTGTGGTTACAGATAGTCCTGTTTTTTTCCAGGAGAATTTCTTTAGAGGTCAGCTTATTCTGGTGATGCAGAAAGACAGTTTGTCTTACTGGGGGCCACTCATGAGTTATTGCTAGGCATAGCATCCTTGGGCTGGAGAGAAATCTGTCAAGGATACTGTTTTGAAGCTAGAGAGAAATCTGATTTTAAAACTGGGGTCCAAGCACAAGCACCCAAGCACCCAAGCACCCAAGCACCCCATCAATATTATCATTGTTGTTGTTGGCTATAAAGGAAACCAAAAGATATAAGGAAGTTTCAGCTAAAAAGAATAGTGTTTAGGTTCACCTTGGAGAGGCAAATGAAGATTTGGTTTCATCATGAATTCAATGGTTGCAAGAAAAATCATTTCACTGGATACTTAGTCAGCTCATCTTGTATTCGTTCAGAGGAGCATAAGCCAAAAGGATACCAGAAAGATAACTATAGCTGATGTGCCAACATTTATCTCAAAGGATGGAGAAGCAGAAAAATTCTATGAAGAATTCAGTGAGAACTGCAAATTAAGTCAGAATATACTTTAATATCAAGTGACTTCAACAAAAACATGAGTTGGTAGGATGCTAAAAAATATATGGGAAAATATGATCAAGGTACAGAAGAAACCTAAGGATTATAGACTACACAGAAACCTCATGATTAGATTGGATGAATACATTTTTTTTTTCAGAGAAAAAAGAACGTGGATGATTCTAACCGTGGATGGTTCTAACAATAGAATCACAAAGCCCTAAGCTGACTCTATCTTAATAGATAAGATATGGCCATTATTTCTGAATCAGCTGTCTAAATACAATCCAATTAGAATGAAAATAAAAATCAATGTCAAATTAGGAGAATGACTAAAGATGAGAAAGTACAGTGTGCTCTTAAAATAGCTCTGACCTGTAGTAGTCAAGCAGTGAGTTATTGACTGATTAGAATAAACATAAAAATCAATGTCAAATTAGGAGAATGACTAAAGATGAGAAAGTACAGTGTGCTCCTCTCTGACTTGCAATAGTCAAGCAATTTATTGACATGGAAAAATGTGAAGTAGATAAAGAAACAGACACTGGCATGGATATCTATTTCTCTTTGGCTGTGTAGTCAGAGCTGGGGTTGCCCACCACAAACACTAGGCAGCCATAGAAAAATGTGGAGTAGATAAAGAAACAGACATTAGCATGGACATCTATTCCTCTTTGGCTGTATAGTCAGAACTGGAGTTGCCCACCACGAGCATGAAGCAGCCAGAAGACCACTTAATTTCTTTGGGTGTTCTTTCTTGGTTTCGCTCCTTCGACGTCAGTCTCTGGTGAGAGACAATATTATAAGGGGAGAGGCCTTGGTACTTCTTCCTTCAGAGGCCAACATGCAACCCATGAAAGCAGGTCCTTGTCCTTTTGTCTTGCTTTAGTTTATTTTTTTTTTCTGTTTAAGGTGAAGGCAATAAACTTAGAGATTCTGACTTTGTAAATTTTTACAGGTCAGGAGATTGAGCCTCTGGGAGTTCAGGAGGCTGAATCCATACTGGGTTTTGTAGTCAGGGGAAAGAGAAGGGAATAAGGATCTGTGCAGCATCATTTATATTCTGGGCATTATGCTAAGCCCTTCACAAATATTATCTCATTTGATCCTCATAACAACCTGAGAGATAGATGGTGTTCTCCCCTTCTGAGTAAACTGAGGCAGACAGCGATAAACTTGGTTAGGGTCACAAATGTCTGAGGCCAGATTTAAACTTAAGCCTTCCTGACTCCAGGAGCACTTAGCTGCCTTGGTCTCTAGCATCGATGTCCCAAGGAACAAGGAGGGACCTTTGGGACCCAGCCCAGTTGTCAAGACAAGAGCTCATCTGGAAGCAATGCTACATGTGGATGTGAATTTGGTGGGACCAGTGCTATGTGGGAGCTGAACTAAATCTGAATCCACTCTCTCTGGAAATTGAAGTGGGATAGGGAAGCGTGTGTCCTGGAGATGTTTAGGGGAAATATCTGTAATTTTGTTCTTGCCACATCTTTTAAATATCTCTTTGTAAAAGCCATTTGGCACAAATTGGTTAAATGGAATAGGGGTACTGGTCACCAAGACTTAACTGAGGGGAAAAAAAAACTCATGGGGGTTGGTCAAAAGGCAGGAGAGAAAGAGACATCTCCAAGACTTCAGGGGACCCCCAGAATCCTGAAGGAGAGGGGCAATAGCCTGACTCTGGGATGGCAAACCAGAGCATACTCACTGCACAGATCACATACACACTCTCATTTGATCCTCATAGCAACCTTGAGAGGTAGGTGCTATTATTATCCCCACTTTTCAGATGAGGACAATGAGGTTCAAAGAGAATTAGTGACTTACCCAGGCTCACACACCATGTAAGTATGAGGTGGGATTCGAACCCAAGTCTTTTTGACCCCAAGTCTAGCACTCTATGCGCTACACACAGCACCTTTTAAGTGCACTGTCTAGAGGAGAAATTTGACAACCAAAGGCAATACCATTTAAAAATAGGAACTAATTTTCTAAGCCTTCTGGAGAAGAGGGGAGGAAGATTACAAGTAATATCACTTCATAAAAAACTGAGAAGCAACAGAGAGAAAAATGAGTCTGCAGAAAGTTTGACACGAGACCCAGTGAAATCTGATCATCCCAAGAGCATTTCAAAAGGAATCTTGAAGGACAACAAACAGATGGAAAATTGTAAAGCTCTGTCAACAGTTTTCTAACAATGCATTGTTTTTTTTTTCATCTAGGAGAATGAAGTCCCTCTTCTAGGCTCTCTCTTTTCAAGTCCCACAGTCTGCCTAAGGAAAGGGAAATGTCACGAAAGACAAAAATGGAAAGAAATGCCAGATCAGACCAAGTATACACAGAAAAGGTGAGATGGCTTTGAGGGTGCTCAGGGATCAACTCTAAAGATAGATGAAAGATGAAAGGAGACTGAATGAGTAGAGGGGGAAAAATCACAGATGGCTGTGATTTCAGAGATTGGTGGTTCAGAGGACATCGATAACCACCTATTTATATGTCTACTTCTTCATCTCTACAAAATCTTTGTGGAAATACTCTACAACTGGTTAGCATTTATACAGCATTTTAAGGATTGCAAAGCACTTTTCATTATTATCCCATTTGATCCACACAACAACCCTGGGAAGGAAATGCTATTATTATCCGCATTTTATAGATGAAGCAAACAGAGGGGCTGGATGGCTAGATTTGAACTCAAGTCTTCCTGACCCCAGGTCTAGAACTCCATCCTTTGGGGCCATCCTTGCTGAACATATGCAGTGTTATGGAAGGTCATGGACAATATTTGTATAGAAGAGATAATATGAATGGATTGTGATCTGGTTGGAGGATCTACAATGATAAAATCACAGATCCATAGAAGGATAGCATCAGAAATACTCTGTGCCTAGCACAGTGATTTACCATTTCCTTCTCCGGCTCATTTTACAGATGAGGAAACTGAGGCAAACAGGGTGAAGTGACTTGCCCAGGGTCACACAGCTAGTGATGGCTAGATATGTACTCAGGAAGATGAATTTTCCTGACTTCAGGGCTGGTGCTCTCTCCACTGAACCACTGACTGCCCCAAGGAAAGAAGACTTTGAAGGCTGCCTAATTCAACCTTCACCTGTAGAAGCACAGATTTACAGCTATAAGCAGTCCTTGTTGTAGTTGTTCAGTTGTGTGGGACCCTCACGACCCCATTTGGGATTTTTTTGGCAAGGATACTAGAGTGGTTTCCCATTTCCTTCTCTAGCTCGTTCTATAGATGAGGAAACTGAGGGAAACAGGGTTAAGTGACTTGCCCAGGGTCATACAGCTACTAAGTGTGTGAAGCCAGACTTGAACTTAGGAAGAGGAGGCTTCTTGATTCCAGTGCACTGTGGTGCCACCTGGCTGCCCATTAAGGACATTATATTTTATCCTATAGCAGTAGGGGAAGCCACTGAAGATTTTCAAGTATTGGAAGGATAAAAGTTGGGCTCACAGTTTAGGTAGATTATTTTGGCAGCTTTTTGATAGGCAGACTGGAGAGGGGAGAGACTGAAAGCTGGGAGTCCAATTATGAGGCTGGCATGATAGCCCGGGGAAGAGGTGACAACAACAGCAATATTAAAAGCTAACATTTATATAGAGCTTACTGTATGCCAGGCATCGTGCTAAACACTTTACGGTGACTATCTCACTTAATCCCTCACAACAACGCTGGGAGGGAGATGCCATTATTAATCTCATTTTACAGGTGAGGAGACTGAGGCAAACAGGGGTTAAGTGACTTCCCCAGAGCCACAAGTTAATTAATGATGATGATGATGACTACCATATATTTGCAAAGTCCTTGGAGAGAAGGAGACAGATGTAAGAGATTTTTAAGTAGAAGGGGTAAGGTGTAGCAACATATTGCCTATGGGAGTGGGGTGAGGAGGAGGGAAAAGTGAATGGTCACTCTAAAGCTGTACACGTGGGTGACTTCAGCATTCAGAAGCTTAGGAGAAAGAGTAGAAAAAGCAGATGATGGGGGTGGGGGTGGGAGTGATCTAAGGGTAAGTATTGGTAGGACCCATACAGGTCAAGAAAGCAAGGGAGTCAGAGTTGGAGGACGGCTCATAGTGGAACTGATTGAACAGGTCAACCATAGAGAGAGCATTCATTAAGCACTTACTGTGTGCCAAGCATTATGGTAAATGCTGGGGATCTAATACAAACAAAGTAGTCCTTACCCTCAAGGAGCTTATACTCTAATGGAGGAAGATAATTCGTATAAGCAGGGGTGTGCTGGTAAATGTTTAATAACCAGACGCATGACACACTTTTATGTTAAATAAATAAATTTATGTTTATAAATAAATTATGTTTAATAAACATAAATAAATATGGGCCTTATATTTTAATGTTTATTAACATTTTTCTGCGTCATTTTCTTAAGATTAGACCAGGGAATGGGCAAACTCCAACTCTGGGGACAAATACACCCACCTCATAATAGACCCAGAAAACTAAGAATGGTTTTTACATTTGTAAGTAAAGTTTTACTGCATTTGAAAACGTAAAAACCATTCTGAATTTGGGCATACCAAACAGGCAGCCAAGCTGGATTTGGCCCTCAGGCAAGAGTTTGTTGATTGCCTTCCTCTCCTACCCCCAGAAACTAAACAATAAATCAAGGCCTGATTGCCAAATTTGAGCTGTAAAAGTTCACACTGAAAATTGAAGCCTGGGTTTAAGCTGGCTCCTGCCCACCCCAGCTATAGGGGAGATAGAAAGCTCAGGGCCTCAGGGTGGAGGTTTCTCCAGCGTGTCAAAATGGTGAGTAAAGAGAAGTCTGGAGGGGGAGACCAGGTGTTAGTGAGATGATCCATGGCTGTGTTTCTTGCTAAAATGGTGGTCCTGGGGAGGGAGTCATCAACCAGAAGTCCAGAGAGGGAGTCCAGGTGCGGGCAAGGTAAAGAATTACAAGGTCAAGGGAGGAAAGCCAAGACAGAGCAAGGATGATAGCCTGGGAGAAACATGGTGGGAGAGCTTAGTACATGCTCACCTATATACACTCATCTTCAAACACAAATGATCTCACCTTCCCATAAACATATGTGGGAGTGTTCCAAGGCACAGATGTGCATTCATCACTCCATGAGGCAACATTTATTCCCTGATCAACCCCAGGCCTTCATTCACTCGCTCTCCCCAGCAGGCAAAGCTTGTTTTCAACCAACACTCAAACAGCCAGAATTTCAGCTGCACCTCTAGCCAAGAGGCCCCATGCTGCCCGTGCATACTTAACTCAGCTTGGGCCAGACCTGGCAGGGGGAATGTTTATCCTTTCTTCTGGAGGGCTGGTGTTTTTTTTCTCTCTCTCTCTCTCTCCCCCTCTGTCTCTGTCTCTCTCTCTGTCTCTGCCTCTGCCTCTCTCTCTGCCTCTGCCCCGCCCTCTGTCTCTCCCCGCTCCCCACCATGTCCCCCACCATCTCTTTGGCTCTTTGTCTGTCTGTCTGTCTCTCTAGTTTTTTCCTTTTGTACGATTTCCAGTAGTGTTCCCAGCACCAATTAAACCCTGCTCACAGCAACTCTAGCTTCTTACTGCCTGCCTGTGGGCCTCAGGAGGCAAGAGAATAAGCAGGGAGGCCGGAGGTGGAGAGTAGAGGACAAAAAGACGTTGTTTAGGCCAGCAGGGAGAATGGGAGGAGTAGGTAACCTGAGCTAAATCAAAACCAGTCTGGGAAGGAAGTGGAAAAGGCCCACAGAATGGGACCATCTGGCTAGCCCTCAGCAGCTGATGATAAGCAAGCCTGTAATTCAGGCTATCTGCAATTCAGAGGCTCCAACATTCCTAGAACCCACCAGACCCTCTCCAATATTTTATATATGAGGAAAATGAAGCCCAGGGGCCTGACCAAGGTCACACAGCCAATTCAAGGCAGGGCTAGAACCCCGGTCTCCAGACTTTCAGGGCAGGGCTTATCTTATTTCACCAACTGTCTCCTCTATGGGCTTTAAGTTTTGACAAGACGCTTTTACTTATTACGGACTTCTGAAGGAGGAGGGCAAGTATAATGGTTCCCAATTTATAGATGAGTAAAACTGAGACCGAATGGGGAAATGGTTTTCCCAGCATTGTGCAGCTAGTGGATGTCAGAATAATCTAATTTAGAATGCAGGCCCTCAGGAAACAAAATCCAGTCATATTCCTTTCTTGCCATGATGCCAAAGGATGTGTGATTTTTTTCCCCCTTGCATCTACCCGGTGAGGTAGGAAAAGCAACTGCTTTTAGTTTCCTTATTTTATAGATGAAGAAACTTGAGGCTCAGATGGGGGAAGTCCAAGGTCAAGTGGGCTTCGAGGGGAGGAGGTCCAGGGTCAAGTGGGCCTTGAGGGGAGAAGGTCCAGGGTCAAGTAGGCCTTGAGGGGAGAAGGTCCAGGGTCAAGTAGGCCTTAAGGGGAGGAGGTCCAGGGTCCAGTGAGCCTTGAGGAAGAGGAGATCCAGGGTCCAGTGGGCCTTGAGGGGGAGGAGGTCTAGGGTCCAGTGGGTTCTGAAGGGGAGGAGGTCCAGCGTCCAGTGGGCCTCGAAGAGAAAAGAGCTCTTGACTGGAGTCAGGTTAGACTCCAGTTCTGCCACTTACAGCCTTGTACACTTTGGACGAGCTCTTTAACTTTCCTGGGCCTTACTTTTCCCCAATGTAAAGGGACCTGATTGGGCCAAATGGTCTCTGGGATTCCTTCCCATTCTAGACTTGTGACCTAAAGGGTCAGAGTCATGGGTAGTGACAAAGCTGAGACTCCAGTCCAGATGCTACGGCACCTAACCTTATATTGTCTCCTACCACACTGCAACTGTTCATTATTTGGCGGCAGAGTTCCGGGATTTGGGATCAGAGAACAAGTGTTCAAGTCCTGGCTTTGCTCTTTATTACTTGTATGACCTTAGACAAGTCTCTTAACCTGCCCAGTCTCCACTCCTTCTCTTGTAAAATGAAGGGGGATGGGACCAGATGGCAGGAAGGCCCTTTCCTGCTCTAAATCTTTGATCCTGATCAAGCATGGACAGCACAGTGGGGCTCTCCAACCATAGAGATCTGGTTAAGGGACCTGGGCTCGAATCCTAGCCCTGCTATGTAGTAGCTGTGTGTCCTTGGGCAAGTCATTTGAACTCTGTCTCTGTCTCCATTTCCTCACCTGCATAATAACAGCGCCTAGCTCCCAGGGTTGTTGTGAGCATCACATGAGATAATAGTTGTAAAATGCTCAGCACAGTGCCTGGTACATAGTAGGTGCTATATGAAAATGCCTATTCCTGCCCCATTTCTGGGTCTCAGTTTTCTCCTCCGGAAAATCAGGGGGTGGGAGTTCTTAGCCCTTGTTGAGTGTCATGTACCCCTCCCCCCGAGGCAATCTGGTGAAGCCTATGGACCCCTTATTATATAATGCTTGAGCTTCTCCTCATTCCCCTCCAGGATGTACTCTGGACTTCTTCTACCAAGCTCCAGCTCTTCATCCTGGAGGCTCCCTCCAACCCTGGAATCCCGGCCCTTCACCCCTTCTGCCTCTCCCTCTGATTGGAAGCCTCCTCCCAGAACCTCTGTTTGAGGAAGGCACTCAGGCCAGTCAAGTCTTATCCCTCTCCAGGCTGCACCTCAGGTTCCCCCCTCTCTCATCTCTGCCCGATCCTCCCCATTCTGCTTCCTTTTATGTATCCTCTCGTCGTCCCCCCCCCAACTCCACACATTAGAATATAAGCTCCTTGAGGGCAGGACTGTCTTGCTTTCTACTGTATTTGTATTCCCAGACTTTAACACAGTGCCTAGTGCATATTAAGCACTTAATAAATGCTTGTCGACCACCTACATTTACAATTGAACAGAACCTTGAATTCCACTTATAGGTTATTAAAAAACAAATTGCAATTTTTTCCCCCTCCATCCAAGTTCAGAGGCTCCCTGAAATGGATCCACAGACTCCCCTTTTTTGGCGGGGGATGGGGCATGAGCTCCGTGTTATGAACCTCTGGTCTAGATGGTCGCTAAGATTTCTTCTGCATCTAAAATCCCCTGGTTCTCACCCCTCGTTAGCCCTGGAAGGGCTGCTGTGTAAATGTGAGCTATGTGTAACACGTGGTTTTGTTAAGTGAGTAGGATTATAATAACTGACATTTCTATAGCTCCTTATAGTGTGCAAAGTGATTTACATACATTATTGCATCAAAGCCTCACAATGACCCCATGAGGTAGGCAGTAACCAGTCAATGAATGAGCCTGGCATTCATTAAGCACTCAGTATTGTACCAGGCATTGAGACAGGGGCTTGGAGAAACAAAGGTAAACAAAGCAGTCTACCTTCATTTAGGGAATGCTGTGGTATAATATTTTAGCCTCATTTTTCAGATAAGGAAATTGAGGCACAGAGGGCTTAAGGCCCTTCAAGGTATGAATGGGATGCTTACAATAGATAGCAAGTGTCAAAGGCGGGATTTGAACTCACATCTTCCTGCTTCTAACTTCAGCTCTCTATGCACTCAGCAAAGCTATCCAATCCCTTTCCCTATGCTTTGCACATTTTAAATAGGATTCCAGTCCCCAAAATGTATTTTGCCCACATTCTTTCCAGGGGTTGGTGACTGTGGGCAGGTTATAACCGCCTGCCTAGCAATCAGGTTCACCATTGGCACTCAGACCCTGTTCTCAGCCCACATACAGATTGTGGAGAAAATGGATTAACAGACAAACAAAAGAAGACAATGGATGTGAAAATCCCCCACTATTTACACTCCATAAAGGCCCCTCCTCGTCTCATGCCCACGCACCTTCTTTACTGAGGTCTAGAATGCTGGTGTTTCTTTCTGAAAGGCAGCCTGGTGCAAGATGCAGAATCCCCAGAGCTGGGCTGGGATTGAGTTACTGGCTCTACCACTTATCACCACGGTGCGCCGGAGGCAAGGCCCCTCCCCTTGCCTTCCACAGCCTCAGTTTCTTAGCTTGCAAAGCCCAATACAAAGCCTGGCTTCTCTTTCACAGGGTTGTTGATGCGGATTGAATAAGACAATATGACTGAATTGAATCTTTTTTTTTTTTTTCCATTTTTGACTCTCCAGGGGTTCACAGAGAGAGCCTTGCACACAGTAGGTGCTAAGGAGACATTTCTGGAATCCAATAACATATGCAGATCAGTTCATAGCTGTAAAATGCTACATAAATGTCACTGCCATTGCAATTGCCCGTATTTTCTTTGGGTTTATTATCCAGATGAGTATTTGGATTGCTGCCCTGGAGTGCTGTCAGGGAAGGAATGAGATATTGACTTCTGCCCGACCGAGGGGAGAGAAAGACATCATCGACAGCCCCTTTGCTCTCAAGAAAAGACAAAGATTTCCATAGACTCTCAGGCTTCAAAGGAACCTCAGAAATTACCTAGTCCATTCCCTACCTGAATATTCTTTACAGTAGCAATAAAGCAAGTTTCCCTTATTAGCCACCAGGTGGCACCACAGTGCACAGAGTCTGGGCTTAGAGTTAGTAAGACCTAAATTCAAATTTGCCTTCAGACACTAAGTATGTGACCCTGGGCAAGGTACTTAGCCACTGTTTGCCTGCATTTCTTCATCTGTAAAATACCTCCTTGGGTTGTTGTGAGGATGAATAATAATTGTAAAGTGTTTAGCACAGCGCCTGTTACATATAAATGTAGTACATAAATGGTGGCTATTATATCCAGGGTAGCTAGGTGGCAGAGTGCATAGAGAGCTGGGCCTGGAGTCAGGAAAACTCATCTTCCTGAGTTCAAATACAGCCTCAGACACTTACTAGCTGTGTGACCCTGGACAAATCAGTTCACCTTGTTTGCCTCAGTTTCCTCATCTGTAAAAATGAGCTGGAGAAGGCAATGGCAAACCACTGCAGTATCTTTGCCAAGAAAACCCCAAATGGCATCATGAAGAGTTGGACACGACTGAAGAATGATTCAACAAGTTATTATATCCTTGACAGGTGGTCACATTGCCTTCCCTTGAAAGACTTCAGTGATGGAGAGGTCACTTCTTCCCAAGGCAGCTCATTCTACTTTCAGGTATGTTTCCACCAGGAGGAAGTCTTTGCCATCAAGCTCTAACATGCTTCCCTATAACCTTCACCCATTATTCCCAGTTCTCACTAAGAGACCAAGCAGAATAAGGCTAATCCCACTACCATAGGAAAGTCCTCTGGATTCATAAAGGCAGTTCCAAGTTCCCACCCTGGCTTCTCTCTTCTGGACTAAACCTGCTTAGTTCTATTTACTCATCCTCATATGATGTGGTCTCCAATCCCCTTTCTATCCTGATGGGGTTCCTGTGGATATGTTCGAATGTTCATTAACGTCATTCCAAAAACAATTTCAACACCCAGGTGTGGTTTTGGCAGGTGAGTGGTGGATGCCATGTCCTTCTTACTGCTGCCTGAAGATTCCTTTAGCTTTGGGGGAGGGGGAATCATCGTCATGTTGTTGATTCATTGTGTTTGTCCTTCCTTCTCGAAGAGGACCATGACATCAGAAAAATGATGACATGACTTGCAGTTGACTTTGATTTGAATGAGGGAGGGCTTTGTAAAGTCACCAGCCTCACTTTCAGCTCCAGAGCCATCTGGGTCCAGTGGCCTGATATTCACCAGGATGACTGGAGACAGCCCAGGGTACATTGAGAGACCCTGACACTTTCAGGCTAAGGCCTTTTCAGGTTCTCACTTTGAGTGAGGATTGAACTTAGAGCCCACTAAGACCACCCACATCATTTTCACACAACCTACTATTTGGCAATAACACAAGTGGCTGTTTAGCAAGATTACTCTCCTTTTGTTCTTGTGAAATTGATTTTTTGAACCCAGTTTTGGGCTTTTACATTATTCGACTATTCTGTGCTCTGAATGAAGACATTGACTCACAGTGGAGCCTCAGAATAGGAAAAAAAAAACCTTAGAATTTAGAGAGCTTAATCCAGTCTTCCTCTCAGTCCATTCCTGCCCTGGCAAAGGACCCCCGGCAAAGTGTCCACCTTCTCCTTCAATATCTTCAATAGCAAGAAACTCATTACCTCATAAAGTGGCTTGTCTCATTGTTAGACATCTCTCATATTAGTGCATTGGCAAGGATTAATATATTTTATTAATATCAGTACCTTAGTATAATAAGCCTCGTGGTATTGTTAGGTAGGAAGGGAAATCACACTTATTGAGTACCTACTGTGTGCCAGGCACTGGACTAAGCACTTTACAAATATTATCTCATTTGATCCTCACAACAGGTAGGTGCTCTTATTATCTGTATTTTACAATTGAGAAAACTGAGACAGAAGAAGTTAAGTGACTTGCCTAGGTTCACACAGCTAGTAAATATCTGAGGCCAGATTTGAACATGTCTTTTCTTTTTCTTTTTTTTAATTTTAGTAGCATTTAGTTTTTCTCTAATTATATATTATGAAAATTTTTTAGCATTCATTTTTATAAGATTTTGAGTTCCATATTTTTCTCCCTCCCACCTTCCTCTCCTCTCTTCTGAAAATGGTAGGCAGTTTGATATAGTTTATTCATGTGCTATCATGTAAAACATTTCCATTTTTATTACAATTGTGGAAGGAGAAACAGATCAAAAGGAAATAAAACCATGAGGAAGAATAAAGTAAATGAAAAAATATTCTTCAATCTGCATTCAGAGTCCATCAGTTCTTTATCTGGATACGTATATCATTTTCCTTTGTGAATCGTTTGTACTTGTCTTGGATCATTGTGTTGCTATGAAGAGTTGAGTCATTCATAGTTGATCATCATACCATGTTGCTGATACTGTGTGCAATGTTTTCCTAGTTCTACTCATTTCACTTTGCATCGGTTCATACAAATCTTCCAGGTTTTTCTGCAATCTACCTGTTCATCATTTGTCATAGCACAACAGTATTTCATTAAATTCATATACCACGTGTTATTCAGCCATGTCGATGGGCCTCCCCTCAATTTCCAATTCTTGGCCACCACAAAAAGAGGCGCTACAAATATTTTTGTACGTATGGATCATTTTCCCTTTTTTATGATCTCATTGGGATACAGACCTAGTAGTGATATTGCTGGGTCAAAGGGTATGCATGGTTTGGTTTGCTTTTGGGCACATGAGCACAAGTCTTCCTGATTCCAGGCCTAGCACTCTAATTCACTGTACCACCTAGCCATGTCCCAGTAAATGCCTACCATCTAGTAGTTGAAGTATTACAATTGGAATCAGAAAGACTTGAGTTCAAATCTTAGCTTTGATACTAGTTATATGAAAGTATATGAGTCACTTAATCTAAGTCTCAGCATTTTCATCTTTAAAATGGAAATAATTATACTTGTAAGTAGTATAGTCAATTTTTTGTGGTTAGTTTTTTATGACTTCAAGCATTCAAATGATTTTATTAGTAGCCTCATTTTCACTTTTGCATAAGCAACCATGTACACTTACAGCCATGCAGCGTAGAGAAAAAAATGAGAGATGCAATGTGTACAAGTGTGTGGAGTGACTGGTATCCTACAAAGTCATTCCTTGGTCTCGTTCACCCTACTGTTGTAGAGAGCTCCCAGTGCATTCCTTGCTTGTTTTCATTGTTTGCCTTTAAAAATAAAGTTTTGTGTTGCAGTTATGCGCCCAAAGCATAGTGCAAATTCTTTGGGTTTTAAGCCCAAATGTGCAAAACCAGTGATATGGCTTAGTGAGGAAATAGAGGTATTAGATAAACTTCGAGCCAGAATGTCTGCGGCCACTGTCAGCGAGGAGTTTGGTGTTAATGAATCAACCATTAGTTACATCTGCAAAAAGGAGGAAAGTATTTGTAAAAGTGTTTGTGAATCCACTCCAGAAAATGCTAAGGTAACTTCTCAAGTGCACAGTATTTAAGGAAAGATTTTGGTGGTTGGGGGAAACTAATCTATACCCCCACCCCATAGGTTCAATGTATCAACATTTGTATGTTTGACTTTTTGTGCTGTTTTCTAGGAACGTTACCCTGAGAAGGTTGAGGTTGACCATCTGAGAGCTGTTATGAAGCTTAAATGACATAATGAATGTAAATCTCTTTGAAAATCTTGAACCTCTATATAAACATTAACTGTCTTCATCATCACCACCACCACCATCATCTTTTAATTCTTTTCTTTTTGAAGACTGGGTCTCCCTATCTTGCACATGCTAGAAGTACAGGGGCCACTCACCAGTTCAACTCCACTTGGATTGGCCTGGCAGCTTTGGCCTGCTCTGTTTCCAAGCTGGGCCGGTTTGCCTCTTCTCACACAACCTAGCCTCCCCATTTCCCCATCGTAGGGGCTGATTATATTAATACTGAAGTTAGTTGTTGTTCATCCTTCATTGTCAAAGAGGACCAATGGCGTCACAGAATGATATCTTGACACATGTGTGAATTGGATTTAAGTGAGGCAGACCTATGCTAAGTCACCAGCCTCACTGTCGCCTCCAGAGTCATCGAAGTCCAGCAGCAAGACAGAAGTCAAGATGTGCAGACGCCTGATTGAGTTAGCCCCATAGCAGCTCAGACCTCCTGAGCTCAAGAGATCTGGCGACCTCCTCTTCCCCAGTATCTAGGATTTCAGGAGTGCAACACCTCATCTGGTGGCTTTTTTCATTCAGCTAGAAATGGTCCTGAGTCAATTTATTGCCCTCTTCTTCATTTATATTTAACATTTGATGAATTCTTGTGCAAGTGAATAAAATGATAGATTTTTATAATTGAACGAAAGTGTTGTGTTGAATGCAGGCTCATCTTCTGAAAGAATCTTAGAGACCACTTAACAGCAGATTGGATGATGTGGATGGTGCACACACATACACAATACATACATGCACATATATGTGTCCATACATATATCCACACATATATGTACTTCTTATTTCCACGTAGTTTTGACCTTCTACTGGGTGTTTGTATTTTGAGAGCTTTTCATTCTACATAGTTTGGAGATTATGAATGTTTTCTAGGGTAACAGTGATTAAAACTATGGCTCTTAAAATATTTTTGTAGTTCACTGTAATGTCCCAGGGATGATGGGCAATAATGTTCTCATTCCAGCCCTGCTTATATGCCGAATTCTCAAGGATATTTTGAGGTTTGCATTTGTAATACAGAAGTTTGTCATCTGGCAGTTTGCGAAGCATAGTGAGCCCCTGGTGTATAATTCTGGCCACTTGATCATGTCTTTCTAGGTATTTGGTAGGTGCTAAATTTTTGCAAAACCTGCAGTGACACGTTGCTTAGTTTGTACACTTCCCTACATCGATCAATATGTCCAGGATCCTTCATAATGATCTTTCTGGCGTTCCTGGTAGCAAAGAGCTGATTCTGTATCATTGTCAAGAAGCCCTTTATTTCTGAAAACAAACCCGCTTGACTCAATTCTTTGTTCCATTTTATTTTTTTTGTTAAGGTATTGTCAGTTGCGGTCATGCTTCCTGCCGCAATTCCATTCTTGAATCTTAGCCATTTCATAGACTCCTTCCCATAGTAGACTTAGATCAGTTACAGTCAATAAGTCCATGAGTGTTTGTCTATTACCAGCCTTTTCCTTTGTGTTCTGAAGCAGTGTCCCTTTGTTTAACAAGTACTTCTGTATACTTTTAACCTGCTTGTCACTGCAGAATGAGAATAGCTGTCAGTCCTCTTCCTCCTCTTTTGATGAGAAAATGTTCATCTTACTTCTGCCTTTGGCTGGTGAGCCCTGGGTGGTGTTAATATCATATTAGTTTTTGCTTAGATGCTTTCGAAACCCATCAAAAGGCCATTTTACTATGTAATAAATCGAGAATGCATTAAATGCCAGGTGCTGGGCTAAGCATTATGTGTTAGGTGCTCAAGATCTAAAGAAAAAAGTGAAGTAGTTCCTGCCCTCAATGAGTTTACATTCTAAAGGAGGAAACATTGTATACCTATGTAAGTATACAGAAAACAGAAAGGAAATGAATACAAAGGAAATTTAGAGGGAAGGTTCTAGTAGCTGTGTGTGTGTGTGTGTGTGTGTGTGTGTGCGCGCGCGTGTGCGTGTGTGTGTGTGTGTTGGGAGGGGCAAACATACAGAAACGTACAGAAGACTAGTATTAAGAAGGTGTTAATTGCTCTACATGTATTCTTCCTGTTCAATTTTCACTTCAGGAAACCAATAATTCCTGTGACATCCGTAGCTGCTACTTTCTCCCTGATGACTTAATGCTCCGTGTATTTTGCCTGGAGGAGACTGGGATATCTGTAGGTATCATCTTTGTCCTTTGGATCTATTGGACTCCCTCATGTGAGCTCATAGCCTTCAGTCTCTTTCTCTTTGGTATTCACTGAAAGTCTTACATTTATCAGATCCAAATGATATTTTCATATAATTGGAGAAAGTTTCTGTGAGCTGGAGGAGCTGTTTCAGTGTGGTTTTTAAAAAATGAAACCTTATTATTGAGTATTTTTATAGTGCTTTAAGGTTTGCAAAACACCTTAGGGGGAATAAAAAAATACACATTTATATAGTGCCTACTATGTGCTAACCACCGTGCTGTGTGCTTTGCAAACATTATTCCATTTAATTCCCACAACAACACTAGGAGGTAGGTGCTATTATCATTTTCATTTCACAGATATAGAAAATGACTTGACCAGGTTCTTACAGCTATTAAATGTCTGATTCCAGGCCCTGTGCATGCTTTCTCTCTCTCTGTCTCTCTCTCATCTGTCTATATAGCTGTCTGTCCATCTGTCTTTCTCTATTCATCTGTCTATATCTATTTTATTATCTCTGTCCATCCCTGTATTCATGTGTATATGTGTCTATCCATCTATCTATACCTATCTCTCTTTACCTATTCATATACCCAACTATATGTCTGTTGATCTATCCATCTACCTCTCTGTCTAAATGTCTGTCTCTATCCATCTTTCTCTCTCTCTTTTTCTATCTATATCTCATCCATTTAGCTATCTATGTATTTATCCATCTATCTATACCTATCTTTATTTATCTACCTATCTCTAACTAGCCATCTATCTCTCTCTCTTTCCCTCCATCTATCTATTACTTTATTTCCTCTTTCATTCATTTATTCATGTCTGTATGTATTTGTCATAATTGGATCAATTTCATGCCTGGAGAGAGCTCTTGGTGAAGAACATCTTTTTCTAACACAAATCAGCACCTTCCCTATAACTTATAGTGCTAGAGTTGCCTGGTTGCACTGAAAGGTTAAGACCAGGGTCACATCCAGGGGCAGGACTTGAACCCAGATCATCCTGAATCTTAAGTCAGCTTTCTATCCACAGCGATTTATAGTATTGGTTGATTATGACCTTGGAAGAGTATTGGAATATTGGTACTGAGTGGATAGAGCATAGCACTGTTAAGATATAATTTTGTTAATGGAATTTTCCATGTAAGCTGTCTTTTTCTAGATCCACCCATGGATTCTACTCTATAGACCTAAAGATATCTAATTCTAATATGTACTCTATAGTAGATATTAGCTACTATCTCTAATTCTAATATCTACTCTACGGACCTAACGATATCTAATTCCTCTTCCACATGACATTCAAATACCTGAAAATGGCCATTCCATTTCTCTTGTCATCTCTTTTCTGGTCTAAAATACCCTCTTTTCCTTAAACCAGATTCATATGGCCTGGTCTCCATTCCTTTTATCATCTCAATCACTCTCTTTTGGAGCTCAATAATGTCCTCCCTAAAATAAGGTACCTGGAATGGAATAAAGATCTCCAGATAGAGTCTGAGCAGCATAGGGGACACAGTTCTCCAGAAGAAAGAACCTTATCATTTTAAAGGAGAGGGAGGGTGGTTCACCAATGGTTGGGATTTGGCTCCTTTGAAAAGTTCCTGCCAAAATTCTGCCAATGCTCATGTCCAAACTGCTGAATGGTCTGAGATTTCTATGGCAGTATCCCAATCCTCCCCCTTCCTGGGTGGTTAGGAAGTAGCGATAGGAGAGGCCCCAAACCAAGTGTCCAGACTCTTTTCATGTTGCCATGAGTATGAGAAGAGAAAGGAAGGAGTTGAAGATGATGGCGTCTGGTCCCAAGCATCACTACTGTAATAGGAGGGAAATTATAGCTCATATCTCTACTCAGCTTTTTTATATGTGCTTTTTCCAATATTCTTCCACTTTATGAGGATGGGGATACTGAGGCAGCTAGGTGGCCCAGTGGATGGAGCACCAAGCTTGGAGTCAGGAATACCTGAGTTCAAATCTGGCTTCAGACACCTACTAGATGTGTGACTTCGGGCAAGTCACTTAACCCTGTTTGCCTTAGTTTCCTCATCTGCAAAACAAGCTGGGAAGGGAAATGGCAAAGCACTCCGTTGTATCTTTGACAAGAAAACCCCAAATGAGGTCACGAAGAGTTGGACACAACTGAAAACAGCTGAACAATGACAATTGAGGCTTAGAGACCTGCCCAAAGTCAAATAAATGAATAAATGAATAGTCATTTATTAAACACCTACCAAGTGCTAGGCAATGTGCTAAGTGCTGGAGATGTAAATATGAAAAAAGAAAGCTATTCTCTGCCCTTAAGGAGCTTACCATGAGACGGAGGAAAGCAAAACACAAAAGGAAGCTGAAAGTAGGGGGGCAGATACTCAATGCACAGGTAACAAGTGTTAGAACCAGATTTCAAACCCAAGTCTCTTGACGTAAGCCAGTGGGCTCATTCCACTCTTCCACCCTTTAAGGAAATGCAAAGAAAATGATAAATCAGTTGAACAAGCATTTATTAAGACCCTACAGTGTACAAAGCACTGTTCTAAACACTGGTGATTTTATTTTAGTTTAGTTTTTGTCTGGACCTGAGATTTCATTGGTATAAGAAGAGATTCATGAGCAAGCTCTCTCTACCAACGGTGCAAGTAAATAAGTAAGGAAACAAACATTTATTAAGCATTTATTATGTGTTAGGCACTGTGCTAAGCATTTACAAATATGTTCTCAAAGGAGGCTCACAACAACCTTGTGAAGTAGGTGCTGTTATCATCTCTATTTTACAGTTGAGGAAACTGAGGCAAATAGAGGTTAATTAAGTCCTTGCCTAGAGCCACACAGCCAGGATGTGTCTGAGGTCGTTGAACCCGGATATTCCTGACTCTAAGCCTTGCTCAGTATCCACAGTGTGGCTCTCTGCCCCTTAAAGGCAGTGGATATCCTTCCCTTTGTCTTCCTGGATGGTCACTGTGGGGCTACTCATGCTGCCTGCTCCTCACCTCCTCTGCCTCAGCCTGCCTTTTCAGGACAAGCTCATTCCTGTAGGCTTTTCCTTTTCCCGACCAAAACCTCCCTATCCCACGTTCCATCCTCCCTCCAGGGCCCTGCCAGATGCCTAGAGCTAATCTGTTTGAATAATAGAGAGCTTGTTTCCTTCAAGAGGCATGTCCCTTCCTGCTCTCTAGGTGAGGCCTTTCCTGAGCCCACCAGCTGTTGGGTCTTCTGCCCATAAATTTACCCGGGATTCATTTGTCATATATTTTTTCTACTTGTCTCATGTTCCTTATTGGGAACCTTCAACCTGCATCCCCATCTCCTCCTAGCTCCCTTTTATGTGTTGTCTTCCCTGTTAGAAGGTAAGTGTCTTGAGGACAAAAAGTGTTTTTCTTTCAGCTTATATCCCCTATATTTTAGGATTAAAATATTTAGTATATGATAAGAGCTTAATAAGTGCTTATCGACTTGATTTGGCTTATATATACTTATTTATGAACTCATTGTCTTCTCTGAAGGAATGTAAGGTCCTTGAGGACAAGAGGTGTTTTTCTTTCTGCTTGTATCCCCTATGTTTTAGAATTGAAATATTTGGTATACAGTAAAAGCTTAATAGGTGCTTATTGACTTGATTTGACTTATATACACTTGTTTATGAACTCATTGTCTTCTCAGTTAGAACATAAGGTCCTTGAGGGGCAGGGTCCCTAGAGTCTACCAAAGTGCCTGTCACATAGTAGGCACTTAATCAAGGCTTGATTGATGTAGCATGGTAGAAAGAAGACTGGTCTGGTGTAAAGAACTGGGTAGAGAACGCCACGGTAGGTGCTGAGTAGAATGGTAGTAATTCATGTTTCCATAGTTCTGCAAGATTTACAGAGCACTTTCCTCGCTCTGGTCCTCTTGGCTAGGTTGTCGGGGTATTGTAATTCCCATTTTATAGATTGCCAGGGTAGCTGACTTAGCCATCATCAATGGCACTGTTGAGAAGTATCTGAGGCAGAATTGTAGCTCTAGACCTGGAAGGGCCCTTGGAGGCTGCACTCACAACCCTCTCATTTTACACTTAAAGAAACAGGATTATGTAGGGGGAATGACTTGCCCAAGGTCATCCAGCAGAAGTGCTGGGATTTATACCCGGCTTTTTGACTCCAGAGTTACTTTTCTTTCCACCATACCACACTTCCCTCCTGCGTCCCCGCCCCCAGGTCTCCTGGCTGCAAGGCCAGAGCACTACACACTGGGCTACCAAGGCTGCAGCTACCTCTCAGCATTTTAGAGATGGAATTTAGACAAGATGCACATCATCCCCTTGTACACATTCCTCTCTGGAAAGATACAGTTCACTTAGTAGGTCCTTCCTTACACAGATTGATCTTACGAATCCTTGCCCCCCCCCCCCAAGCCACAACAGCCCCAGGAGGTAGGCGCTATTATTACTGTCATTTAACCCATGGGGAAACCGAGACAGGCGATGAAGTCACTTGCTCAAGTTGCACAGCTAGTGAGTATCTGGGGCAGGATTCAAACTCGAGTCTTCCTGGTTTCAAGTCTGATGCTCGATGAATTCTGTCACCCAGCTGCCATGTGGAGTCAAGCAGGCTGGGTGGGGTAGGGGCAAGACCGTTAGACTTGCAGCCTGGGAAGCTGTCTTCAGGAGTCTTCTCCTTACCTCCAGCGCGATGTTTCAGGAATCACAGAAGCCTGAAATCAGAAGGGACCTCGATGGCTATTTGGTCCAATTTGTATGGGTGTCAGAATGGGCTCTGCCATTTTACTACCTGTGTGAACTGGGGCGAATCCTTTACTTCTCTTGGGCTCAGTTTCCAGGGACCACCCTTTCCTTTGGCAGAAGCACTATGGCTAAATTGGAAAAAAAGAAAGTGGGATTCGAACCCAGTGCCTCTAGCCACAGAAGCCAGTGATCTTTCCCCCATCCCATTCCAGGCTTCTCCATTGGCTGCATCCTCTCCAGTTACACTGGAAGTGGGTTAGTAGCGGACGAACCTGTTCCAGCTGATCACAGCCATGGGCACGGATGTTTTATTCATCCTACATCATGTTTGATTTGTTGTGTGTGTGTATTTTTCTCCTCTCCTGACTATTTGGGAAAATCTCCTCCGATTGAGGAAAAAAAAATCTATCTGCCTATTGACTTTTGCCCTGCACACTGTTACTTGTCCAATATTGATTTTGCTTTAATCCCTTTGCCCTTGAGATTCTCCTGGCCCTTCCCTGGCCATTGGAGGACAACGCCAGGCCACACAGGTTCCTGGCAATGGCGTTATCTGCACTGCCAGGCCCGTGCCATTGTCTGAGGCAGGGGTGATGAAGGTACTTTGGGCTGACGGGCACATAAGTAGAAAGCAACTTAATTTACTGTTGGAAGGTTTTTTTTTAAAGAGAGAGAAATATAAACCATTCCGCTTGACTGCTTTTTAAATTAAGGACAGGGAACATAAAACTCCATTCAATAAATAAAAAAAATACAGATATACTTGAGGTTTATATTATTGTAAGTCAAAGGAGAGAACAGAAGGAGGAGGGAGGAATGAAAGGGGAGAATAGACAGGGAAAGAGAGGCAGGTAGAAAGGAGGAGAGATGTCATTCTGTGAGGTAGCATCCCTGACCATGGCCTTTTGGGATGCTTCCAAGGAGTCATGATTTCATGGACATGGCCCATCCTCCAAGAGCACAGGTTGTAGCCATCCATGCCTGCCCATTTTGGGGGATTCTTATTCATTTAGTAATCCTCCACAGCGGCTTTTCCTGACACACTAGGGGCTTTCCCTAGGACTTTAATACTCTATGGTTATCAAGGCAAGGTAGTAGGACCTGGCAGATTGAGGGCCAATCTCGGAGTTGGGAAGACCTGGGTTCAAGTCCTGCTTTGTGATTCTGTGCAATCCTCATTATGCTTAAGGCAACTCTCAAAGATGACAAATTTCACAACAGTTACTGATCTGCATTGATAGAGGGTTGCTTTCTTATAGGGATATCCCTGTATTGATGAAATATTTGGCGATAAATATATCTGAGGAAAAATATTTAATGAAATCACATGAAAATGAAAAAAGGAAAAATATAAAAGATCCCATGAACTCTTGGCCTATCCATTGGTGACCCTTTTTCTTTGTTCTGCCCCTTCAGAGCTTGGCCCCTTCCTACCTTTTCAAGCTTCCTATGCCTTATACCCTATTCCCTATCCAGATGCTCTGCCATCCAGTGACCCTGGCCTCCTGAGTATTCCTAATGCAAGACACTCATCTCCCGACTCCAGACATTTTCAGTGACTACCCCCTTCCTCAACTCTGCCTCCTGGCTTCCTTCACGTCTCAACTAAAGCCCAACCTTCCACAGGAAACCTTTCTTTATCCACCTTAATGCTGGTGGCTTTCTTCTGTTGATTATTGCCTATTTATCACACATGTGTACATGTGTGCACATATGCATGTACATCTATGTATATTTACATATGTGCACATCTATATATCTTGTTTGTACATAAGGGTTTGCATATTGTCTCCACCATTAGATTGTGAGCTCCTTTAGAATAAGGACTCCTCACCCCCTTCCTTTGTTTCTCCAGCTTTTAGCATAAGGCCTGGCACATAGTAGGCACTTCATAAATCTTTGTTGACTGCCCGCCTGCCAGTCTTCTTCTTTCCCTGCCATTCTTGATTCTATCTCTTGTTCCACTTCTTTTTTGCACTATCCACCTCCCCATTGCCCTCTGGGCCACCGTGATTGGGGTCCCCTGAGAGCGTAGCGTTCATGACTTGTAGCCATGGAGCATCAGGGGGAGGGTATTGGGATTCTCTGCAAAGCTTCTCTACAAAGATGGGCTTGTGTTTCAGGGAGTCCCTAAAGATTATTGACAGTGTCTTGCAATTTCCAAAATGGGATCCAGCTCTGTCCCCTCCTCCTCCATGATTTTGGGTTCTAGCCCATTGTCTGTCTGCATCTTTCTTCCAAGACCAATGCACCGATGGACACTAGCTCTTCGGGTCTCCCATCTGGATACATGCAGAAGCTGGACATGAGCAGTTCTTCATCTACTTGCTTTTTCTTGTGTGGATTACTCCAAGGCCAGTCCCTTTTGACTGGTTGTGGATATCATGAAGGAGGCTCGACAGTTCTCTTGGGTTTGAGGCAATCAGCACAATGCTTCTTGCAAATGGAAGACATCAGGAAGACTTCACCATCCCTGGGGAGGCCTTCCTCTGTTTAGATATTCCCCAGAATGACACTGAGGGCTATTGACACTGAAGACAAATAATCATGATTGTGCCTTTATGACTAGTCACGACTCTGGTTCAGACCCTCCTTGTCCCTCACCTGGACCACTGCAGTCAACTCCTAGTTGGTCTTCACGTCTCTCAAGTCTCCTCTGACCCACCCTCCACTTGGCTGCCAAAGAGATTTTCCTGAAACACAGGTCTGTGTTGCCCCCTGCCCGATGAACTCTACCGGCTCCCTCCTGGTATCGCCTAGATGCTGCGCTATTCTTCACTTACCTATCTTTCCACCTTCATTGTGTGCTGCTCCCTTTGACCTAAACTGACATCCCTGTTCCTTCATTTCTCATCCCCACACCTGGCACTGGCAATTCCCTATGATTATAATCAACTCACACCTCCCCCCCACCCCATCCACATCTTAGAATCTCTTATGTCCTTCAAAGCTCTGCTCCAGCAACACTTTAGGCAGCTAGTCTGTCAACAAGCATTTATTAAGTGCTTACTATGTGCCAGAGACTATGACAAGCACTGGGAGTACAAATAGAAGCAGAAAGACAATCCTTGCCCTCAAGGAGCAAGGAGTGTGTGTGTGTGTGTGTTTGTTATCTTATTTATTTTTAATAGTTTTAAATTTTTTCCTCCAATTGTATATCAAGAAATTTTTTATTTTTACACCAATTTTTTCTCCCTCCTTCCCTGCCCTCCCCACTTCTGAAAATGGTAGACACTTTGATATAGTTATGTGTGCTATCATGTAAAACATATTTCCATATTTGTCAGTTGTGGAAGAAGAAATAGAACAGAAGGAAGTAAAACCATGAGAAAGAACAAAATAAGTGAAAAAATATGCTGCTTTGATCTGCATTCTGAGTCCATCAGTTCTTTACCTGGATGTGGATGGCATTTTCCTTTGTGAGTCTTTTGTACTTGTCTTGGATCATTGTGTTGCTGAGAAGAGCGGAGTCATTCATAGCTGATCGTCACAGTGCTGCTGGTACTGTATACAATGTTTTCTTGTTTCTTCTCATTTCACTTTGTATCAGTTTGTACAAGTCTTTCCAGATTTTTCTGCAATCTGCCTGTTCATATTTTCTTATTGCATAATAGTATTCTATTACATTCATATACCACAGTTTGTTCAGTCATTCCCCATTGATGGACATCCCCTCAGTTTCCAATATTTTGCCACAATAAAAAAGGTTGCTATAAATATTTTTGCACATGTGTGTCCTTTACCCTTTTTTAATGATCTCTTTGGGATACAGACCTTAAAGCGGTATTGCTGGGTCAGAGGGTATGCACAGTTTGGTTGCCGTTTAGTCATAGTTCCAAATTACCCAAGGAGCTTACAATCTAATAGAGGAAGACAATAAATACAAGGGGAGTGGAAAGGGAGGACGGGATGGAACAAAGGTACCTCATTCTAGGGCGTAGAAGAGAAAGTCTTGTGGAGAGGAGTCAGTGGCTCATACTGGAGAGGGATGAAGATATCTTTGGCCTAGATGTCTTTCTTAAATTGGAGATTCTGGAGGGAAGAAGCCAATCAGAAGGCAAGGCCTCAGAGGCAGGGAGTACTTCCACTGTAAGAAGTAATTCAGGGGTGGAGCAAGCTTCCAGGGTGAAGAGTTTTTTGTGACATGGTAGAGGAAGTCCATATGAGTGTGTCAATAGTACAGCCTGATGACACTAGATAAACAGAGTCTGGGATTTGGAGACAGGAAGATCTGAATTCCAATTCTGCCTTTGGACCCTTCCTCTCTGTGCGACCCTGGATACTTTACCTCTGTCTGCCTCAGTTTCTTCATCTATAAAAGGAAGAAGCTCAAATTGATGGCTTCCATAATCCTTTTCAGCTCTAGATCAATGATATCATTGCTCTGCATGAAGCTGTAATGTTAATGGGATATGAAGATCTTCCCCACCCATTAATAGGACTCACGTGGAGTCCATTAAGGGAAGCTTGCTTAGGGGAGGCTTGCTTGTAGGAAGGCTTTCATACCTTTTGGTAGTAAGTTAATTAGGCCTGAGTCACAAGGGTTATGATGACCTCTGGCTCTGAGAAGTATATATATACTCTGAGTTGGTATTTTGCTTTGGGAGGGTTCACTTAGGAGAAGGAACTTGTGATTTATGTTCAGAGCTCCCTGATTGCTTAGAGGTAAAGGCTCTCTTGATCCAGTGAAGTATGTAAAGTGTATAGCAATATACTTTGGTTCAGGCAACTGCCTGAAGTTGGTCTTTGTACTAATTTCTCTGCTTGTATTTTCTCTGACATTCAGGGTGCTGACCCTTCCCCTGAACCAGCAAATGTAATTAAACGTAGGACTGTTAACCCCTTTTTGAGCAGTCTTTCCTAGAAAAGCAGATTAAAGAACCTGTGCTAGCAGCCATCCTGGGCATGCTAGGGTGCTTGCTGCTACAGAAGCCTTTCCTGATTTCTTTCAGCTGCATGTTACCTCCCCTCCCCCAAATGTTGTGGTTGTTGTTCAGTTGTTTCAGTCACATCTGACTCTTCGTCATTTAGGGTTTATCATTTCCTTCTCTAGCTCATTTTACAGATGAGGACACTGAGGCAAATAGGGTGAAGTGACTTGCCCAGGGTCACATAGATAGCAAGTGTCTGAAGCCAAATTTGAACTCAGGTTCTCCTGACTCCAGGAAGGTTGCTGTGTCCACTGTACCACCCAGCTGCTCATATTTTATATAGACTTAGGTAACTTGGTGCTATGCCTGGTTCACTGGCCTGCCTGATGGACAGACCGTGAGATCCTTGTGAGCAGGGACTGTGTTTTACCTTTCTTTGTATCCTCAGTGATTAGCACAGTGCCTGGCACATAGTAGGTGCTTAATAAACATTGATTGATTGATCTTTTGTAGACTGCATGCTTCTTCAGGGGCAGGCATGGTCTTTCACCTTTCTTTATATCCTCAGTGATTAGCACAGTGCCTGGCACGTAGTAGGTGCTTAATAAATGCTCATTGACTGACTGATTGGAATTGTGAATTGCCTTGGTCACATCTGTTCCCTACACAGAAGCCTCACTCCCATTGTACTTAAGGTTCTTGCCCATTCTTTTCTCCACAGACCTTGTATTTGTCAGACAACACACTCCAGATCTTCTTTTTGGAAATGCTTTGTACCAGCTGATACAGTTATGCCATTTAAATAAATGCCTTTGCTGGAGAACAAAGTGAGTCCACTTGCTGATTATTAACAGGAAATTGGCAGGTGGGGGCTTGTGAGCTACAGCTGAGGAGGATAGATGGGAAGGAAAGGAAAAAAAACCAAACATTTACAGATCAACTACTATGCACCAGGCACTATGCTAAGTGTTTTATATGTCACCTCCTTTGATCTCTTGGGATAGTCACCGGAAGTGTTGCTCCTAATGCCCTGAGAATAGTGTGAGCTACCCCTCTAGGTAGCTCTAAACCCTTCTGGGCCCCTCTGGGGACCCAAACTATCAGTGCCAATACAAGTTGGGGAGTGTTCCCAGAGAGGGGTGCTGTATTGTTTCCTCCAATAGAATGAAACTCTGTGAGAGCAGGGATTGTTTTGCTTTTTGTCTTTTGGTCTCCTGGCCTACCACAATGTTTGGCACATAAGAGACACTTGATTTATATCCTGGTGAACTGACTGATCATTTAATCATCTGGAGACTTTCCCTTTAGTCTGGATAAATTGAAGGCAGATGCTACGTTTTGCCCCCAGACTTGAGGCTCCCTAGCCTTGACTTCGAGGAAGGAGCTGAGATATTTCAGAAAAAATGTAAATAGGGATAAAATCCCACTCACTTGGTTGTGATGCTTAAAAGGGCCCAAGACAATGAGGACCTTTTGGCACTCTCCTTGGTCCGGCCTCCAAACCACTGCAAACCAAAGTAGTCCTGGCTTTTGGCTGAGAGATCACATTTCTGGAGCAGCTGAGCCCAAAGCACCCATCTGTGCATCAATGGCCAAGATGACTTCTTGTTTTTTCTGATGGAATACTTTATTGATTTTTTAAAAAAAGTTATTATTTATTTATTTTCAGCATTCTTTTCTTTTTAAATTTTGTGTTCCAGATTCTCTCCTTTCCACTTCACCCCCACCCACTGAGAAGGCAAACGATACAATATTAATTATACATGTGAAATCATGCAAAACATATTTCCATATCAGCCATATTGCAAAACACAGCAAAAAAAAATAAAGAAAGCGAGAAAATCATACTTCAGCCCTCAGAGTCGATCGGTTCTCTCTCTGGAGGTGGATAGCATTTTTTGGTCACGGGTCCTTCAGAATTGTCTTGGATCATCGTCTTTATCAGAGTAGCTAAGTCTTTCGTAGTTGATCATCGTTACAACGTCGCTGTTTCTGTGCACGACAATCTTCTGGTTCTTCTCACTTCACTTTGCATGTTCATGTAGGTCTTGCCATGTTTTTCTGAAGCTGTCCCCCTCATCATTCCTTATAGCACGATAGTACTCCATCACAATCACATACCACGACTTCTTCAGTCATTCCCCAACGGATGAGCATCCCCTCAATTTCCAATTCTTCGCCACCACAAAAAGAGCTGCTGTAAATATTTTTGTACCCCTTGTACCTTTACCCCTTTCCTCTGATCTCTTTGGGATACAGCTCTAGGTGTGATATTGCTGGGTCAAAGGGTTTGCACAGTTTTATAGCCCTTTGGGCATAGTTCCAGATTGTTTTCTGGCTGAACCAGTCCACTGGACTAAATATTTTTTAAAAAGTCATGGGAATGATTGTTTGATCACAGGAGATGAATCTGGCTTCCAACTTTCAATACCTCCAATACTTACTGTCTAATCAATGTGGTCTCAGGACAGAAATTTAACTAGGGCAGAGCAGCTAGAATATTGCTTCAAGGTGCTGAATTCAGGGGGTGCTGACAGCTCTTGTGGAAACAATGGCCTTAACTTCTGAGTTAGGAATAGGGATTGGACCTGGGTGTTCACTGATTACAGGGAGCCCCGGGATCAGGAAAACTCCCTCTACCAATGCAAGCTGACTCCTTCTGGACTATTTATAGTCTTAGAATTGCCTGGATTTAGAGCCTAGAACTACGTTGTTGTTTAGTAATTTTTCTATTGTGTGTGACTCTTCTTGGCAAAGACAATGGAGTGGTTTGCCATTTCCTTCTCCAGCTCATTTTAT
This sequence comes from Phalanger gymnotis, assembly GCA_028646595.1. Classification (NCBI taxonomy): domain Eukaryota; kingdom Metazoa; phylum Chordata; class Mammalia; order Diprotodontia; family Phalangeridae; genus Phalanger; species Phalanger gymnotis. The sequence continues at coordinate 763,840,078 of CM053622.1, forward strand.
AGATGAGGAAATTGAGGCAAACAGAGTGAAGTGATTTGCCCAGGGTCATATAGTTTGTCTGAGGCCAGATTTGAACTCACAAAGAGGAGTCTTTCTGACTCCAGGCCTGGCCTTTTATCTGCTGCACAGCCTAGCTGCCCCTGAGAGCCTAGAACATTGAGAGTCTAAAGTGACTTTCCTTGGGTCACACAATTACTGTCTGTCAAAGGCAGGACTTCAACCTGGGGCTTCTTGGTTGTAAGGATGGCTCTCTATCTACAAAGCCACACCTCCTCTCAACATCTAATTAGCGAGAATAATTAAGCTAGGAAGTCACCACCAGATGTCCAGAGTAAACCCCTGCCTCACCCCCCCATTACTCATTTTTTTTTCTGCTTGCTGGAAGACCCTCAAGTTAGCACCTTGAGTCCTATGATTCCTTTCCCCCAGGTAATGGGGCGTCTCTTTCCATACTCCCCACTGTCATCTTGTTGGGCCATGCACCAGGTGCAAATATGCCTAGTCATAATTGTCTCAGAGTGTGTAAAGCTCATTAGCTTAAGTGAGTACCATTTGGTAGCTAGGCGGTGCCATAGTGCATAGAGTGTGGGGCCTGAGTTCAGATTCAGCCTCAGACATTTATCATGTGACCCTGCAAGTCACTTCACCCTGTTTGCCTCAGTTCCCTCATCTGTAAAATGAGCTGGAGAAGGAAATGACAAACCACTCCAGTATCTTTGCCAAGAAAACCCCAAATGGGATCAGGAAGAGTCAGACATGACTGAAACAATTGAATTTAGAAAGCTCAGTGTGATGCCTCTGATACCTTACAGAAATAAAGAAGAATTATATAATGTAGTCTAAACCAAAAGTTTTGAACTATTATTTTTGTTATCCAGTGCCTGGATTAGTTCCTCAGACGATTTTCGCTGGTGGTATAGATAGCGGAGAACCAAGTGTTCCGAAGATGAGAACAATTGCTTCGTCGGTTTCTCTTTATTCTCCACTTTTCTTTGGGTAGCTAACAGTCATAATTACATCTCAATATTCCAAGTCTCGGCGATTTTGTCTGGGTGGGCACGCCCACCACAAGCAGAGACTACAAAAGCTTCTCTGTGACTGATGAGACGGCTTTGCAAACCCAAACAACTCAACCCTCAGCGGACAGCCTTGGGCCAGTGAGATGAGAGGCTTCTAAGAAGTGGAGCTGTCCAAAGGTAGCCCGGGCTGCCCCGGGAGGTGCTGGCTTGGTTCCTTCTCCCTAGAGTCCTCAGGTAGAAACTGGATGTCTACTTGTTGGGGGCTGTGGTGCACTGAGGGGAGCCCAAGTTTTGGAGTCAGAAGAACTGGGTTCAAATCTTGGTTATTGCTTACTACTGGTATGACCCTAGGCATGTCCTTTTCCCTCTCTAAGACTCAGGTTCCCCATTAGTAAAATAGCATGGTTAGACTAGATGGTCTTTAAGTTTTTTTTTTCCAATTCTAAAGGCAGCTAGGTGGCATAGTGGATAGAATGCTGGACTTAGAGACAGGAGAAACTTGAGTTCAAATTCTACTTTAGACATTTACTAGCTGTGTGACCCTGGGCAAGTCACTTAACTGCTCTCAATCCAATTTTCCTCATCTGGAAAAAGGGAAGGGTAATAATATCACCTACCTTACAGAGTGATTGTTATGATCAAATGAGGTAGCATGTAAAGTGCTATACCCTGGAAGTCCAAATCTAGTCTCAGATACTTATAAGCTGTGTGACCCTGGGCAAGTCACTTAACCTCTGTTTGCCTCAGTTTCCTCATCTGTAAAATAGAGATAATAATATCACCAATCCTCCAAGGGCGGTAGTGAGGATCAAAGTGGGATATTTGCATAGCATTTAACACAGTGCCTGGCACAGAACAAGAGCTACATAAATGTTAGCTATTATTATTATTGTTATAAATACGATTATTATTTTTTAAAAATTGTTGTTTTCCAGTCATTTTGGTTGTATCTAACTCTTCATGACCCCATTTGAGTTTTTCTTGGCAAAAATACTGGATTGGTTTTGCCTTTTCCTTCTCCAGCTCATTTTACAGATGGAGAAACTGAGGCAAACAGAGTTAAGTGACCTGCCCAGAGTCTACTTTGAATCTGCTGCTCTGCCAAGATGCTCCCGCAGACTAGCCTTGGTATTGCCTCTCCCCTCCCTCCCTTCCCTGCTTTCTTTTGTGTGCTGTCTCCCTCCCATTAGATGGTAAGCTCCTTGAGGACAAGGGCTGTCTTTTTATTAATTGTATCTACAGCACTTAGCACAATGCTTGGCACCTATAAGGTGCTTTAATAAATGTTGATTGAGTAGGATTGGATGATTTGTAGGGTCCCTTTCTGCTCTAAATATAAGGTATTCCTGTCCAGCTTGGGGGTGGATTCCTAACTCCAAAATTCTCTGTGTTGAGCCTTTCCCAATTGAAGCTGGTCTTCGAAGGATGGAACCATGGCTGAACAGGACCTACTGAACTTTTGCTCTCTTGGCATAACCTTTGAGAGCCCAGGGTGGCCACTATCTGAGGGGGTATCATAGGAAGACTTTGGCTGCGTCGTGAAAGACAAAGGTGGAAAATTAGCAAGCCATGTCACCCTTCAGCAGGAGGCAGGTGCCCAACAGCCTCAGAATGCGTCACCTGTCAATCTTTTCCTATTGGTACTTGCCAGTGTTCCGGTCATGTTGCTCCTCATCCAGAGAGCCCACTCAACCTTGTAATAACAATTGCAATCTGTGGATGGGTTCGAGTTCATCATACCTGTTTCTGCTCTAGGCGAGCCTGCCAAAAATGTTTCCTTCTGCTGCTGGATGTGATTGGTTTTTGCTTTGGCTAAACATCTGTGCCTTTACCTGAGACCACTCTCTATTTCCAAGTTCTCTTTGCCATCAGCCCAGGAGAGGCAGGAAGGACAAGGGCCCACCTGGATGCCCAAAAAGCCAGGGATTATGGACTGTCCTCTAAAGGTCAGCCTAGCTTAGATGAGAGAGGCTTAGTGTACACACTCTTGGGGTTGGATGGGCCCTGCAGAGGTCATCTTGGCCCTGCCAAGAAATTGGCCACTCTTTAGGGGAGGGATGGTGAGAGAATGAGGATGAGGCTAGGAACAAAGATGGACAGACATGGAGAGGGAGTATCTGGCTCCCAGACTGCCTGCGGTCCTTAATGAAAGCTCCGAATGCTGTGTATTTCCCCAGGTCGTGCGCAGGTTGGAGAAATGGTTCTCAAGTATTGCTAAAAGTATTTCAATCAGCCACTTAGGCCCTGGCTCACACAATAGATGGGCAGGCAGCAAGAGGGAGTTAAATGGAGCAATTCCTTTCGTTACTTGCCTCCTCTCCATCCTGCCCAGCTTCAGGAGGAGAGACCAGGATCGACCATTATTTTCTATTTTTCAGCCACAAGTAGATGAGCTTCTGAAAACCGAATCCCTCCTCCCCTTCCCTCCCTGCAAATGCAGTCTGGCACCTTCAGTTCAACCAAGACCTGGGGTGGAGGGAGGGGGGCATGTGGGCTCCCAGGCATCAATCAATACCAGGATGCCCGGCTTCAGAGCTCTTAAGTGATGGTTGATATGTTTGGCTTATTCCTGTCAGATCTCCAGGCTGAGAGATCAAAACAACAGGCTGTCGGGGCTGAATAATTTTTTCTGATCTCTCTGCCCAGCAACAAGGAGAACTGGGGACAGAGCTGGGCCTCTGGATCACAGTATCCCCATACTGAGACCTGGAAGAGAGACCCTTAGGGCTCATCTAACACAAATCACTCATTTCACAGATAAAGAAACTGAGTCCTAGGGAGGAGGTTCATAGATTTAGAGTTGGGAAGGCTCCCTGATTTTGAGCTAGAACATTAGAGGTTATTGAGTCTGACCCCTCCCCCACTTCCATTCCTCCTTCCCCCCACTTTACTGATGAAGAAGGCGAGTCGCTAAAGAGGTTCGGTGACTGACTTGCCCAGTGTCATATCTTAGAGGTTTCCTAATCCAACTCTCTCATTTTACATACACAGAAACTGAGTCCCAGGGAAGCTATAACTTGCCTACAGTCCCATAGGTAGTAAGGGCTCTCTGAGCCCAAAATTTACTCTTTCTATTACATGACGCTGTCTCATTCTATTTGTATACTTTGACATAGAAAGGGGTATGTAATTTGAGGGACACCAGGAAAGACTTAGTACCTCCAAAATCTTCTTCCATATCAGTTTCAGAGGCCACATTTCCCCCTCTACTTCCTTTGCCTCATGGTTGGGAAGACTTAAGTTCAAATCCCACATCAACACTTATTAACTGTCACCTTAGGCGTCTCTTAACCTCTTGGCCTCAGTTTTCTCATCTGTAAAATGAGGCAATTGGACTCAAGATCATCTAAGGTCCTGCCCAGCTCAAAATTCATGATACTATGATATTTCAAATAGAGACCATTTGTCATGAGCCCCATCTTATCCCCAGCTATAGATCTCAAAGTTCTGATATCTTCTAGCCATCAGGGCCTACTGTGGGCCGTTTATTCTCCCCTCCCTATAGCCACAGGATTTGTTACCTACAAGGGTTTATGTACCTCGGAGAACCCCACTTCTTCAGCATTTGGCTTTTAGCTTTCTCTGGTCCTCCTGTGGAATTTTGTGTGCCTTTTTCTGGGCCAAGGCTGTTAGTCCTATTCAAGAGGGAATGATGTGACCCAAGAGAGCCTCTCTTGTCTCTTTGTTCCCAGGAGAGCTGGGTAGAAAGGGGCCACTGTCTATGGGACGAATGGGAATTTGTCAAAGCAAATAACTCTAATATCCTCACTCTCCATCTCAGTCCTCCATACCTACTTACCACAAAGGAAAGAGATAGCTCCTTCTCAGTCTCTGACTCAGATAATGGATTGTAAGCTCCCTGAGGGCAGGGACTATCTTGGTTTTGTTTTCTTCCTCTTCCCCCCCCCCCATGCATTGGCACCTAGTAGGTGTTTTTTGATCCATTAAATTAATTCAGACATAAGAACATCTCTATGGGAGTGTAGGACCCACTGAATCCCTTCTTTATACCTCCAGTCTCCATTCACATCTGTATGGTGAAAATCATCTACCCAATTGACTAGCATTTATTTAGGGCTTATTATGTGTTGGGGACTGTGCTAGGGCATGCAATAAAACAACTAAGCCAGTCTCTGCCCACAAGGAGCTTATACTCTGATGAAATAAATAATGGGTATAAACACAGGCATAAACAAAATGTTTAAAAATCGATAGAAAGTAATCTTAGAAGAGGAAGGCACTAGCAGGTGGTGGTGGTGGGGATCAGGAATGTCTTCCTGTAGAAGGTGGGATTGGTTTTTGAAGAGGCAGAAGAACTAGAGGCCAAATTGCTGACATTCACTGGATTATGGAGAAAGCAAGAGAGTTCTAGAAAAATATCTTCTATTCCATTGACTACACTAAAGCCTTTGACTGTGTAGATCACCACAAATTATTGCGAGTCCTCAAAGAGCTGGGAGTATCAGATCATCTTACTTGTCTCCTGAGGAAGCTGAATGAGGGCCAAGCAACAACAGTTAGAACTGAACATGGAACAACTGATTGGTTTAAGATTGGGAAAAGTGCACGACAAGGCTGTAAACCTTAAATAAGTTACCTTATTTATTTAACTTATATACAGAATACATCATGTGAAATGCCAGGCTGGATGAATCAAAAGTCAGAATTAAGGGTGCCAGGAAAAATATATAAAAAAATACCGCTCTGTTGGCAGAAAGCAAAGAAGAATTAAGAAGACTCTTGATGAGGGTGAAAGAGGGGAGCGTATAAGCTGGCTTGAAGCTTAACATTAAACAACAGCAACAAATCCTAAGATCTTGGCAACCGGTCCCATCACTTCCTGGCAAATAGAGGGAGAAGAAATGGAAGCTGTATCAAATTTTATATTCGTGGGCTCAAAGATCAATATAGATGGTAACTAGATTCATGAAATTAAAAGACACTTGATCTTTAGAAGGAAAGCTATGGCAAATCTGGGCACAATACCAAAAGCAGAGACCTCACCTTGCTGACAAAGGTTCATGTTGTCAAAGCTATGGTTTTTCCAGTAGTGATGTATGGCTGTGAGAATTGGACTATAAGGAAAGCTGAATGAGGCAGAATTGACGCTTTCAAATTGTGGTGCTGGAGAAGACTTTTGAGAGTCCCTTGGACAACAAGGAGATCCAAAAATCAATACTTAAAGAAATTAATTCAGGTGATTCACTGGAAGGCCAAATACTGAAGCTTAAGCTTTTAAATACTTTGGCCACATAATGAGAAGACAGGACTCTGGAAAAGACCCTGATGTCGAGAAAGTTTAAAGGCAAAAGGAGAAGGGGATGGAAGAGGATGAAATAGTGTCATGGAAGCAACCAATATGAGCATTGTCAGACCTTGAGAGATTGTGGAGAATAGAAGGTCCTGGCGTGCTATTGTCTGTGGGGTTATGAAGAGTTGGACACAATGGAACAGCTGAACAACAACCACCACAGAAGGCGGGATTGAAGTTGAGTCTTGAAGGAAGCCTGAGATTCTAAGAGGCAGAGATGGAAAGGGAGAGCATTCTAGGAACGAGGTCCAGCCAGTGCAAAGGCCTGGAGCCTGGAGATTGGGTGTGTGTGTAAGGAGCAGTAAATAGGCCACCATGACTGGAGCGCAGGGGACCTAGAGGGGGGTAGGATGGAAGAAGACTGGAAAGGTAGGAAGGAGCCAGATTGAGAAGGCCTTTAAATGCCAGATAGATTAGTTTACCTCTAAAGGTAACAGGGAGCTGTTGGATGTCATCGAATAGGTGGAAGTGATGAGGGTGGGGGCAGTGATGTGGTTAGGTCTACCCTGTAGGTAAAAATGATCATTAAGAGAAACTGACAGTGATGAAGAGAGATGCTAGAAAAGGGAGCCTCCAATCTGAAAGGGGTGGAGGGGGACAGTGCTGGGAGGCAGTGAACCCCAATCTCATCTGCATCCAGGGGTGTGAGGATGTGTATAAGACAGCCGAGGCTTTCTCAGATGCCTCCACCTTCTTCTCCCGTAGCCTGGGGGTGTGTTCCTAACAACAGCCTGTAACACGTTGGACCCTGGGTAAATCCCCAGATTATAGGGTCATAGATTTAGAGACCACAGAGTCCAACCCACTCATTTTACATTTGGGGAAACTGAGGCAGGTAGCAGTTAGGTGACTTGCCCAGGGTCACACTGCTAGTAAGTGTATGAGATGGAATTTGAATGTAGATCTTCCTGACCCCCAGTCCTAACTCAGATCCAGGATTCCACACTGTCTCCTTATTATCTGACAGGTGACACAGTCTATGGTGTACTGGGCTTGGATTCAAGACACTTACTAGCTGTGTGACTCTGGGCAAGTCACTTCACTGATATCTGCCTCAGTTTCTTCATCTATAAATGATAATAATAACAGCACCTGTTTCCCAGGGTTGTTGTGATATTTTCTCCTCATAACTACCTCTGTGACATAGATACCAAAAGTATCATTAATGTGGTGGTGAGAGTCCAGACCTGAGTTTTATTATTGTGGGGGTGGCTGAGTATCATTACTGTGGGCATGGGAGTTCCAGCCCTGGATTTTATTATTGTGGGGGTGGGAGTGGGAATTCAGACCTGTGATTTTACTCCCTGAAGGAACTGCCTGTAAAGTCCATTCACCTGGGCAGATAGCCAACTCCTCTGTACCTAATAGCCTTAGGGTGCTGCCTATGGGCACTGAGAGGACCTCCCTAGGGTATCATAGTGGATGCATTAGAAGAGGGATTTGAGCCCGGGTCTTCCTGACTCCAGATCCAGCCCTGGACATATCTCCATTTGAATGACGAGAACATAGACTTAGAATGTTAAACCACATGTCCACAATCACATAATAAGGTCAGAGATGGGATTTAGAATGAGCCCAGGTCATGTCTATGTCCTTCTCTCCTTTCCCCCTCCATCAATGTGGCGTCTCTTCTAAGGCCCTGCCAGATGAGAGCTGAGTGCCAGGGGCCGGGTCAGCTAGGTGGGAGGATTCAGACTCTCCTTCTTGATCTCAAGTCCAGCATTTTCCCCACTTCCCCAGGACTCCACCCCCTCAGCCAAGCTCAGCTTCCACCTCCCAGGCCTTCCGGGCAGTGGAGTTGTCTCATAACATCCTTCGAACTTCAAAACTTTGGATATTAAAGAAGGCAAAGGAATGTTATTTGAGATGTCCGATGGCAATGAGATTGCGAGGAAAATGTACTTTTCTATCTCCCTGGATCAGTTTAAATCTCTGGGAATGAAAAAGCTAAAAAAATAACATATGTATATATTTCAAGAAGAAGCCCCAGGCCTGAGCTATCCACGTGGTGTTTGCTGGCCTTAGCAAGAGAGATTTTTTTTTCCTTCCTCAAGATGGATTACTAAGCCCTTCATATCACAGAGCAAGAGCGAGCATGGATCTGGGAACCTCTCAAACCTTCTAATGCACTGCTTCCATCATGCCCCTTCCACCGCTCACAAGTTTCTGATGGCTCCCCAGTGCCTATGGGAAATGGTCCAAATTTCTCCTCATTTGCCTCTGTTCAAGGAGCTCTGCCAACTGGCCCCAACCTCCACATGCTGTTTGATCCTCCCATCCTCCCCCAAATCAGCTCCCTGCTCCAGGTAGACTCCCCGACTTCTCATAACAGCCCTTTGCTTTGTCTTGAATCTGAACCTTTGGCCCTGATCTTTTATGGCTGAGCTTGAGGGGAAGCCTTTTCTGATCCCTTCTCTCCTCCAGTATCAGGTTCATAATTATCTATTTACAGGTGGCATTCTCCTTCCCCACTCTCACCCCCATGGAGACTGCTTCAGGGCAGAAACAGTTTTTAATTTTCTCTCTGTAACCCCATGTAACCATCAAGTGGTTTCTTAAACAGAACAGGTACTTAATAAATGCTAACTGGATTGCCTGGAATTTCTACTCCTCCTGGAGTAAGAACACTTGATTTAAGTCAGAAGATCTGAGTTAGAATCTTAAATTTGCCACTTCCTTGTTCTGGAACCTCCCCGAGGTCAGTCATACCTCTTTCTTGCCTGAGTTTGTTGTTGTTAGGTCATGTCCAACTCTTCATGGCAGCATTTGGGGTTTTCTTGGCAAAGCTATGGAGTGGTTTCCCGTTTCCTTCTCTAGTTCATTTTACAGACGAAGAAACTGAGACAAACAAGTTAAGTGACTTGACCAGGGTCACACCACTAGTAAGTGTCTGAATCTAGATTTGAACTCAGATCTTCCTGACTTCAAGACCAGCATTCTGTCCACTGAACCATCTAGCTGTCCCCCCTTGCCTCAGTTTCCTCCTCTTTAAATGAAAGCGAGGAAGGGACTATTTATCTTTTCTCGTGTCATGGATACCTCTTTGACAGGAAGCCCTTCCCAATCCCTGTTACTCTGAGCACTTTCCTTTCGTTGGTGATCTCCAAGTTATCTGGTCTGTGTCTTGTTTGTGCAAAGCTGTTTGCATGGTGTCTGCCCCATTGGACTGTGACCTCTCTGAGGGCATGGATGGTCTTTTGTCTTTCTTTGTTTCTCCAGCACTTAGTACAGCGCCTGGCACACAGTAGGTGCTTAATAAACGACTGACAGTCCGATGAAACCTATGGCCCCTTCTCAAAAAATTTCTTCAAGTAATTGAAGGAAAGGTAAATTTCACTAAGAAAGTTAGGTGAAAGTGAACCTGTGATTTTTTTCCCATCCAAGTTGACACAGATCCCTGTAGACTCTGGGTTAAAGGCCTTCTAGTCTAGAGGATCTCCAAGGCTCCTTCTAGCTCTAAAATGCCAAGCTCCCTCCTCCTGGTCTCTCCGAGCTCTGTGGGGTAGTGACTGGAGCCAGAGGACCTCGAGGGTTAAGTGACTTGCCCAGGGTCACACAGCTAGTAAGCGTCAAGTGTCTGAGACCAGATTTGAACTCAGGTCCTCCAGTGTTCTATCCACCTAGCTGCCCCCAAAGGGAAGCTCTTTGAGGCCAATGACTATGTCTTGTTCTCTATATTCCTTTCCTCCTCCACCAATATGGCCTCCAGATCTCCTGTGGGGTCTCTCCCAAGGCCCAAGGCAGCTGAGAGATGAATGCTCTGTCAGCAATCTGGGAATTAAGTGAATTAGGGTTAATTACAAGTTCTCCTTTCATGAGGCAAGCCCCATTTCCTGTTGGGAGGATGAGCTGTGGGATGCCAGAGTTGTGTGTGTAATCATTCATTTGCAGTGGCTCCCCTGCCGAGTCACACTGTCTGCAAGGGGCCTGGCCCCAGATACAGCCACTGAGAAGCCTCCCTCCCACTGAGAATACTCTCCTCTGAGATTCTCCCAGCTCCTCAGGGCCCCCAGCTGGGCAGCAAATCCTAGGATTCTTCTTCTGCAGGAAGCCCTTTCCCGTCCACCCCAGCTGCTAGGGCCTCCTTTCCTGACTGCTTGTGATGCCTTAGCATTCACTCCCTGTGGATTTACACTGCATCTATTGTTATATGAATTCGCCATCTCCTCCACTAGAATGTGAGCTCCTTGTGAGCAGGAGCTGTTTCTGTCTCTGTCCATGTATCCCCCTGCTCTAAGAACCGGGCCTTGGAGCATAGTAGGTGCTTAGTGAGATATTGTTCATCGATTGATTCTGAGCTGGAAGGACCTTAGAGATTTGGTGCAATGGCCTCATTTTACACATGAAGACACTGAAACCCGGGAGTCATTCACCCAAGGCCACACAAGTAGCCAGAGTCTGATCTGGGAACTAAACTCATGGCCTCCAAATCCAGGACTCTCTCCCTTCCACCATGGTGAGGCCTAAGCCCTACTGTGATAGCTGATCTCCCCTCTTGTACTGTAGGATCTATACTATCACCCTTTTTTCATGTGGCCAGGCTTTCCAGATAGCACCAGAGGCACCTGGGGGGAATTATGATTCTCTTCCATTTGACATAATTCCTTATTTAGTAACTTCCTCCAGAAATCAGTCAATCATACAGTCAACTTACCTTTATTAAGCATTTCTTATATGCCAGGAACTATACTTGGTGCTGGGGATACAGAGCCAGAAATGAAAGTCCCTTCCCTCAGGGAGCTTACGTTCTATCAGGGGAGACATGTACACAAATGTGTATACACAAAAGGAATAGTCATTTTTGAGAGATGAGAGCGTCTTGCTTTTCTATTAGTGTCCCTATCACTTAGTCCTGTGCTTTGCACATAGTAAGGGCTTAATAATCTTTTTTCATTCATTCATTCTATTTGGGGAGATAACATGTATGCACATCGGCTTATACAAAATAGATGTGTAAGCCGGCACCCTTACGTGTGCGAAATAAATCCAACATAAATTGAGAGGAGGCACTAACCATTAGGGGATCAATTAAGGCCTCCTGTACAAAGCAGAGCTTGAGCTGGGCTTTGAAGAAAATGAAGGAATGTAATCTAGGTATGGCAGAAAGCCTGTACAAAAGTGCAGAGGTAAGACATAGTATGTCATGTGAGAGAAGCAAAGGAGAAGGCAGTTTGGCTGGACCATGCCATGCACAAAGGAGATACATGCATAATAAGGCTGGAAAGAGAGACCAGAACTAAGATTTGAAGAACTTTAGATGCCAAACAGGTGTTTGCATTTGGTCCCAAAGTTAATGAGGAGCCATTGGCACTTATGGAGAAAGGGAGTGAAAGCAAAGTCTTCCTCTGATGTCCCATCATGGTATGGTGGTGACCTTGGGTTCTAGAAGCTTTCGAGAGTGGGTCCGAATGATTTTTAAAGGCTAAGAGTGTATTCTCAGCAACGTCCTGAAAGTCTGTCTGTTGTCTGAGAGTCAGCCTAACTAAACTGGGGGAAACTCATCCCCTTGTTGGTTATGGGGGATGAGGTGGAGAGGGTGATGCATTTTTGTCCACAATTTACCATTTGCAAAGGAATTTAATTCTAGAATTTGTTGAAGGATGACTCATAGTAGTGATAACTTTGTTCAGTCATGGTTGATTCTTAGCGAGGCCATTTGGGCTGTTCTTGGTAAAGAAACTGGAGTGGTTTGCCATTTCCTTCTCCAGCTCATTTTACAGATGAAGGACAGAGGCAAAGAGGGCTAAGTGACTTGCCCAGGGTCACCCAGCTAGGAAGTGGCTGAGGCCGGATTTGAACTTAAGAAGGGGCGTTTGCCTGACTCCAGTCTCAGCACTCTATGCACTATAGCGCCACCTTCTGGTAGCACAGATGACTACACTATGCTCTCTATTTTGTCCCACTATACCACTTCTAAGCCTCTGTCGGGGTGTGCTGGTATTCATTATCCAAGCTTTCTCCTTATCTATCGAATCTCAGAATTTCAGAGTTGAAAGCGTCCCCAGTGGCCAAGTAATTCAACCTGTAACTAAAAAATAGAATTCCTACTAAAACCCACCTGATACGTGGCTCTCAAGACTTTTCCTGAAGACTCCAATGCAAGGAAATACATGGCTTATCATTCCAGTTTTGGAGGGGCCCCATTGTTAGGAAATCTTCCGTTATGTTCAAAGCATAAACTTGGCCCTTTGAAATTCCCACCCCCTTGCCCTTCTGTATTGGGAATCAAGGTGGGCTCTTAGCACTTATTCAACCAGGCGCCCTTGAAGAGTTTGACCTTTGTTTCCTTGATTAAATTAGGAGTCCTTGATGACCTCCTTGCCTCAAGGGAAAGCCTAATGTACATGGGTTTGAGTGACATGTTTATGACATCGGAGGCTTTTAGACCATGTAGGCTTAAGTCATATTTTTGTGGCGATTTTAGGTCATGTGGGTGAGTCGCACGTGTGACTCATCTTTGACCCTGAACAAGAGATATAAACCCAGAGGTTGGCTTTCTCTTTTGGAGCTCTGAGCCACAGTAGGAGTGATGTGTGATTCTAGGCAAGCCGTTGTTATGAGCTCCCCAGCTTTGAAGAAAATCCAGATATTGATGCTTCTCTGGTAAGTGTATATTGTGATTTTGTCAGATAGAAATCTATCTGTTGATTTGTGTTTATTTGCTCTGAAGCTCAGGGTGCTGGCTTTTCCCCTTGAGCTGAGTGGATGATATTTGTATGTTGGATTAAAGTAAGATTGTTAACCCCTTAACATTGCTTTCCTTAGTAAAGCAGATCAAAAGAACTCGGGCTTATAGCGTTCTTGTTGTTGGGCTTGTGTTGGTTTTTCACCCCCACAGCAGCTGCTGGCCAAATTGTTGAAACCCTTTCGTTCAAATCTAACCCCTTGTCTTTAAATCCTCCACAGAGGGGCTGCCCAGGGAGGACAGGGAGGGCTTCCTCATGAAGCAGAATGGAAATGCCAGCTGGTATGACTTGGCTTTTCAGGTGGCCCTAGACTTTCCTTTCATCTCGATGGTTGCTGCTTGCTGGGAGGGATGATGCTTGAGGTGTGGTATCTAGTGTGATTTATTTTAGGCCTCTCCCCTGACTCCTGAGGGATGGCCCTGGGGTTGGAGATGGGGAGAGAGGAAGCCTCTGCCAGGACCCTCAGCCCCTTTCTAGCTCATTTCCCTGCTTTGTAACCTCAGGAGCAGGCCCTGCTCAGCCCAGCTGCCAGTCTCACTGTCACTGTCTTCTGGGGTTCCTTTGGAATCAGCAGTTGCTAAAGAGATTATCAGCTAGGTGGTGCAGAGTGCTGAGCCTGGAGTCAGGAAGACCTGAGTTCAAATCTGGCCTCAGATTCTAACTAGCTGTGTGACCCTGGGCAAGTCACTTTACCCTGTTTGCCTCAGTTTCCTCGAATGAAAAATGAGCTGGAGAAGGAAATGGCGAACCCCTCCAGTATCTTTGCCAACACAACCCAGATGGAGTCATGAAAAGCTGGACACAACTGAACAACCAAAAAGATATTATCTGAGAGGGAACCAGTGAGAGACTATTGGGAGTGGTGGAGACTGGGATAGAATTGTGATTCCGGAACTCCATCGCATGCAGGCAGCAGTGGGTAGAGCAGGAGAAAGGCTGGAACAGGAGTCTGGTGACCCAGGTTCAAGGCTGGCATTGATCTTGGGTGGGTCCTTTCACTGTGCTACAACTTGGGGCTCTCCAAAATGATGATATCTGTCCTTCCTTGCTGAAAATGACTTTATGCTGTGGTTTGTATCTATTCCTCTCTGTTCTCATCCCACCCCCTCCCCAGTAGAATATAAGCTCCCTGAGGGGCAGGGCCAGAAGTCTTATCTCTAGATGCCAACTCAGGTAGTACAGTTTTTGTTATACAGTAGGTGCTTAATAATTTTTTTACATTGAATTGAATATATCAGTCGCTTTCCAACCACAATCTGACTCTAGCTTCTCTTTCCTTTCATGCTCAGCATTTACTGGTCTCCCTGAGGTTTCTCATTCATATTGCTTCTTTGTGTGTGTATTCCGAAAGCATAGATCTGGCCATAACACTACACTGCTCATGAAGCGTCAGTGGCTCCCTGTGGTTGAGTCCATAAAAAGCTGGATGGGAGATGAAAATACCTGACCGCTCTCTGTGAGGTCCTATGCCCCAACTAGCATCATGAAGGGGCCACAGAGTAAGGGAGAAGTGGAAAGTGTGCTAACCTTAGAGGCAGGAGAACGTGGGTGTGAAAATGTTGACTCTAACACGAGCTGGGCGACCATGGACAGCCTGACTTGATTGAGTGACTGCCATGTGCCAGGTCCTAAGTGCTGGCGAAGTCATTTCTCTGAGACTTCTCAGTTTTCTCATCTGTAAAATGGAGATAATCTCCAAAGTACCTACCTCACAGGAGGTCCTATAAGGAAAGTGTTTTATAAAGCTCTCTTTACTGTGTGGACTGTCAGTTTCCTCAATTGTAAAATAATAACTAACATTTATATAGCTCTTACTATGAGCTCTATAATTATTATGTCGTTTGATATATACAACAGCTCCGGCAGGGAGGTGCTATTATTATCCTTACTTTTAAAGATGGGAAAACTGAGGCAGACTGAGGTTAAGTGACTTGTCATGGTGCCTTTTAGCTCTAAATCTATGAGCCTCTGATCATAACGAGATGTGAGCTGTTATTACTGTCCTTTGTGATGCTGCCTGCTCCCCGTCCTATGCCACTCCTTCTCCTCCTTCCCCCCTCACCTTCTATGGCTCCAGCTGCCTCGTGGTCTCTCTCCTTTTCCCATCAAGACCTGCCAAAAATGAATTCATTCCCACTGAGGGGAATGGGCTTCATTTCTACTTCTGGTTTCTGGAGGAGAAGGATAGGAAAGAGAATTAAGAAAAAAAGAATCATAGAGGTGATTTGGTGGAGAGGAGGGGAAGGAAGCTTGGTGAAGTGAGTCAGAGGCTAAATTTGGGGAGGAAAATTTGGGAGAGATGGAGGAACACATCTTCCTCTCCCATATTCTGGTCCAGATTCTGCACCTGGATTGAAAGGGGAACTGAGTCAAAGGCAATTGAAGAGGATATAAAAGGACCAAGGAGAATTAATGAATAAGACCGGAAGATCCATGAAGGAAAAGAGGAAGGCAGTTGTCAAAACAAGGCAGGTGAGAAAAGGGAAGGGGACACTTAGGAGCAGAAAATTGATAAAGTGGGTCTCTGGGTGTGTATTGAGGATACTCCAAGAGTTTGGCCTTTGTTTCCTTTGATTGATTCAGTGTCTTTGATTGAGTCTTACTAGGTGCTAAGCCCCAGTCCCAAACCCCTATCTGTTAGGTGCTAAGCCTATGTGGGTGTGAATTGGTAACTAAGGTGGGGCTCGAGGTAGGGGGCAATGAAGGGAAGTGCTAACACCAGAGCCAATCATAGGAGCCTAAGTTCTGGTCACTCAGATGATGGTTGATGATGTCTGAAACTCTATAAAAAGGGAGAACAGAGCTATTTGCTTAAGGCTCTCACTCCTGGAGGCATGGGACTCTGGGCAGCCGCTCTAAGGGCCTTCCAGCTGAACTCAGATGTTGATGGTTTTCTTGATAACTATGAATTGTATTTGGTCTGTTGATGTTTGTAATTTGTTTGTGTCTGCTCTGAAGTTCAGGGTGCCGGCTTTTTCCCCTGAACTAAGTGAATGATATTTGTGTGTTCGATTAGATTGATATCGTTAAACCCTTAACGTTGCTTTCCTTAGTAAAGCAGATCAAAAGAACCTGAGGTTGCAGCATTCTGTGAGCTGGTTGTTATTGGTTTTACACCCCCCACAGCAGGTGCTAGCTGGATTGTTGAAACAGGACGGGGCAAATTGGTGAAACCAAACCAAGGGAGGAGTCAGAATTGTGATTAAGGAAAGAAAGAGGAGTGGTGTGGTCAAGTTACTAACTGGATGTAACCATTTTAACCTGCTTTGGCCTCTCTAGACCACCATTACTCAACTGCCTTCTCACCATGGAGCACTGCACCGCTATCCCAGAGTTCCCTTTTATGTGTTGTCATCCCTTTTAGAATGGAAGCACCCTGAGGGCGGGGACTGTCTTTTTGCTAGTATTTATACCTACAGTGCTTGGCACATAGCAAGCACTAAAAAAAAAAAATTGCCTGCCTGATTAAACGTAAATTCCCACAAGTCATTAAAGAACAAGGCAAAACAACCAAGGCTGAACATCTCCATTACAGAGATTAGAAGGCATTACACATTGCCTTGCATGGAGTGGGTAAAGTTGATATTTCTTCCTCTGTAACTAAGTAAGTGAGTGAGTGTTATAAAGCGTAGACTCGTCTTCCTAGAGGAGAAAGTGAAGAGCCTCCAAGAGCAGTCTCAATGCACTTTAGTTTCTTAAGGAGAATGAAGTGTTCCTGAAGAAAACAAGATTGAGGCTTCAATGGTGGTGGTGGGGGCAGGGTGGAGAGAAAGATCTGCAGTGGAGGATGGAAAGCTTGACCCTTGGATGTTGGATAGTGAAAGAATCTTTACACAGGGGAAAGAGGAAAGGGAAAAGTGCATCATATGGTTAGAGCTTAAGATCTTGAAGAGACTTTCCCAGATGCTCTCAGGAGCAGGAAGAAACTGTTCATTCTTCAAATAATGACACAGTAGAATCTTAGTCATGAGGCAGCTACATGGTACCATAGCACGTAGAGGGCTGGACCTAAAGTCAGGAAGACTCATCTTCCTGAGTTCAAATCTTGCCTCTGACATTAGCTGTGCGATCCTGGGCAAGTCACTTAACCTGTTTGCCTCAGTTTCCAGTAAAATGAACTGGAGAAGGAAATGGCAAACTACTCCAGTATCTTTGCAAAGAAAACCCCAAGTGGGGTTACAAAGATGAGTGAACAGCAAGTCATAGAAACTATTAGGAGAGATCATTCAGTAAGGGTCAGAAGAAAAATGGGAGGGTGGTTGTTGTTCAGCCTTGTCCGATTTTTGTGACTCCTTTTGAAGTTTTCTTGGCAAAGGTGGTTTGGCATTTCCTTCTTCAACTCATTTTACAGATGAGGAAACGGAGGCAAACAGGGTTAAGTAGCTTGCCCAGAATCACACAGCTAGTAAGCATCTAAGGCCAGATTTGAATTCAGGAAGATGAGTCTTCCTGACTCCTGGTGCTCTGTGCAATGTGGTGCCGACTAGCTCCTCCAGAAAAGGAGTAGTAGCTGGTGATTCCATGCTCAGGATCACATCTGGTACCTCAGGGGTATTTGTTGACCTCATAACAAAGGAGAAGTCTATTGACTTCCCAGGGCATATAATTAAGTCGCTGTAGAGAACTTCTCAACACTTACCAGCACAGGTCCTCTTCTGGTAATTCACATGAGAAGTACGAATGATGCTCCCAGAAGGAACCCCGAAAGTATTGTCATTAATTTTCAAGTCTTAGCTAATAAATTGAAGATCCTAGGGACACACGTTGTGTTTTCTTCATTATATCTCATTGAAGGTAACAGATGCAGAAGAAAAAAATGAATCTATGAAGTGAACAGTTGACTAAGAAAGAGGTTCCCATGTGAGAATGGGATTTGGATTTCTGGACCATGACTTTAAATAGAAAGGTGACTGTTTCTGGCCAGAGTTGGAGTATATATAACAAAGGATGGTAAGAATGTATTTCCTGGATGTCTGACAAATCTGAGGCAAAAAGACTTTAGACTACAAAGGAAGGGGAAGGTAGTAGACTGCCTGTGTATATTTCCTAAGCTAAATACCATAAACAGGGGCAACAATGAAGAAAGAAGAACACCTAAAAGTTCCAAACAAAAATCAAGAAAGGAACCAGTGGCAAAACCAGTGGTGTCAATCATCTTTAGACAAATTCCCAAAGTTTAGGCAATAAACAAAAGGTCCTAAAACAAGGAGACAATTTTGACCTCATAGTATCACTGAAAGTTGGTGGGGTAAAAGTCATAATTGGACTTTAGCTCTTGATGGAGAATTACTTCACTGAAGAGAAACAGGATTAGTAAAAAGTGAAGGGGTAGGTAGCCTTGTATATTGAGATGTTATATTTATGTGAGGAAATACAGGAATCAGAGGGAAAAAGGATGACAGAGAGTATTTGGATGAAGGTCAAAGGAGAGAGAAAGAGATAGGATTTTAATTATTGGAGTACCACAGACCACCTGGACAGAAAGAAGAACTAGATGAGGAGTCTGGCATACAGGCACATAGTTTGACAAGGATCTTCAGTTATTTAGAAATCTGCTGGATATTTTTCTCTGCTTCAAATAGAGCTATGGATAACTTCTGGACTTGCCTTAATGATAATTTCATCCTTCCAAATGTGGAGAAACCAACAAGGAGTACTTATTTCTCGATCTGATTCTCGCTAACACTGAGGAGCTGTTTTCTGGGATGGAAATGATGGGAACTCTGGAGAGAAGCAACCACTCCCCCTTAAGATTTGTGATAGAGGTGTGGAAATCCAGGCTCTTTCTGGAACATACATGTATTTTGGGAAAACAGATTTTAAAAGGTTTGAAAGGAAAGAGAGGTAGGATCCCGTGGACTAAAATTCTACAGGGGAAGTCAGCCCAAGAATGATGAAAGATGCTCATCAATAAATTCTGAGGATGCAAAGGGAAATAACTCCAGTGGGGGGGGAGGGGATGAGATGAGATTTATCTGAAGAGACTGATGTGGATGCAAAGGGTACCTATCAATCAATTGATGAATAGGAATGTGTCGGTTGAGGGGATGACAACCTGTTGGGTGTGTCATATTGTGTTTATAGTGGACTGGATGGTCTATGGGGTCCTTTCCATCTCTCAAATTCTATGTTTTCCCTCCTTTCCTCCTTCTGTGACACACCAACATGAGGTAGTGGAAGGATGCTGCTGCAGTCAGCCTCAACTGAAAGCCTATCTTTAAATTTTCAGTGTGAGCATTTACACTTTGGAAATTAGCAAATGCTACAAATCAGGGCTCGATTTATGGTTTTGTTGATTGCCTAGATTTTAGAAAGTGATGGAGAAAATATTGAGTGCAAATTAAATTCAAAAATGTGTCCCACATGCATCCCCTCTTCCCCCACAAGTCCAATGTTAAGCACTTACCAGCACACCCCTACCTGGAACCCAAGTCAGGAGCTTTGGGTCCTACTTCCACTGATGAGAATTCTGATCTTTGGCAAGTCAAGGCCACAATTTCCGCATTTACCAAATTGGAGATTGTAGAAGACTTTGTCTCCAACCCCCAGGGTGAAATAAGGAGAAAATTGTGAGTATACATGCAAGAGGAAGGTAATTTTTGTTTTATAATTTACAAAGCTCTTCCTTCCTTACCACCACCACCACCACCTCCTTCTCTTCTTCCTCCTCCTCCTTCTAGTTTTTCTAATTCTTGTTTCTGTTCTTCCTCTTCTTCCTCCTCCTCCTCCTCCTCCTCTTCTTGTTCCTCCTCCTCCTTCTTCTAGTTCTTCCTCCTTCTCTTCTTCCTCTTCCTCCTCCTCTTCTTCTTGTTCCTCCTCCTTCTCTTCTTCTTCCTCTTCTTCCTTCTCTTCTTCCTCCTCCTCCTTCTCTTATTTTCCTTCCTTCCTTCTTTCCTTCCTTCCTTCCTTCCTTCCTTCCTTCCTTCCTTCCTTCCTTCCTTCCTTCCTTCCTTCCTTCCTTCCTTCCTTCCTTCCTTCTTTCCTGCCTTCTTTCTTTCTTTCCTTCCTTCCTTCCTTCCTTCCTTCCTTCCTTCCTTCCTTCCTTCCTTCCTTCCTTCCTTCCTTCCTTCCTTCCTTCCTTCCTTCCTCTTCATCCTTTTTCTTCCTCTCCATCTCTCTCTGGATCTGTCTGTTTCTTCCCCCCCTCTCCCATTCTTTCTTCTCTTTCCTTTTCATCTTTACATCTGAATTGGGGACTGTTAAGCTACAGGACCTGATGTCACACAAACTCACTAAGACCTGGGAGAACTATTGATTTGTAATTTAATTCCATCCTCTTTGCTGGAATGTATGTTTACCTGTATTTTAGGCTTCATGTTAAAAATTATATTCTCAATTTATAGAAGTTTCTTTGGACAGATTTACATGTTTATATTGAGCTAGCGATGTCTTCTGTAGGTCCATGTGCTTGTCAGTCTGACCCATAAACCATCCTTGACTTTTCAAGCCTTGTATACAGGTTTCTTTTCAAGTCACTGTACCAGAATATTCTTTTGACTGAATACAAAAGGTACCTGGCTGAGCTGTCTGGGAAGGGAGATTAACTTGAACTTTGGACTCCTTCCTCTAGTAAAATGGTTGAATTAAATCATCTTGAAGTTTCCTGCCAGCTCTTAAATTCTATGATCATGGATTCAAATGATTTCTTTTCCAGGGAAATTGACCTCTTTATTTTTTTTTTAAAGACAGTGTCTCCTTTTTTTTTGCCCAGACTGGAAGTGCAGGGCTAACTCATGGCCTGATCTCACTCTGATTTGATTAGCAAAAGAGCTTTAATCTGCTCCATTTCTGACCTGGGCTGGTTTCCCTCTCTTCAGTCAACCTGGTGGCCCCTGCTCACAGGGACTCACCTTATCAATGTTGAACTTACCAGGGACACAGGATCACCCTAGCCCAATGCATCTCAAAACTCCTGAGCTCAAGTAATCCACTATTCTCAGACAACCTCATAGCAGGAATCGCAGACATGCCTTGCCATGCCCAGAAGAAAACTGGCATTTTAATAGAAGTAGTATGGGATAGTGGGAAGAGCCCTGGATTTATCTTTTAAAGATCTGGGGTCATCTGGTCCTGATGTTGTTGCCTGTGAATGCTGCTACATCGCTTGAATCCTTCAATTCTTAAAAATAAATGTGAATTAGTATCTTTTGTTTTTATATCACTGACATTTCTCACTATATCTCCCAGAGACCCATCCCTTATAGCAGAAGACATCTAGGTGGAAATATACAATAGGTATTTGGTGATATGGGACTAGAGTTCAGGAGAGAGACTAGGACTGGATATGTAGATCTGGGCTTCCTCTGCATAGAGACCATAGTTGAACTCATGAGCAGCTGTGGTGGCAGGGCCTAGAGCGCTGGGCCTGGCATCAGGAAGACCTGAGTTCAAATTTGGCCTCAGATATTTACTAGTGGTGTGACTCTGGCAAGTCATTTAACCTCTTTGCCTGCCTCAGTTTCCTCAACCGTAAAATAGGGATGATAATAAGATCTCTCTATATGTTACGAGGACCAATTGATAAAACATTTGTAAAGAGCTTAGCACGGTGCCTGGCACATGTGTTCAGTCATTTTTCAGTCATGTCCAGCTCTTCGTGGCTCCATCTGGGTTGTCTTGGCAAAGATACTGGAGTGGTTTGCCATTTCCTTCTCCATTCTGTCCTTCCCTTTTATGTCCTTCGTTCTCTTACCCCTCCCTCCCTACCTCCCTCCCTACCTCCCTTCCTTCCTTCCTTCCTTCCTTCCTTCCTTCCTTCCTTCCTTCCTTCCTTCCTTCCTTCGTTCTTTCCTCCCTCCCTCCATCATCAAAGCCATTGGTTCTCATGATTAAGAGACCGCTGGTAATTTTGGAGACAGAAGTTTCAGTAGGCTAGAGGTCAGAAGTCAAGATTCAAGGGGTTGAGAAATGAATGAAAGGTGAGGAAACAGACAGCTCTTCCCAAGAGTTTGGTTATGAAAGGGAGGGGAGATACTTGGGCCATGTTGGGTGGAGTTCTAGATGGGCTGGAGAGGAAATGGAGCAGGGAGGGAGGACGTCCCTGCGTCTCCATCACCTTTAACACCTTCACAGGGGCAGAACCTCAGCTTTGGTGGGGGTGGGGCAGATGTCCTGTATCCAAGACTTCTTTCTGGCTGAATGCCGCCTTCTACTCTCTTTTGTTAGCCCCCAAAGCTCTTCATTCCGGAATCTTGCTTCTGATTGCATTCTGCTACTCTTGGGAACTGCCTTTCATCTTTTGTCTAGCCTCATTATGCAAAGCAACTCTTTCTGCATTATACAAAAGACACTGTAACAACAAGCCTGCCAGGTGATGAAGGCTCCCATTTTTCGGAATGGATTCTAAGTGCATCTGTCTGTTTTTATCTTCAGGTGGGGCAGTTTAAATTCAAAACCTCCTACCTGCTCTAAAGGAAATTGATGTCACAGCTAATGGGATACCAGCCCTTAAGAAGAATACACACTTAAAACAGTTAACGGCTATCCTCCCCTCCATTTGGAATTGTCTGTCTACCTGGGGATTTCTGGAAGCTGAAGGGCATGGAGAAGCTAGGTATGTCTGGACGGGGCTGCCAGTCCCTTCAGTGAGGGGATCTCAAATCCGAATGTTTGGTTTAAGGATGTCACTTCGAGGGCTGGCCCCAAGTTAATGAACTGTATCTTCCTTCTTTCCCAATTCCACCTTCCTCTCCCACACCCTTCCCCCAATCTGGATGGGAAGTAAACTGATACTTATTCACGCAACTCCCCTTGGGAGTATTTATCTTAAGAGAAGAGATGTTAATAGTGAAATTTCAGACACTGGGATAGAGGGAGTGAAGGAGATGGATTTTTTTTTTTTTTTGCTGGGAGAGAGCATTCACGTGTCTTACTCACAGTTGTAGGATCTCAGGATCAGTTAGATGTTAGAAGTAAAAACGTCCTTAGAAATTGTCCCTTATCCAACCCCTCCCTGCTCTTTCCCCTCCATTTTTAAAAACTACAAAGGAGGAAAATGAGGCTCAAATGACTTGTTTAGGGTTACTTATGCAGATAGTAGGACCACAGATTTAGGACTGACAGGGAAATAGTTATTCATCTAGTCCAACCTCCTCTTTTTTTTAACAGATAAGTAAACTGAGCCCCAAAGTGGTTGAACAACTACTAGTAAAACTGGGCTTAAAAGAAGGGGCGATGGTATATTTCTTGACTCTACTATTTGGAGTCCAAATCCTGGGCTCTTTCCATAGCTGTGAGGAGTCCTCTATTGGCTGGTTTTCAGGTGGGAGGAGCTAGATTTCCAAGAGTGGGACTGGATCCTGGCCTAAACCCTGCTTCTGGTCTCTTGGGAAGTGGCTGCAGTGATGGGGAGAGAAGGACCACAAGTCATGCAGATCATAGATGAAGAGCTGAAAGGGACCTCAGAGATCATGTGGGTCCAATCTCCCTATTTCACAGGTGGAGAAACTAAGATCCAGAGAGGTCACTTGCCCATCTGCAAAGCTGACTCTAAGTCACGAGCTTTTGCTACTGGGTCATAATCACTTGTGGATGCCTTCCTAGGGACTCTTTAGTCTCTGTAATTAGCACCATGGTAGGTGTGCCTGTTTTCCTCACAGAGAGGATTATTCTTTCTCCCTGTGATGGTCCCCTTTCCCATCTCTGGTGCTGTGCTGTAATGGGAACAGACCAGCCTTGGGCATCTGGGCACCTGGGTCGTATACTCTTCTCAGCCTTCTAAAGCGCTCTGTGTGGGGGATTTGGACTACCAGGTTTCTTGGGGTCCCTGCAATCCTGTCTATGGACTGAGAAGAGATGCCTACCTGGAAGGTCCGGACTTGCCTTTGGCCTAGTAGAGGCTCCCTGGGAAAGCCTCACTTTCCAAGATTCTTTCCCCACCCCCCAGCCCAATGCCAGAAATTCTACCATTAGAACATTTATTCTTGCCCTTCTAAGTTCCTATTAGATACAAAACTCCCTGGTTTTGCACATTTAGTCCTTCTGGTCTCAGAGTCAAAGAAAAATTTCACCTATTTTACTTGGGGCCTGGTCCTGTTAGAGCCATCGCTGAATAAACTTCTGCTGATTTACTTCACTTCATTTCTTTTACCTCACTTCACTTCATTTTTTCACCTCTGCATTCCATTTCTTCACTTCATTCCTTTACCTCATTTCTTCATTCTACTCTACTTCATTCCACTTCACTTCTCCTCACTTCATCTTACTCCTTTTCACTCTAATAAGTACTTATTCGGCACCTTTTATTTGCTAAGAATTTCACTATGCACTAGAAATACATATAATCCCTGACCTCAAGGAGGAAGGGGAGGGAGGGAACAAGTATTTATTAAGTACCTACTATGTACCAGGCAATGTGTTAAGGAGTTTACAAATATTATCTTACCTGAGGTTATATGGGGGAGGGGGTATGGACACAGATAAACAAATATAGAATATATACAAAATCAATACAAAGTCATTTTGGTGGAAGGCAGAAGGAGTTTGGGGATCAGGAAAGGGTTTGTGGAGTAGACAGCACAGGTGTTGAACTTTGAATAGGGCTGGGAGGATTCCAAGGTGACCAAGAGGTAAGGAAGGAAAGCATTATTGTGCAAAGGCTTGGAAGTGAGAGTGTTGTGCCAGTTTATTCCCTCCATGGATGTTGCCTAAGTAGATGGGTTGAAAGAAGGTCACCTTTCTAGGACTCTGGCTATGTCTGCCTCTATGTTCCTCTCCCAACTCCTTCACCAAACATTAAGACATCAGTGAAAGACAAGTCCACAGGACTCTGGGAGCTCCTGCCCGGCAGATGAATGGCAGGGTGGTGGGTCTCTGTGGGGAGGGAGAGAACTGGACAATAGATGACTCTATTAAGCTCAGTTCTTAATAAGGTGCTGATATTTCATGAAGTTCTGTTTTGCTCGATCAATAATAGCCAATTTCAGGCAGTGGCATGTCAGCGGCATGAAAACGCAGGCCTTGAAGGGATGTGGGAGTGCAGCCAGCTCCCTAGAACACTGAGATGGGGCCCCAGTTCTGGGTTCCCAGTGCCCTCATTGTCAGCTCCTGGCTAGCTATGGCCTCCTTCCACAGGCGTTCCAAATGGGCAGTGCATTAACCCTTTAGGCCTCCTTGAACTACTGGTCAGCCATCCCTGAGTGGGACATCCTATAGATGCGCAGCTGAATTTCTGAGAGCACCATAAGGTCTTCCCATTTGTTCCAAATGTAGCTCTTGCCAACTAACGTGTTTCAACAATCCAGCTAGCAGCTGTTGTTGGGGTGTAAGACCAACTCAAATCCAGCAACAAGAGTGCTACAAGCACACTGCAAAAGCACAGGTTCTTTTGATCTGCTTAACTAAGGAAAGCTATGTTAAGGGGTTGACAAGCTTACTTTAATTCAGCATACAAATATCATTCACTTAGTTCAGGTGAAAAAACCAGCACCCTGAACTTCAGAACAAAATACAAACAAAGTACAAACATCAAAAGACAGACCTTGTCTGATTCAAATCCCAATACAATTCATAGTTACCAGCATCTGAGTTCAGCCCGGGAGCTCGTAACAAGGGCTGGCCCAGAGTCACGTGTGCCACCACTGCTGTGGGTAAGAGCTCCAAAGAAGAGGAAACCAACCCCTGGTTTTATATCTTTTTCAGGATCAGGGATGAGTCACACATGCAACTCACCCACGTGACCTAAAATTGTCACAAAGAGGCAACAAACCTGCGTGGTCTAAGAGCCTCTGAGGTCCCAAACCTATCACTCAAACTCATGTGTAAATTAGGCCCTCCCTTAGTTAGCCCCACCTGGGGCCCCACCTTGGTTACCACGTCACACCCACATAGGTTTAGCACCTAATAGGGGTTTGGGCCTGGGGCTTAGGACCTAGTAAGGCTCAATGAAATAACCTGAATTACTCAAAGGAAACAAAAGCCAACTAAGTGCTAAGAGCTCATTTTGCTTACCAGCACACAATGATGGCCCCTTTCTACCTTTCCAGGCTTCTTATATATTTGCCCCCTGTGCATACACTATGATCAAGAGACATTGACCTTCCTGCTGTTCTTTGGGCATTGCACTCAGCTCCCCATGCTCTCCTCCATACCTGGAGCTCTCTTCCTCCTCACCTCCAGCTTCTCCCTCCTGGAAGACTCAGCTCAAATCCCACCTTCTGCTAGAGGCCTTTTGTGGTCTCCTTTCCTGTGGGATGACTCCCATTTACACCATCTTTATACTGCGTATATGTAGTTGTTTGCATGTTTCTCCCCTATTAGACAGACTAGGAGCCCCATGAAGTCAGCAACTTCCTTTTCCTTTCTTTGTCTGTCTGTCTAGTGGTTAGTATAGTGCTTGGCACTTAGTAGGTGCTTAATAAATGCTTGTTGACTTGAATCCTATCTATCTCCAGACCTGAGCCTCAGATCCACTTCTGTTGGTGTCTCCAGAACTTTTCCACTGGAATGTCCCACCACCACCATCACCACCACCACCACCTTACACTCAACAGGTCTCAAACTGGAGCTTATTATGATTCTCCTAACTCTGCTCTTCCTTGTGACTTTAGCATTTCTGTACTCCCACCATTCGCCCCATTCAATTCACTTAACCAAACTTAATTAGGCTCCGACTACGTGCAAGCTGCTGTTACTTGGCACTAGTGATACCCAAACGAAAACCGAATAGTCAAAGAGTTTGCTTCCATTCCAGCCAACTCCCCAGGTTTTCAATCTTGGGGTTGTCTTTGACTCTTCTCTCTCCTCATTTCTCATTTCCAATCAATTATAATTACTGTTTCCACAGTATCTTTCCCATCTGTTCTCTCATAATAGTAACAATAGCTAACACTGATAGAATGCTCTAAGGCTTGCAAAGCACTTTACATGTATGATCTCATCTGATCGTCACAACAATCATGCGAGGTAAGTACCTCTATAAATCTCCTTTAACAGATGGGGAAACTGAGGTTCTCTTCCCAGTGCCATTACCCCTATACAGGTTTAATTATGACTTGACCTCAATTATTGCTATAGGTTTTCTATTGCTATTCTCTCCCTTCTCCAATCCTTCCTTCATGGTTCTGTCCCCCCAAAAAATCTTTTAAAACTTGGACTCAAAAGACCACATCCAAGGACCTAGAAGGCCACATGTGGCTCAAGGTCACATCGCACCTCTGCTCAAACATTTTTAGTGGCTCCCTATTTTCACATTCCTTTGTAGAGTGTTTGGGGCTCTCTGCTGTCTTGGGCCAGGCCTATCTCCTATTCTTTGCTGTGGACAAACTAGTCAATTCTCTGGCCTGGGTGCCCATTCACTGTCCCACTTGGACAACATCATTCAAGATGCCCCCTGTGCTTTTGTACAGGTTGTCCCCTCTCTACCTCCTGAAGTGCCTGGAATTCTCTCTCTCCTCACTCACTTTGGCCATTTAAAATCGCTAACTCAGCTCACATTGGAGACCTTTCGTAATCTCCTTAATGGTTAAAGCTTATGCCATCCTCCTCCAAGGTCGACATCTATCAGTCTGTTTATTCATTGTTCTTCCCACAGTAGACTGTACATTCTTTGGAGGCAGAGACCACCATTCTTTCTGTCTTTGCGTCCCCAATATCTAACATAAGGCCTGGCTAAAAGTTGTTGCTTCGTAAGCGCACTTGAAATACACACTCTTCTCACCACTTCCTCTTCAATCCCAGAATTTCCTTCAAAGCTTAGCTGTGAATAAAATGCCAGTGTCCCTGGGAGGGGAAACCTGTTAATTTATTAACACCTCACTGTGTGAGCAAATTTCTTGGAGAAAGGGCCCTTGGTTCCTTTAAAGGAAGAGTGTGGCAGCTGTGGGTAGAAGACAAGCTTGACCAATCTCATAATTTTGCCAATACCCAACAATGCTAGGTGTTGAAAGGAAAACAAGAGGAGATTCCTGCCCTCTAAGTGCTTACACTCTATTGGAGGAGATAAGATATATGTGAGGAAAACACATGCGAGTTCAGATTCCTGGCATCAGAAAAGTTTTGAATCTGATGAGAAACTAGCCACCCTCTCCTCACAGGGGCCAAGCCTTAGGGCTGAGTTCCCCAGGGAAAAGGGGAGGAGGTTCAAATCTCTGCTCAAACCTGCCTCTAAACATGACTTCTTATCTTTTACATTTCTTAACAGAGCTAGAAAATGAAGCATCTGCCATGTTCCCTCCTCTTTCCCTCCCGCCCTGCTAAATCTCCCCAAATACCATGTTGCCAGTGACAGGGAACACTAGCAGAGAGCTGGGAAATGTCAGTGTGTCCCCTGCTCCCAAGCACCAGGCAGGACGATGCTTTGGAAGGCTGAGAGCCAGCACAGCCAATTAAGCATGAATCCTTAATTGGTCATTAATGTCTGCCTAATTACTCAGAGGAATATCGCCTTGAGGAGTCCTTGCTGTGAGATTGGGCACCCCCCCCCCCAGAATTCTGGCCTTCTACACCCACTGGATGAAGTAAAGACATTGAAATGACTCAGGTGTCAGTGGTGGCCTGAGCTGGGAAGGAAGGAGGAACATCAGTCTCCTTCCTCCCCTCCTTCCCTCTTCTAGGCTGAAATTGTAACTCTTCCTGGATCTTTCGGATGCCAGAAGAACCAGGAACCTGGGAAGGATAACACCTTCACTATCAAGTAACACCTTAGCCATCTGTAAGTTCACCAAATCACCTTCCCACTCTTATAGGGAGCTGAAAGCAGGAAGAAGACACAGGATATTAATGGGAGGTCATGGCTGTAGAGTGCTTTACCGATTGCAGAAAGCTCTAAATACAGCCTGGGATAATGGAAAGATAGCTGACTTTGGAGTCAGAAGACCCTGTTTCAAATCTCAGCTATAGCTGCGTGACCTTGGGCAAATTGCTTAAACATTCTGGGCTGCAATTTCATCAGTTGGAAAATGGGGGGAGGGTAGGTTGGCCCAGTCTTCTTACACCTTATTCTTCTCTATGTAGACTTGGATCCAGTGACACTGGCCTCTTGGCTGTTCCATGAACGAGACACTTTGTGTCTTGACTCTGGGCATTTTCTCTGGCTATCCCCCATATCTGGAATGTTCTCCCTCTTCAGATCTACCTCTTATTTTCTGTGGTTTTCTTTAAGTCCCAGCTAAAATCCTATCTTTTACAGGAAGCCTGTCCCATCTCCCTTAATTCTTTCAGTCATATCCGACTCTTTGTGACCCCATTTGGGTATTTTCTTGGCAAAGCGAAGTGGTTTGTCATTTCCTTCTCTAGCTCATTTTACAGATAAGGAAACTGAGGCAAATGGGGCGGAGTGACTTGCCCAAGGTCACACATCTAGGAAGTATCTGAGGCCAAATTTGAACTCAGGAAGATGAGTCTTCCTAATTCCAGGCCCATTTATTTACTTATTTATGCATATTTTGTATCTTCCACCTAATAAAATAAAATTAGGGCAAGGACAGTTTCATTTTTGTCTTTGTATCTCCAGCAGTGCTTAATGAGTGGTTATTGAATTGATTTGAATGGCCACTTCTCTTTGCAAATGCTCACAAGGACCCATTTAATAATGTACTCTGGAGTTTCACCAAGATCTGGAGTTAAGCTGATTCCCTACCCTTTGCCTCTTTTGTATGCTACCTTTAATCACTCTTATTCAAGTGGAGGTTGCATCTCCTATTATCCTGTGAAGTCCTTGAGGGAGAGACATTTATTTTTCATTTTTGTAATCCCAGCACTTAAGATGATGCCTTGCACATTTTTGTTGTCATTCAGTTGTTTCAATTGTGTCTTCCTCTTCGTTACCCCATTTGGGGTTTTCTTGGCAGAGATACTGGACTGGTTTGCCATTTCCTTCTCCAGCTTATTTTACAGATGAAGAAACTGAGGCAAACTGTGAAGTGACTTAAGGATCTGAAGCCAGATTTGAACTCAGGAAGGTGAGTCTTCCTGACTGCAGACCTGGCATTCTATCCACTGTGCCACCTATTAATGTGCCTTCTGTTAATTATTTATCCTGTTCTGTTATTTATTTGTTTCCATGTTGTCTTCCCCATTAGACTGTAAGCTCCTTGAGGGCAGGGACTGTCTTTTGCCTCTTTTTGTATCCCTAGTGTTTCACACAGTGCCTGACAAACAGTAAATGTTTATCGATTAATTGGTGTCCTCCAAGGTCCAGTATCTTTCCCAAGAAAACCCCAAATGGAATCTCCTTTCATCTGCTCATCATTCCTATTATTTTCTCAA
The DNA here is from genome assembly GCA_028646595.1 of Phalanger gymnotis. Lineage (NCBI taxonomy): Eukaryota > Metazoa > Chordata > Mammalia > Diprotodontia > Phalangeridae > Phalanger > Phalanger gymnotis. Next base: position 763,870,299 of record CM053622.1, read on the forward strand.
CAACACTATGAGATAAATACTATAGGAAATATTATCAGTCCTACTCTGCAAATGAAAAATTGAGATTCAGAGAGTGACTTGCTCGTGGTCACATAGAATCATAGGTGGGTTTGAACCCAGTTCTTTCTGATTCCAAATTAGGCATTCTTTCTATTATATCATGTGAGGGCTTAGAGAGGGAAAGACGGAGGAAAGATGGAAGAAAGATGGACATCCCCAAAGGTAAATCATCCACTTTCCCGATTTTTTGGTACATGAACTCAGCCTAGGCCATAGAAGAAGCACTGACTGCTACCAGCTTCTTCTCTTCTTCCTACTGTCCCCCTTCCTTTGGCAGTCTGGACTTCCACAAGCAGATGGGGCGGAGAAAATCAGGTATGCGCTCTGAGATTGAGTAAAGATGTGAGAACAACTGGCGTGTATCATAATCAGAGTTCCTCCTGACCTAAATAGTCACGATATTTATATATTTAGGTTTGTTGCTTCTTCTTCTTCTTTTCCTCCTCTTCCTCCTCCTCCTCCAACTCCTCCTCCTCTTTCTTCTCTTCCTCCTCTCCTCCTTTTCTTCCTGCTCTTCTTCTTTCTTCTCCTCCTCCTTCTCCTTTTCCTCTTCTTCCTCTTCTATCTGTGATTTCATTGGTTGGGGAACTCCTAGCATGGAAACTCCCTCTACTTATGCAGATGGGCAATTTCTCAATACTAACCTAGAGTTTCAGGTTGTAAAATTTAGAGGTTTGCTTGGAGGTACTGAGGGGTTATAAGCCATATGCTTGTGATCATACAGTCCGTACGTATTGGAGGCAGGATTTAAACCCAGGTCTTCCTGATTCTAAGGACAACCCTTTCTCTGGTATACCAAACTGCCTCCCTTTTATTGGCAGCATATTTTTAAATTTTTCTATACCCTCTCAAAAAGTGCAGATAGGTGGCCCAGGGGATAGAGTGCTGGGTCTGAAGTCAAACCTGACTTCAACTCCAGTCTGAGACACTTATTAGCTAGGTGACCGTGGGCAAGTCACTTAATCCCGTTTTTGCCTCCGCTTCCACATGTGTAAAATGGGATGGGAAAAAATAGCAAACCGCTCTAGTATCTTTGCCAAGGAAATCCCAAAAGGGGTCACAAAGAGTTGGGCAATACTGGAAATGACTCATAACAACCAAAACAAACAACAAAGTACAACAAACATGCACTCTCATGTCCAGTAGCTTATTTGATTCTTTTAGTATCTCTCTGAGGGCTGGAATTAACCTGCCCATTTCACTTTTATTTTCAACATTTCAACAATTTGTCTAAGGCTGAACATCCAGTTAGTGGCGCACTCCCAGTCCAGTGCCGATTCCTATAGGCTCCTGATCCTCAAATGACATCAATCAATACATCTGATTAATCCTTTTTAAAACTTTTTCAATAAATTGAGCGGTTGGATCTGTCTCCTCCTAGCTCCTACACTTGGTATGAAACATACCAATAAGGCACTCTTTTAGGATGGACAGTGTAGACCAAACATCCTGTTGGCAGACTACATTTTTCCACTTTGCGTTCTGTTCCTTGGATGTCTGTCAGGCTTTCCTAGCCGTTTGGAGCCACACTGTTCCCCCTGACAGTCGGGATTTGATGAGATTCATGAGATCTGCAGGAGAAGACCTATCTGGTGAGGACAGTCCCCCTCCCACCACATCCATCATGTTATCAACTTAACCTGCCTTCTCCTCTCTGAAAGCTCCAGTGACCGAGTGACAAGGGGGCAAGGTCACAGTGCCCTTTGTTCCGGGGTTTTCTCAGGGCAATTTTGTGCCGCAGCAGCGGCGGCTGCTGTCAGGCTGCTAGAGCAATACCCAGCTTGATTAAACTGGGGAAGGCAGCTGGCCAGAGAGCCCTTGGGAGCCCTTGTCTCCCTCAGCCCCACGGCTCTGAGCCCTGAGCTCGGGAGAGCCCTCCCATGTCTTGGGACAGTCTATTCCCTCTTTTCCTCTTACCTTCCCCTTGATCTAGAGCACGCGGATGAGCTAGAGGCTTCGTCCGAGGCCTGGCCTTATTGTACCTGCTCATCTTTTTCCTTATCGACTCTGAATTGAAAGCAATTTTCTTGAATTGATGGCTGGAGACAATTGAACAGAGCTGACACTGGCTCCGGCACTGCAGTGGCCAACCCCTCGGTGATTGTAGCTAAGGGGAGATAAATCCCTGCCTAACTGGCAATAAAAACCAAACACTGGGTTGTGGTTTTTTCCCCCCTCTGAGGCCACTTGTAAGATAACAGGCAGCCAGTGAAGACCCAGGTTATTGATCCCTGATGGATATTTTATGCAGTTGAACAAGAGAGCCTGACAGCTCATGGATTTTATCTTTTACATCACACATCCACCGTCTGTTGAAATTTTCTGGGATTGTATGGTTTGTCTAGAACCCTCTGAGGGTCCAGTGGAACCTCTCATTCTGGCCATTATCCATTTAGAATCTAAGAGAGACAATGGCAGAGCCCTGAGAGACGAACAATCACTCTGAACTGGGTGAGGCAGTTTAACAACAAGCCAGACTCAATTTTTTTTTCCCAAGGAATTGATAGATGTTTGGGCTGATTTGACAGAATCATTAGTGACAGCTTATGTTGATAAGATGATTTATGGTTATGAACCACTTTTAAGATATTATCCTATTTGTACCTCATGTGGGAGGAAGTACCAAGTGTTGGTGTCTACATTTTACAGATCAGTATACCGAGGCTCAGTGATAGGGACAGGAGAAGGAAGGTAGAATACATAGATTGCTCTCTAATTAATTTTATACTCTCCATACTTTATGTATATATGTATATATTATATATAGATAGATATAAAGTATATAATATCCTTTATACTCTCAATTAATGGAGCATCAATTCAATTCAATTTAAAAGACCTTCTATCTATTATTCTGAGCCCTGGGATTAAAAGGAGATAAAAACAATGCTGTTCTCCACCCCTAGTCCCCAAATAATCTTTGCCTTCATGGAGGTTACATGCTAGTGAAAAGGAATGCACAAACAGAAGCCCAGGGTGCTTTCCTGGGCTGTTGTAGGATTTTTACTAGTGATCCTGGGCAAGTCATTTCACCTTGTTTGCCTCAGTTTCCTCATCTGTTAAATGAGCTGGAGAAGGAAATAGAAAACCACTGCAGTATCTTTCCCAAGAAGACCCCAAATGGGCTCATGAAGAGTCAGACATGACTGAAAAATGATTCAACAACAACAAAAAAAGAATTTTCATGGTTCATGAGTGCCTGTCATATTTTAAAACAATCATGACCATAACAACCCTTTAACCTGCTGTACTAAGCCAAATTTGGGTTTAGCCCACAGCAATCTTCTCTTCTCCCTCTCTGTCTTCTCTCTCTAAAGGAATCTCAGTGGTTTCCATGGGTTTAACAGCTACCATTTCTATGCAGATGACTCTGTTCCTATTTCTGCCTTCCCCTCCCTCCTTCCCTCCTTTCCCACCCCTCCCATTTTTATACACTTGGTTAGGTATGTAACACCTCTGGAGATAGGCATGTGATACATGTGAATACGTGTAAGACGTGTGAGCTGCCCATGTAGATTGTGCATGTTCATGTTCATGATTGTCTAACTACAGCTAGTAAGGAGGCGTTGATAGATAGTCTCAGCATCTTGCCTACCCCTCTCCTCTTTCTGTTTCTACGGCACAATCTTTCTCGCATATCACTTTTTTTCTTCATTTACACAACTACCATTTTCCTTTTGACCCTTATGATTTCTTGCCTGCCTTAGATTAGATTACAGTTATCCCTTCCACATGGGGGATATGGCACCCCCGCAATCTGGAAAATCTGTGTAAAGTTTTTTGGCCCTCCCTCCATACCGGAGAAGTCTGAATTTTTTCTTTTCTTTTGTGGGGTATTTGCAATTACCTTATTGTAAAATTTGGGTTAAGTATTTGGTCGTAGTCGTCTGTTGGCCTTCACTTATCACCTGCGGCTTCTTCAAAACTCTCCAAAAATTCCCATTCAATTTCTTATGCCGACCTCCATGCTATATCAAAACCACAAAAGGGAAAGTCATGATGTGGAAGAGATAACTATAATTGGTTTCCCAGACTAAAGTCTCTCCACATCTTAGGTCCAGGCTGTCCTATAGAGGGTCGCCAAGGTAAGTGCCCTTAAACTCACACCTGACCATGTCCCTCTTCTATATTACCACTAGGATAAAATATAAACTCCCCTATTTAGCTTTTAAAATGTTATGAAATCTTCTCCCAATCTATCTTTCCAGCTTCACTGACATTATCTCCCACAGCCTGTGGCTCAGACCAAATGACCTTCTTTCTGTTTTCTTACTCACAACCCTCCATCTCCCATCTCCTTGTCTTTCCATTGGCATTCCCCATGCCTGGGATGTTGTGATTCAGTCGTGTCTCACTCTGTGACCCAATTTGGGATTTTCTTGGCAAAGATACTAGAGCAGTTTGCCATTTTCTTCTCCAACTCACTTTACAGATATGGAAACTGAGTCAAACAAGGTTAAGCAACTTGCCCAGCATCTCACAACTAGTAAGGATCTGAGGCTGGATTTGAACTCAGGTTTTCCTGACTCCAGCTCCTGAGCTCTATCCACTGCACCACCTAGCTGTGCCTAATCTGGAATATACTCCCTGCTTACATCTGCCTTATAGAATCCTTCTCCTCTAAGATGCAACTGAAGCACCATCTTCTGCATGAAGACTTTAGCTCATGCCCTCCCTCCCAAACTATATTAAATGCTTTGTATATATTTCTACTTATTCATTTGAATAAAGGTCCACAAACAAAAAGGGGAAATGTGGTAATGTACAAAAATATAGATAATGATTTGAATGTTAGAGTGGAAGTTCCTTGAGGGCAGGGGTCATGGCAGGGCAGAAACTTTCTTTGTATCCCTAATGCTTAGCAAAGTGCCTGGCACATAGTAAAAGCTTAATAAATTCTTTTTCTGCTTTAAAAAAGAAAAAGGGGGCATCTAGGTGGCACAGTGAGTAGAACCCCAGTCCTGTAGTCAGGAGGACCTGAGTTCAAATGCTATCTCAGGTACTTGCCATATTTCCTAGCTGTGTGACCTTGGGCAGGCAAGTCACTTAACCCCAATTGTGCTGCCTTCCCCCCTCCAAAAAAAAGAAAAAAAACAACCTTTCTTTGTATCCTGATGTTTTTTTTTTTGACTGGGGCAAATCAGGGTTAATTGACTTGCCCAGGTTCACATAGCTAGTAAGTGTGGAGTGTGTGAGGTCAGATTTGAACTCAGGTCCTCTTGACTTCAAGGCCAATGCTCTATCCAACTGTGCTACCTAGCTGCTCCCCCCCCCCACTCTTTTTTGCAAAGAACTTTTATTATAGTGCTGGCACATAAAAATTTGTTGACTGACCAACTGACCTAATTGTTACTTTGTGTTGACAGAACACAAAAGATGCAGAACCCAAGCACTACACTTCACTGAAATACTCCATTCACTGCCAATCCTTCCTCAAGCAGCTCTTCAGCTCTCTGTTATTTTTTCTATGACCTCACATCCCTCAGTATTTCCTGTGCTTGCTTCCCATGCTGGGGACTGATTGTGTCTGGGGGCTCCTCCATCATTGGAGACACTGGTCATGGAGGCATTGGGCATGGAGGCATTGGGTATGGAGGTATTGGGCATGGAGGCATTGGGCAGGGAGGCATTGGGCATGGAGGCACTGGGCATGGAGGCATTGGGCATGGAGGCATTGGGCAGGGAGGCACTGGGCATGGAGGCGCTGGGCATGGAGGCACTGGGCATGGAGGCATTGGGCATGGAGGCACTGGGCATGGAGGCATTGGGTACGGAGGTATTGGGCATGGAGGCATTGGGCAGGGAGGCATTGGGCATAGAATCATTGGGCATGGAGGCATTAGGCAGGGAGGCACTGGGCATGGAGGTATTGGGCAGGGAAGCACTGGGTATGGAGGCATTGGGCATGGAGGCATTGTGCAGGGAGGCATTGGGCATGGAGGCACTGGGTATGGAGGCATTGGGCATGGAGGCATTGGGCATGGAGGCACTGGGCATGGAGGCATTGGGCATGGAGGCACTGGGTATGGAGTCGGGTCCCTCCTTGGATGCTTTCTGGTGATGTAGTTGTTCCTTTGTTTGGGGTGGGTATAACTCTACGCTCCCCTGCTCCCTCCCCAGCCCAACCTAACCAGATCCATCTTGTAGAAAAGCTTCTGGGAGCCCTATGTTCAGGCTCTTAATAATGGAGCAACAATGAAAGTGACAAAGGAAACGGCAGTAATAGCAATGAATAAAACATCCTTATTCAAATTTAAACAAATGTAAAGAAAACTTTTTTCCATTATATATATTTTATATGGTTATTTTGTGTAATTATTTTTATACATATTTACATTTTTATACATTTACATATGTTTCCCTCCTTTCATTTTAGGCAAGTGAACTCGAGTGACCTATTTTCAGCCTGGCTCTGCATTTTTCCTGCTTTTTCCCCCCTTCTAGCTGGACCCTCTCTTTCTAGAGTCAGGAACTGGGGAGCTTCCCTTGTATCTCTACAGAGGCAGCATAGGACAGTGGAAAAAAGCCTTAAATCTGATGGTAGAGGACCTGGATTCAAATTCCGCCTCTCAGTTGTACTACCTATGTGACCTTGGGAAAGTCAATTCCCTTTTTTAGGCCTTGGTTTACTTATCTGTAAAATGAAGGCATTGGACTAGATGAAATCTAAGGTCTCTTCTGGCTCTTGATCTCTGAGTCTATGACTAGTGTCTGACATTCTGTAACTAACCTTTTCTATCCCAGAGATTTCCAGAACAAATGGAATAAACTATATAGAATGGTTTGCCAATTTTAAATTTTAATACCTTTCACTGCTACAGCTAGGCAGCTAGGTGGTGCCATAGTAGATAGAGTATAGGGTGTGGAGTCAGGAAGATCCAAGTTCAAATCCAGCCTCAGACACTTACTAGCTGTGTGACCCTAGGCAAGTCACTTCAGTGTGTCTGCCTCAGTTTCCTCATCTGTAAAATGAGCTGGAGAAGGAAATGACAAACCCCTCCAACATCTGCCAAGAAAACCCCAAACGGGGTCACGAAGAGTCGGACACAACCGAACAAAACCAATAATTTATAATTATAGAAATTATGTAAATTACATAATTATATAAAACATTTAACTAACAATTATTTATGCTAGCTAGATTCTACATAGAATTTTAAGGTTTGCAAAGTACTTCATACCTGTTATCTCATTGGATCCTCATGACTACCTGCTAAAGTAGGTGCTATTATCATCTTCATTTTCCAGAAGAGGAAATTGAGGCTAAGAGAAGTTAAGTAAGTGATTTGCCTAGAGTCATACAGCTAATAAGGGTCTGAGGCAAGATTTGAACGCGGGTCTTCCTGACTTCAGGTCCAATTCTTTAATCAGAGAACCACCTTGTGAGCTAGTTGCTAAGCTCTCTTCATTCTATCTGCTGAAGAAGTTGAAGGTGCTATCCCACCTCGGTGCTCCAAGCCTCTCTCTCCACTTGGACGCTGCAGAGAAGATGCCCGGCATTGGCGCTGGCTGAGGGGAGTCCCTTTCATGAATTAAATCACGTTCCTTTGTATAGAAGACAGGAGACAGGACGGGGATCAGAGAAATGGATAAAACAGTGTGTCCTGATCCTGTAAAAGTAGTGATAGTATTTGTGAGAAGAGGGACAATGGAGGTCGAAATGAGCTGAGGTTGAAAGGTATGCTATGGCAACAAGAGCTATTTTGGGAAGAGGAGGAGGATCAGGGAAGGCATAGGACACTTACTTGTGGCAGACAGAATGATGACAAAGAGGACGGACAAAAGGCAGACCATTCAACTTTTATTTGTTTTTATTTTCTCTGCTTAAGGAGGAAGGTCTTTGGGTTGGAAAGAACAGAACAAAACCTGATAACACAGGATCGAAGAAGTGGCATCATGGATAGAGCACTGACCTCAAGCCTGCAAAGACCTGGGTTCAAATCTCGCCTCTGACACATACTGGCTATAAGATCATGGGCAAGTCACTCAAGTTCTCCCTACTTTAGGCAGCTGTCTAAGACCATGTGGCTCTAGAGGAGGTGCCAATTAGTATTGGTAGAGGGAGTTCCCACACTGATGAAATCAGAGATTCTGTCCATATCCAGAATTAAATAAGTCCCATCTTCTGCAAGAAGTCTTTCCCCATTCTCCTTCATCTCAGTACCTTCCCTCTGAGACTGCCCCAGATGTCATCCATATATATCTTGTTTGTTGGGGCAGCTAGGTGAGTCAGTGGATACAATGTTGGGCTTGGAGTCAGGAAGACCTGAGTTCAAGTCTGACCTCAGACACTTCTTAGCTGGGTGACCCTGGACAAGTCACTTAGCCCTGTTTTTCTCAGTTTCCTCATCTGTAAAGTAAGCTGGAGAAGGAAATGGCAAACCCCTCCAGTATCTCTGCCAGGAAAACCCCAAGTGGGGTCATGGAGAGTATTCACGACTGTAATGACTAAACTATATCTTGTTTGTATGTAGTTGTTTGCCTGTTGTCTCCTCTGTCAGACTGGCAGCTCATCAGGGACTGCTGATGCCTTTCCTTTCTTTGCATCTCTTTGTATCTTAACAAGGTGCCTGGCACTTAACAATAGCTGACATTTATGTAGTATTTACTATGTGCCAGGCATTGCACTCAGTCCTTTATAATCATTATCTTACTTCTTCCTCCCAACAACACTGGGGAGTAGATGCTGTTATTATCCCTACTTTACAGACAAGGAATCTAAGGCAAACAGGATCACACAGCTAGTTGGTGTATGAAGCTGGATTTGAACTTGGGTCTTCCTGATTGCAGGCCCAGGGCTCTACCCACCACACCACATAGCTGTCCCAATTGTTGTTCAATTGTGTCTGACTCTTTGTGACCCTATTTGGGATTTTCTTGGCAGAGATACTGGAATGGTTTGCCATTTCCTTCTCCAGCTCATTTTATGGTTGAGGAAACTGAGGCGAAGAGGGTGAAGTGACTTGCCCAGGGTCACCCAGTTAGTAAGTGCCTGAGGCTAGATTTGAACTTGGGAAGATGAATCTTCCTAACTCCGGGCCTCCAGGTGCAGTGGACTCTATCCACTGCACCACCTAGCTGCCGAGGGATATTTAGCGAACATCTACATAGGACAGTGGTGATTATAAAGAACCAATGTGTCTTTGTCAAGGGTAGGCCATGCCAGGCTAACCTTTGCAGGCCAGGGGACTGGTATAAACAGACTTCCCCTAGATTTCAGCAGGGTATTTGACACAGTCTCTCATGCTCTACCCGTGGAGAAATGCGGGCTTAGATAGAGGCGATCAAGGCTAGCAGTCGTTGAATCCAAAGCGCAGCCATTAACAGGTTGATGACAATTCAAGGGAGATCTTTTGAGGAATGCCCTGGAGGTTTTTCATTGGCCCTTGTGCTGTTCAGAGTTTTTACCAACGGCTCAAAGGATGGTGCGCTCATCAAATGCGCATGTGACTCAAAGCCGGGAGAAGTAGCAAACACCTTGGACAACATCCTTATTCTGTGAGCCCGTCATACTGTGCCATGTTACTCCTCTTCATCTGGCTTCTAATGAACTGATCCTTTCTGGGAGCATGTCACTTTCATAGGGAATCCCTGGCAGAGGAGCCTGGGGGGTGGTGATGGAATAGAATGCTCTCAGGCTTCCCAAGGGTTACTAATAATAGGAAACAGCTTCCAGGCTGTCATCTTTAGCATCAGGCTGCATATTAATGGAGAATGCCCAGATGGGCACCAGCCATAGTAACTAGTATTTATATAACACTTCAAGGTTTACAAGGTGCTTTACATAGGTTATCTCATTTGATGCTCACAAACCACCATGAGCTAGGTTCTATGATTATCCCCACTTTATAGATGAATAAACTGAGGGAGGCAAGGGTGACTTGGCCAGAGTCACACTGCTAGTAAGTGTCTGAGGCAGGATTTGAACTCACATCTTCCTGATTTCATATCTGTTGCTCTTGCTCACTTCACCTATTTCTTATGGCCAGATATTAGTTCTCACCACTTTGTCATCCTCTCATTTTCCCGTCAGTCTAAGCCCCTCATAGTTCTCCATACAGATCTCCAACATGAAGAGTTTTCTTCATTAATGTTCTCTCCAGTTGAATTTACTGAATCACAGAATCTCAGAGAAGGAAGGAAGCTCAGAAGCCAATTAGACCAACCCATATTTGAGCAGGAGTCCCCTCTACATCCTACGTGACAAACCTTTTCTTGAGGACTTCCAACCCTCTTCCTCCTCAAAGTCAGTTAATTCCCTTTGTTGGTAGCTCCAATGAAGATATTTTTCCAAAAATCAAGCACATATCTGTCATTCTGAAGATTTTACTCAGGCTCCTCTAAGGTCAAACAGAACAAACCAACTTCTTCCAGACAGATAGAGATGAGAACCCAGAGAGAGGTTCTAGAAGGGGAGGGGAGGCAAATACTGGCAAGATAAGGCAAAAGCTCGTCAATCAGAGCCCAAGGCACCCGAGGATGCAGTCCAAGGTACCAGTGGAAGGGAGATAAGAATAATGGTCCCGGGTTAGTTGACAATTTGTGTCAATGCCACAAACGCAAAGCCCCAAATATCCTTGAGAATTTAATGAAGAAACGGTATTGTAAGCAGAGCATTATCACAGACAAAACTGTGGCCCATAAAATTTTAGAATCTTTTTAATAGCTATCATCACACCAGATACTCCTAACCAACAATGGAGCTTTTCAATACATGGAGATCTTGTAGAAGCCATTAAAAGCAGACGGGAACAGGATGAGGTCCACACCACTGCCACCATCCTGTCTGCTGCTGGAGCTGTCCAGCGACGCTTTCAGGGAGCCGGCAGAAGCCTGACAATTTTATTCAGGTACAAAAAGTCATCCTTTTATTCATCCTGTACGATTGTCTGCCAGACATTCAGCCCATAAGAACAATGGCAGGGGAGGACTCTCCTCAGTTCTGTTTCTATCTGAGCTCACCGAATATAGGAAGAGATAAATGAAATAGCGATGACAACAACGACGATGATGATGATGATGGTGATGCTGAAGATGATGAAGAAGATGATGATGATGGGATCTGTTGTTTCATTATAGGGATATAGGGAACTCCCAAATGAGAGAACTCCTTCTAACAGTATAGGTTAGCACCTTTTCCCTAGTGTGTGGAACACATCTGACTTCTCACTGTGACCCTTCCCTCAGTATCTGGGACCTTCTCATCCTGGAGCACCCGTCCACTATGCTGGCCCCCTTCTCTCATTGAGTTCCTTCCAGCATCTCCATTTTGGGGGTCAGCCCAGGACACCCAAGCTTCATTCCCCTCCTCTCTGTGCTTTTGACTCTCTGGGCTTCACCACCAAACCCCTTCTTCCTTCCACCTTCTCCCTCTTCACCGGTCTCCCTCCCGCCACCTTTTCAGCTCCCTTCTATGTGCTACCTTCCTTTATTAGAATGTAAGCTTCTTGAAGGCAGGGGCTGTATTTCTTCTCACTTGTGTTTGAATTCCCAGCACTTAGCAGAGTGCCATTCAAACACTAGGTGCTCAGTAGATGCTCGTTGCCTTGCCCGATAGCGAGTCCTTAGTAAATTCTTTTCGGCTTGATTTCTCTGCAGCTTACAGCCTTTTAGGGTTGCTACAGTGCTGAGAAGTTAAGTGATTTGCTTAGGGTGAGTGTGTAGCAAAAGCAAGATTTAAAGCCAGGCCTAACTGGCTCTTAGGCCAGCTCCCTCTTTTCTACTCTCTGCCTCCTTTTTATCATTAGCAATAACAACAACAGCTGGTGTTTATATATACTTTAATGCTGTGTTTATACCATATCTACAAAGTCCTTTACATATATCAAGCCATTTGAGTCTCAGACCAACTCTATCAGGTAGGTACCATGTAGATCATTCTCATTTTATAGATGAGGAAACTGAGGTGTGAGAGGTCAAGTGGCAGTTGTAGCTACTAAGTGTCAGAGCAGGATTTAGACCTGTCTTTCTGAATTAGAGCTAATTCTGCCCCAATCTCCCACCATCATCTCCCACCAGCTAAATGCCTTTCAAGCCCCTGGCGTCACTAGGAGACATTAAATTCTCGCTAACAGGAAGGGAACAGATCCAGACTGCTTCACTTTTCCCAAAGATTCAGGATTTCATTAGTGTGGTGCTCTATCCAAGTTGGTTCCATCTTGGTGGCTATTTCTTTATGAGGTGTTAATCGATCCTCTACCCTCTTAAAAAAAATCAGGACTTGGTGTTCAACTTTCCAGGAATGAATAATGATACAGGTTATGACATCATTTCTCCAGTTTCTATACATCATTGTCAGCCAACAAAAGAAGCCCTGAACTGGGAATCTCACCCTGAGTCTGCCCCTGACCATGTGTATGACCCTGGGTATGTCACTTATCTTGTTTATAATGGGCATGAGGGAAGAGGGCAGCTGATACTGAAGCAGGAACTGTGGAGTGCTTAGAGCTTGGTCAGGCATTGAAATTCCCAAGATCATCTATTGCATCCCGGGACCTCGTCAGTTGTCTTGACTCTTGTCCTGCCACTAGACTTCGATGACTCTGGAAAATAGAGTGAGGCTAACAATTTTGTGTAACTCTTCCTTATTTAAACCAAATTCACACACAAGTCACACACATCGCCTTGTGATGTCATTGGTCTTTTTCAAAAATGAAGGATGAACAACAATAGCTGGGACCATGAACTGGAAATAGACTATGTCAGCTCTGCCTGCTCATGGGCTGCTGAAGGAGACATGGGGTTAATTCTAGAAAATAACACTATTGTACAGATGTCAAACTAGTCAAGCTTTGGTGATATATACCATGCCATGAATGGAAGAGTGGGAGGACAACTGGCTAGGGAATAAGACTCTAGGGAACAGGGCACGGGCACAGCTGTTCCCTTCAATTCTTTTGTATTTTGATTATGGACATTGACTCCATGGGAGGGTGTAGTGTTAATGGAATAGGAAGATCTTCCATTAATAGGCCTATGTGATCACGTGTTCAATCATATCTGTGATACATCTTGAATCACATGGAGTCCATTGGGTGAGGAACTTGCCTAAGAAGAACTTGCTTAAAGGGGGAGCTTACTTAGGGGGAGGCTTTCTTGTAGGAAGGCTTTCACACCTTTTGGTACTAAGCTAATTAAGCACCGAGTCAGCAGGGTTGTGATGCCTTCTGGCTCTGAGCCTATTAGCCAAAAGTGTATATACATCCTGAGGCTGGTATTTTGCTCTGGGGGTTGGTTTATGAGAAGGACCTTTTGATTCTCTAGATGGCACTCTGAGTAGCCATTTGTTCAGAGCCCTCCACCTCCAACTACTCAGATGTATCTGTGCTCCCCTGATCCAGTGGCATATGTAGTTGATTGTATTACTTTGATCAGACAGTTGGAGCCTTGTCTGTTGGTCTTTGTGCTAATTTTTCTGCTTGTATTTTCTCCACTTTCAGGGTACTGACCTTTCCCCTGAACTAGTGAATATAATTAAATATAATTAAAGTAAGATTGTTGACCCCTTTAAAAAGTTACCTTTCCTTTAAAAGCAGATCAAAGAACCTGTGCTAGCAGGTATTTTAACAATCCAGCTAGCAGCTTCTGTGGGGGGGAAAGATCCACCCACAGCCAGCACCCAGAAAGCTGCCAGACAGCACAGGTTCTTTTGATCTGAAGGGGTTGGCAAGCTTACTTCAATTCAGCACGCAAATATCATTCACTTAGTTCAGGGGAAAAAGCCAGCACCCTGAACTTCAGAGCAAAATACAAGCAAATTACAAACATCAACAGACAGACCTTGTCTGATTCAAATCCCAATACATAGTTACCAGAGTTCAATAAAGTCTCAGCATCTGGGTTTACAAGCTGGAGGGCTCCTTAGCTACAGCTGCCCGGAGTCTCTTCATCAACACCATCTCGAGAGCCCTTAAACAAATTACAAACAGACAGACCCAAAACAATTCATAGTTACCAACATCCAGGTTCAGCCCGGGAGCTCAGAACAAGGGCTGGCCCAGAGTCACATGCTACCACTGCTTCAGCAAAGAGCTCCAAGGAAGCTGAGACAAACCCCTGATTTTTATATCTTTTTCAGTGTCAGGGGTGAGTCACACATGCGATTCACCCACGCTACCCAAAATCGCCAGAAAGAGACGGACTCAAACCCACATAGTCCAAGAGCCCCCGCTGTCCCAGACATGCCACTCAAACTCACGTCTAAACTCAGCCCTCCGCTGAAGCAAGGAGGCACCAAGGACACCCAAATCTTGGGCCTGGGGCTTAGCACTTAGCAAGATTCAATGAAATAGCTGAATCACTCAAAGCAAACAAAAGCCAAATTCTTCAAGGGGACTAAGTGCTAAGGAGCCCATTTTGCTTAACAACACAGCAGGCCATCCTAGGTGTGCCAGGGTGCTTGCTGTTACAGAGGGGAAGACAGAAACTCATATAGGATTTCTATGTTCCTAGGTATCTGTGTTGGGGTCTGTGGTTAGGTCCTCTGCACCTGTAGACTCTGGAGAGGGTGTCAAAAAGGGGATTTGTGACTAGTCTAGAGTAGCATGAGCAACTCAGTGGATAGAGGGCCAGGCTTGCGGTCAAGAAGATTCAAATCTTGCTGAGCTAAAATCTGGCATCAGATACTTACTAGCTCTGTGACCCTGAACAAGTCACTTAACCCTGTTTGCCTCAGTTTCCTCATCCATAAAAAAATGAGCTGGAGAAGGAAATGGCAAACCACTCCAGTATCTTTGCCAAGAAAACCCCATATGGGGTCATAAAGAGACAGACACAACTGAAAAAATGACCGAATGACAAAAAATGTTGTGTGTCTGATGCCCAGTGACTGAGATCAATCCTTTTGTCCCTAAAGAGGGTGGTGATGACAGGCATATGGATGAAATGTAATCTCTTTGGGTCTATTTCTGCATTTGTAAAGTAGAGGTAATAATTACTGCCCTGTCTACTTCCCAGGGCTGTTATAAGGTTCAAATGACATTGTCTGTGAAAATGGTCTGGAAAGAAAGTCATTTTTAAACTATGTACACAAATTGGATCTTTCTTTCTCCTCATTGTTTTCCCTTTAATTAATAACTCAAGCAATTCCAACTCCCCAGGATATTTGTGGGGAGCTAATTAAACAGAGTTTGTTGCTTGAAGGTCATTCATTGAAAGGTTGAGCACGGATGGAAATAAATGATGTTGTAATGGTACTCAATGATACTGTACAGGGGGATGCATATGTTGGCTTTTCTCATCCACAGTTGCAGGGCAGAGATCTCGGATGCCATTTCCCCTGGGAAGAACGAATAATTTAGATGTCACTCATGGTAGAAGGCTTCCTCATCTGTTCTGTGACACTTTACACAGCAGACCAGACTGTCCTGTCACTTTGGCTGTTTAGTATCCCTGGAAGGATTTGGCCAAGGTTCTCAAATACTCCTCATACTGGACTGGAAGAAGGAGCCAGGGAGGGCAGTTCTTGGGAACCCCATCTTGTAAGGACCCCATCATGGATAGAATTCCTCCTTCCCCAGGGCAAAGTCAGGGTCCTCATCATGATCTCCTAGAGCAACACAGCTCCCTGACCTTCCCTCCCTGGGCAAGGCTGTGCTATAGACCTCTCTTCTCATTTGCCTCATCAAAACCTGCTTTCAGAAAACTGAGCCTTTGGAAAAGTGCCGAAGAACTCATTACCATTAGGGACTTGATGATGGATAATGACTGAAGATGTTATTCCTCTCAAGGGAGTTTAAATCCTTAGAGGAGGGGAATATAACTTAATACAAAAATGTGTCTAATGGTGGAAATTCAGGCACCAGGAAATTCAGGTTAGTAGAAGAGAAATTTTGGGGCAGGGTGTTGTACCTCGGACTCCCCAGAAAATCATCATAAAAACAATAACATTAGCACCTTACGCAGTTTCTGATGCACATTCACTTCTGGTTAACTTATTTGTTTCTCAAAATAGCTCTGTAGGGGAGGGCAAGAATCATTGTCTCCTGTTCTCAGATGAGAACTAGAGCCTGAGAGAACAGAAACGATATGTGCAAAACAGCAGTGCCGGTCAGTGGCATATGTAGGCCTAGAAGCCATAGGATGCCTGCGACAATGGCTGTGATGATGGAGAAGAGAGAGCACTGTTTAAAGGCAGTTAGGTGGTGCAGTGGAGAGAGTGCCAGGCCTAGAGTCAAGAAGCCTGAGTTCAAACCCAGCCTGAGACACTAGTCATGTGACCCTGAGCAAGTCACTTAACCCTGTTTGCCTCAGTTTCCTCATCTGTTAAATGGGAACAAAAGTAGCACCTATTTCCAAGGTTCTGAGAAACAAATGAGATCCCAATTGCACAGCTCTTAGTACAATAAACGCCACATAAATGTCAGTTATTATTAAAGGGACCCAGGTAGATGCACGGGGTAGTCTTTAAACAACTTTAAAGGAAAAAGGAACAGCTACAAAAGATGGAAACAAGGTTAGGTAAGAGGAGAGGAATGCACGTAATGCCAGGAGATCGAAAATTCAGAATTAATTGTGCCAGGTGATGGATGGAGACAACAATTTTTTTAAATTGTTTTCTTAGCGATGCTGGAGGACAAAAGAAAAGCTTAAGAATGGAAAGGAGTGTTGCTTGGGGTGAATAGGATGATGACAACAAAGAGAAGGCAGAATCACTTCTTTTTTCTTTTTTGCTTCTGTTTTCTCTATCAAGGAGAATGACACCAACAATAAGTAAGGAAATAGCAAGGGAGTGCTTAGTTCCCTTGGAGGGAATTTAGGTCATCGGGTCTAGGTGAACGATTACCCAATATGCTGAAAGAACTGGACGATGTGACTGTTGGGCTGCCGTCAGAGATCTCTGAAAGCTCATACAGGACGGAAGAATTGCTTCAGGACTGGAGAGGGAAAAACATCCCAGATTTCAAAAAGGAGGGCGTGGAGGCCGCAAACACTCTCTGGAAGAAATCTGACAACTGTGCTTACTGGGTACATTGGGAATTCCAGCTGTCCAACTTTGACCAGGCCCTTACTGTGGCTGGGCCATTTTTTTTTGCTCCTTCCGAAATGATTCCCTATCCTACTTTCTTCAGAAGCTGTTATACCAAACCTCCTCTTCTCTCCTCAAGTCTCCAATGCCTATCCCTCCCGCTTCTGTCTCAGTTGAGGACTTTCCTCTTATTGCGCTGAAGAAAAAAAACCTGAAGCCATTTGCAAGGGCTCTTTTTTTTACCCTCCCCTGATATCATCTCCCAGTCTTTCCTCTTCTTCCCTAGTCTCTCACAGAGAGGTCGCCCTTCTCCTTCCCACATGTGCAGTTGATTCTATCCCTTTCAGTCTTCTCTAAAGGATTGCACCCTTAATCCCAACTTCCTCTCTGTCCTTGAATATTTAACTTCTTTTATCAACTTGTTCCTTCCCTATTACTTTTAAACATGCCCGAGTCTCCTCCATCCACAAAAATCTTTCATTAGACCCTACTACCCCTCAAACTCTGATCCTATATCTTATCTTCTTTTCTCAGACAAACACCTTGAAAAAATTGTTTACACTTGGTGCTTTCACTTCCTCTCCTCATTTACTCCTTTTTACAATCTGGCTACTAGCTCCCTCATTCAACTGAAACTGATCTCTCCAAAATTACTAATGACCTCTTAATTGCCAAAACTGATGGTCTTTTCTCAGTCCTTATACTTCTCATTCTATGTGCTGCATTTGACTCTATCAACCACCCTTTGTTTCTAGACGCTCTTTTCCCTCTGGGTTTTTAATGACACTACTCTTTCCTCATTTGCCTCCTACCTGTTTGAGCGTACCTTTCCAGTTTCTTTTGCTTGATCGTCATCCACATCACATCCCTTAACTATGTCTCTCCAATGTTCTGTCCTGAGTTTTTTGTCTTGTCCCTCTACATTCTCTCTCTCAATAACTTTACCAGATCCCGTAGACATCTCTAAGCAGATAACTCCCAGACATGGATATCCAACTCCAGGCTCTTCCATGATCTTCAGTTTCTCATCATAAATTGCTTTATTAGACATTTCAAACTGTATGTCTTGGAGATGCCTTAAATTCACCATATCTAAGTCTGAGCTACTTATCTTTGCATCTAAATCCCCTCTCTTCCAAACTCCCATTTCTGTTAAAGTCTTGGGGCCTCTATACTATTTCACTTGGTGATCTCATCATTTCCCATGGATGCAATTATCTCCATTCAGATGATTCTCAAATTTACTTATTCAGTCCTAACCTTTCTTCTGACCTCCAGTCTTTCATCTCCAAGTATCTATGGAACATCTTGAACTGTATATCTTGTAGACATCTGCAACTCAATGTATTCTAATCTGAACTTATTATCTAAATGGTTTTTTCTTCTAAACTTCCCTCTCACTGTTCAGGGTACCATCTAGTCATCCAGGCTGGAAATCGATTAGATTTGCGGTGTTGAAGAATCTAGAATGATACTTAGGTTACAAAGGTCACTGACTGGAGGATGGCGGTAACTTCAATAGAAGAAGGAAAATCTGGGGGAGAGGCAGGTTTGGGAGAGAATATAATGAGTTCCATTTAAGACTTGTTGAATTTGACATGCTGATGAGACACTAAAGTGGAGGGATCCTTCAGGAAGGTGGTGGTGTGGGACCAGAGGTAAGGAGAGAGATGGGTGCTGGATACAGAGATTTGGGAGCCAACTGTGTAGAGATGGTGAGTGAACCCACAGGAGTAGACGAGATCAGGAAAGAGCATGTCAAGAGAGAAGAGGACCCAGTAGAAGACCTTGAGGAAACAAACCATCCCCATGTTTAGGGGATAAAGAATGGACAAGGATTCAGCAAAGGAGACTGAGGAGGGGCCAGAGTAATACAGGGGATCCAGGAACATTGGGGAAGACAACAGAGGACAGATTATCTAGGAGAAGCCTGTAGTCTATAGTACTGCTTTGAAGTCAAGGAGGATGAGAACTGAGACAAACCCGTTGGATTTAGTGGATGAGATGATTACTAACCTTTGAGAGATTTATTTCAATAGAATTGTGGTGTCTGAAGGCAGACTTCAAGGAACTGAAAAGTGAGTAGGGGTGGAGGAAAGAGAGGCAAAAAAGAAGGGTACGGGTGGTTTGAGGGGATGTATTTTACTTGAAAGGTTTCTTACCCCGAGGAGACCTGAGCATGTTGATGGGCAGTGTGGATGGAGGAGAGAGAGAGAGAGAGAGAGAGAGAGAGAGAGAGAGGCGGGGAGGGGGAGAAGGATAGAGTCTAAACATCTTGTGGCCTGCCTCTGTTGTCAGACAGTATGACAGTGGCTAGAGTACTGGTCTGGGAGTCAAGAAAACCTGGGTTTAATCCCACCTGACACTTACTGGCTGTGTGGTTTCAGTTGTATCTGACTCTTTGTGAACCCATTTAGGATTTTCTTGGTAGAGATCCTAGAGTTGTTTGCCATTTCATTCTCCTGCTCATTTTATAGATGAGAAACTGAGGCAAACAGGGTTAAGTGACTTGCCCAGGGTCACACAGCTAGTAAATGTTTGAGCCACTTAAATGATAGTATATAGTGAGTATCTGAAATCCTGCTCTTTGTCATTCCTTCAGAATGGAGGGGAGGAAGATGGAGTATGCTAAGGTTGTCTTTGCTGCTACAGAGGTTTTCTCACACACCCCAGCTTCTCCCGATTAGCCAGCTTTCCCCTCTCACCAGGAAATGGATTTAAGGCTCAGGGAGGCTATTTCCAACCTGTGCTACGATTACAAAGATCCTCTTCTGATGTCCCATCACACAGACAGTGTGACTCTGGGTTCCTGAAGGCTATGAAAGTTTCATCAAGTCCAATCAAGATGGAAAGAGTAGACCAGGCAACTAGCTCAGTCTGGTGTCCAAGGACAAATCTAGCCAAGTCCAGAGAGTCTCACCACCATATAATGACCACAAAGTGATGCATGGTTGAGAACAGGCCATTCATGAAAACAGATGAAAATACTTCACAGCCCTCCATCCTATATGGCCTTCTGAGTCAACAGTCATTTATCTGTTATGCTCTTTCTATGTGCCATGTAGGGGCAGCTAGGTGGCACAGTAGATATACCACTGGGCCTGGACTCAGGAGGACGTGAGTCCAAATCTGGCCTCAGACACTTACTAGCTGTGTGACTATGGGCAAGTCACTTAACACTATTTGCCTCAGTTTCCTCATCTATAAAATATGAGCTGGAGAAGGAGATGGCAAACCACTCTAGGATCTTGGCCAAGAAAACTCCAAATGGGGTCATGAAGAGTTGGGCATAACTAAAAATGACTAAATGACAGTATTTCCTAGGTACTTATGTGATATGCTGGGGATATAATCACAAGAACAAGGTAGTCTTTGACCTAAAGAGGTTTATATTTGATCTGTAGACACAACCTTTAAGTAAATACAAAATTTATTACTAAGTAAATACAAGGTAATGCTAGGTGAGGAGGCAGCTAGGTGGCATAGCAGATAAAGAACTTGGCCTGGAATCAAGAAGACCTGAGTTCAAATCTTACCTCTAACATTTACTAGTTGTGTGGTCCTGGGCAAGTCACTTAATCTCTATTTGCCTCGGTTTCTTTAATTGTAAGATGGTGACAATGATAGCACCTACCTCCCAGGGTTGCTGCAAAGATCAAATGTGATAATACTTGTAAAGTGACCAGCACATAGTAGGCACTTAAATGCTCACTTCCTTCCTTCCTGGAAAAGGGTCATGGGGGACAAGGGTTATTTCATTTTTCTCTTTGTGTCCTCAGCACTTGGCATATTTGTTGTTGTCTAGTCATTTCAGTCGTATCTGAATAGTGTTTGGTAAAATGCTTATGAATTGATTGATATTTCTCCAGTGATGGAATGGTAGAAAAGGGAGCAGAGAGTATGAAGAACCACATGGTTTTTGGAACATTTACAATTATTGGTTTAATCATGAAATGTGTGTTCTTTGCCCAATGACAGAGGTGATATCCTACCAGAGTAACCAACCGTCAGTTTTATTGACATTTGTGCTATAACTGAACAAGGAAGATAGAAGGAAATGACATCTGATTGGAAGGATGGTTCCCAAGTTCTCCTGGGAGAGGTGAATTAAGGAGTCTATTTCAATGTGTCCCCAAAAGGAAACTAAAAAAAAACATGTGGTAGGTGAGTAGCTCATGTTGCCAGCTTCAGTATTAGAAAGGGGGCCACCAGGAAGACAACATGAGTGTGTGTAGCGGCATCTGTTATAGCAGATGAAGTGTCAATTAATCAATAAGCATTTATTAAGCGTCTACTATATGCCAAGCATTGTACTCTGGGAAAGCAAGTATAAAAACGAAAAAAATCCCCACTCTCAAGGAATTTATATTCTAATGGAGGAGATGATAAGTATGCATATAATGTTTTGGTTGGTTGGTTGGTTGTTGTCCTTCATACTCAAAGAGGACCAAATGACATCAGTATGTCAGAGACAAATTGTAGTGTGCCAACTATGGATGATGAGACCAATACAAGATCAGAAAGTTCTACCACAGGTTGGGCACAAATAGTCCTCATGAACATTTGGAATGGAAATATCTCTAAATCTATGCATCTCACATTTCTTTGGAGCTACTTCAATTCTGCTTCACTCATAGAGCATGACGCCTTCTTTGATGTAAGCAAGCAACGCTGGGAGGTCCTGTGCCACTGTCTCTCATGTGACACAATTGATTCCGGCATACAAATATATAAAAAGCAGTTAAATACTGCTCTGAGAAAAATGACATTAATAGTCGGGGGGGATCAGGAAAGGCTTAATGTACAAGATGGCACCTGAGCTGTGTCTTAAAGGAAGATTTAGACTAGTATTCTCACTTGTCAAAATTGTTTTGGAATTTGAATTTGTCATACACTGTGTTAGCTACTCTCCCAACTTTGTATCATCTCAAAAAAAAATAAGCATTCAATTCCATTCAATAAACATCTATTAAGTACTTACTATGTGTCAGGCACTGTGCTAAGTCTTGGGGATACAAATTAGAAAAAGCTACTGTCCCTGCCCTCAAGGAGCTTGTAATCTAATGGGGAAGACAACACAAAAAGAAGCTGAAAGGGTGGAGATTAGGTGAAGGGGGCACCAAGGAGTACTCAGTGTGGGGGCCTATCATTTCATAAAGTGGAATCCAATCAGAGTTGCTGATGGAGAACGGATTTATCAGGAAAATTGTGAGCTATCTATAAAGGAAGTCTTTGTGAGTTTAATGCTCTGTTCTCCAGCCCTCCAGTCAGAGGAGAGAGCAACTGGGGGTCTCAAGTATCAAAACCTGAGTCCAACATGCCATCCACCCCTTTATCCAAGTCATTGCCAAAAATGTTAAACAATACTTCTGCTCTTGTACTAAATGAGGCAAAGGTAAGGAGGGCAGACATTCCAGGCATGGGAGGTGATGCCCAGGAAAAAGGCCTGGGAGATGATGGAGAATTACATGCAAGGAACAAAGAGAAAGCATTGACTGGATTACCAAGAGTAGGGAAAAGAGTAATGCCTAATCAGTATGGAAAGATAGGCCAAGGCCAGGTTATATAGGGCTTTGAAAGATAAACGGAGGAGTTTATATTTTATCCTAGAGGTGATAGGAAGCCACTACAGTTGGTTTAATAAAGGAATCACATGGTTGTTGTTGTTCGTCCTTTGTTCTCAAAGAGGACCATGGCACCAGGAAGGTGATGCCATGATTTGCAACTGGAGTAGATTTAAGCGAGGGAGGTGTGCAAGGTCACCAGCCTCATTTTCTCCTCTGGAGCCATCTGGGTCCAGTGGCCAGACATAGATCAGGAGGTCTGGAGAGGGCCTAGATGCAATGATAGTCCTTGGCCTTTTTAAGCTAAGGTCTCTCCTGGGTCTCAGTTTTACTTATGAGGGGAGCCCGTGCATTTAAGGAAATTTACTTTAGCAGCAGTGTGTAGGGTAGACTGGGGTGGGGACAGAATCGAAGCTGAGGGACTAATTATAGGAGACTTTTAATAATCTAGGAGAGATGTGTTGAAGACAAGGACTAACATGGTAGTTGTGTACGTGGAGAGATGTTGGATGGGAGATTATTGTTGTGGTTTGTCCTTTGTTTTCAAAGAGTCCCAGTGACATCTTGGGGTGATATCTTGACTCATGCTTGAATAGAAGTACGGTAGAGTTGCACAATGTTGTCAGCTTCACTCTCTGGACAAAAGTCAAAACAATTGGTGATGGATGCAGTAGCTTCAAAGATAGAAATGGAAAATAGAGAAATTCTGTGAGGGATTTGACAAGATCCTCCAAAGGTATACCTTGACATCACTGACTCTGGCATCAGAGGATTGAAATCCTATATCTGACACTTCATACCTGTATAACCTTGGGTGAGTTACTTAACCTTCCCTGGTCATATGATTGTATGTATGACTTCCATGTGAAGTTGGGAATAGGATAGGATCACAAAAAACGTGAAGGAAACATGACTCAGCATTAAAAAATGAAAGAGGTCAAGGGTTTCTGGATTATTGAGTCCAATGCCACTGTAACATGATTATTTTGTTCAGGAAAAAGGAAGAAGACAGTGATCATTGTTAGCTTTGAATAGCACTGTAGAAAATTAAATCTACTATATCCTGGGAGGCAGAAAATGACTAGTTGCCAATACGGAGTTCATTTCAAAATCAGCTTTATATGTCCAGTGAGACTGTCAACTGGCTGGGCCATAATTAACACTAAATTGGAAGGAAGAATAAAATGACAAGAGACTGTGTGAAATCACAATAATCCATTTTAAATAAGCCGATAGCTCTGAAAAAATCCAAAATGGACAAAAGTAAATTATATTGACTCCAACTATCATCATATCTTTGAGATGGAGAACAAATGCATGATTGTTTTGTCCTTTCTGCATTTGCAGTGGAGTTAAATGAAGGCTGTCCTAAGACTGATAGATGTTGTTATCTTGAGAGTTTTATGGAAGCTGGTGATTCTTTTTGCCTAAGTCTTTGAATATATAGAAAAGGGCTATATTTAAACAATATTTGGAGATTTCTCTGTGGCAACCCTGGCTGGGGTCAAAATAAGTTGATTATAGAGTCATTTGGGGGCAGGATTGAACTCAGTCTGTGTAGAGCTCGAAGGGGTGGGAAATCTGTAGCTTCGAGACCATATATGGCCCTCTAGGTCCTCAAGTGTGGCCCTTTGAGTGAATCCAAACTTCGCAGAACAAGGCAGGTTTGTTGGATGGCCACATGTGGCCTTGAGGCCGCAGGTTCCCCAACCCTGGCTCAGAGTCTGGGGTATTGGACTATGGGTTATATTTATTCTAATTACCCTACTGGGTTGTACTCTGTAAGCCATAATAGCTTAGAATGATGAATTCTTAATATTAAACAACTGACAAAGTCAAAGGATATGAACAAGCCATTCTCAAAGGAAGAAATATGAATAGCAAGCGATTAGTAATAATTTGTTGAATGAGATTGGATAATTACTTGAAGAGATGTTGAAATTCCTTAATAATAATAAGTTTGACTAGTGAGTGATAATAATTATAATTAATAACAATTATTAATAATTATCTTTTAAAGTATAATAAGCTTATTATGCAAGTTCTTAATAAGTGATTAATAAATGCTTGTTGATTGATAATCAGAGACATTTAAATTAAAACAACTCTTAGGCACAATAACTTTACATCCATAAATCTGGCAAAGACAGTTACTTTTTTTTAATTCAGTGCTGGTGGGATTGTGGGAAAAGAGGTACACTACTGGCTTGGTAAGGATTAGGGCAATCTATGTGGAAAGCAAGAGGACATCATGTAAGAATTGTTAAAAGCTGATCCTTTCCTTTGACCCATGGATCTCTAGCCTGAGATTCTACCCAAAGAATGTTATCAAATACGAGGGGAAAAATCTATCTGTACAAAAATATTCATAGCTGATTTATTTGTAATAGTAAAGAACTGGAAGTCCCAGGCATGGGGGATGGTGGAATAAATTGTGGCATACGAATGGAATGGAATATTACTGTAATGCAAGAAGTGACAAGTCTGAAAAACACAAAGAAATATGGAAAGACTTATATGAAGTGATTGGAGAGAAAGAAAGCAGAAGCAGTACAATAATATACACATAATGACTATACACAAATGTTATACAATAATCATAATAGCAGCAACAAAATCTAATAACAAGAAGGGAGAGGTCAGAGGGAACACAGAAGCAAATCTTATTTTCCTAAAGTTAATATACTCATTTTTTTTTTTGCCAAGTGAACATTCTTTGGGGTTTGTGGTCTTATCCATGATTTTCTTTTTTATTATTTTGTATATTTGATTATTTTTTGCTGATGGTTATTAAGTTACACTATATAATCATGATTTTTTTAAAGGAAAGGATTGCTTTTCTTCCCCTCTCCCTGTCAAGTCCCTTATGCAGTAATAGGAAATGAAATGTTCCTGAGAAAGATAGCAATATGGACTTATAAATCCATTTTCATCTCCTGATTCTGGTTCCTGGGTTGCCTTCTGACCCGTGTTCCAAGATTAAGCTCAGGCCAACATATAGATTTAGATCCTGGTGCCTCAGTTCTATTCTTGTGGATGCTGTAGTCAGTGTGCTGGGTTTCTTGCAGTTGACCAGCCACAATACTGTTTGAAGAGGAAGAAGCGTCACTGAGTGCGACCATATTCTTACAAATCAATGAATGCTTCCATCTACATCAGAATCTGCTATGGTTTTATAACTCAAATTCGTAGTTTCCTTCTGAACGGCTTTCTTCTCTGCAACCTCCCCCTCCCTCCCCCCAAGGCTAACACTTCTATTACATGAAACTGTCTCTACTGGACCTCCAAAGGACCTTGCTTGGTCTCTGAAGACTCTGGGTCCAATATGCTCACCTAGTCAGTCAATTACCTGCAATGTCTCATCTGGCCTGACACCTCTTCCACTCATCCACACAGCCTTGGGGTTCCTGCTGTTTACCTCCGCCACATCTATTCTCTCAGAGTCTGGGCCTATGGTGATCTGACTCTGCTTGCCGCTGACCTTATCTTGGACTCTTCATACAAACAAACCCCTTTTCTGTTGCCCAGATTTATGATCTGGACCGCAACATGGGGGCCACTAGGATAGAGAGAACATATGCTTTGAGGTCAGAAGATCCGGGTTAAAAAACTACCTGTTACTGACTCCTTGTTCCTGAGTAAGTCTCTTAAACACTCTAGGCCTTAGATTACTTTTCTGGATTAGATGACACCTGAAGTCACCTTTCACTTTAGATTTCTGATTTTATGAACTGTGGCTCCCACAATTGGCTGGATCCTTTGTACCTGCCAAGGTGAATGACCCCACAGCAAAATTTGTTGGCAGAACTCTGTTGAGATGGTGAGCTCTCCCTAGGATCTAGACAGGAATTGCAATAAGTGCTGAATTAAGAGGCAGAATGACATAGGAGGACTTGATTCAAATCCCTAGCTCTGCTACTCACTACCTCATGGTGTTGGGCAAATCTCTGCCTCTCCCTGGCCCTTGTATCTCTCATCCTAAAATGAGAATATTGGATGACATGACATTCAAGGTCCCTCCTGGCTCTAAATCTATGGCCCTATGAGCTTCAAGATCATAGGCATGTGTAAAGAGTCTATTGGCATGCCCTACAGCACCCAATGGGTATAGGGAATAGAGTGGCAGACCTGGAGTCAAGAAGACCTGAGTTTGAATTCTACCTCAAACACTTAGCTCTGTTTCCCTAGGTAAATCATTTAGCCTCCACCAACTCTAGTTTTCTTATCTGTAAAATGAGGATAATAATCTCACGGGGTTGTTGTAAGGATCAAATGAGATTGCAAACTTTAAGGCACTATATAAATATTAGTTCTTCTCCTTCTCCTTCTCCTTCTCCTTCTCCTTCTCCTTCTCCTTCTCCTTCTCCTTCTCCTTCTCCTTCTCCTTCTCCTTCTCCTTCTCCTTCTCCTTCTCCTTCTCCCCCTCCTTCTCCTTCTTCCCATCATTGGTCCTCCTTTTCTATTCAGAGAGAGTAATTTGCACGTCTTCTACCCAGACCTGTGTTCAAGGTGTTGGGGCAGCAGGAAGCCCTCACATCTATTCAGGATGGGAGACCTATTCAGGTGTCTCCCATACTGATGAAATACTTATTAGCTGTGTGATCCTGGGCAAGTCACTTAATCTCAGTCAGCCTCAGTTCCCTAACTGCAAAATGGGAATAAAATACTTCGTGGGGTTGTTTCGAGTCTCAAATACCAGAGGTAAAGTCCTTTGTAAACCTTCAAGTTCTATACAAATGTGGGTTGTTATTACTGTTGTGACTAAAATTCCTCTGAGTTCAGAATTGCCCTTATGCTGTGGTAACATTTAAATACCATGTACATTTAATTCTATGTGCCGCTGATCATTTTAGTTGAAACAATTGATGGCATGCCCTATGTAGACACAATGTAGCATCTCCTTTTAAGAGAAGGGCACTCACTGTGAGCCTCCTTCCCTTGCAGCTCCCACTAGACCGGGAATAGATAGCGAGTTGAAAAAGGGAGACATTTAAATGAGTGTCACAAGGAGCCGAAAGCCAGATTTGACATGTTATTAACCTGCAGCATCAAGAGCTGAGAATATAGTGGTGACCACTAGTATTGTATCTCTTAAAGGGTATTGATCCTTCCCGCCCACATTCACGTTTCATAGAATCCCAGCGGCTGTTGTGGATCACTTGTGTCTAAACAAGAGGCCCCTCTTCAACATCTGTGACCGGTGATCGTCCAGCCCCGGCTTGATGACCCTCAGAGAGGGGGAGCCCATCACAGTAGGAGGGAGGCAGCCTGGTCAGGTTTTGGACAGCTCATGATTTGGAAGCTTTTTCCTGAAATCAAGCCTAAATCTGCCTCTCTATGCCAGCTATCTATTGTTCTCTGGAGCATAATAGATCAAATCAAATTTCTCTTTCACTGGACAGCTCTCCAAATACTCTGGGAGAGTTATTAGGTATTTCCTAAGTATTTCCTTTATATAGAAAATTTATAAATATATATGATATGAAACACATGAAATAACAAGAGCTAGCATTCATATGAATATATAATATAAATAATATACATTATATGAAATATATGATAAAAGATAAAATATAGTATTTCATGTCTAAAATATATAAGTAAGAATATATGAAATATATTATAATATACAATATCTAATATACATAAATGTGTAAAATAATACATAAATCTAGATAAAAACAGTAGCTAGCACTTATTAGCTAGAACTTTAAGGTTTCTAAATCACTTTATAAAGATCTCATTTTATCTTCAAAAAAAAAAAACTCTAGGAGCTTGACTCTCATTATCACTATTTTACAGATAAGGAAAGTGAAATGAAGGGATGTTAAGTGACTTGCTCCCAGTCACTCTGCTAGTAAGTGTCTGAGGGAGGATTTGAACTCAGGTGTTCCTGATTTCAGGTCTAACACTCTAGCCACTGTACTACCTTCAGCTTATCCTCTTGTAACATGAAGGACAGGCCCTTCACCTTCTTTCTTGCCTTCCATTGGACATTGTCCTGTGGATCAATTCCTCCCTAATACATGGCACCCAGAAGAGGTAGTAAGGCACAGTAGAAAGAACACTGACTCTTGAATTGGAGAACTTGAATTCTGATCCCATTCTTGACACTGCCTATGTGACCTTGGGCAAGTTATTTAATTTTTATGATCTTCTCTTTCCTCATCTATAAAATGGGTGGGTTGGCTGTAATGGGCCTCTGAGGTTCCTTTGAGCACTAGATCTATGGTCCTAAGCACTAAACAGCAGACTTCAGATGTGGTCTGACCAGGGCCACCTACAGGGGGAATATCACCCCCCACCCCAGTCTTTGACATAGCCTCTTCTTAAGATAGTCCATGGTAGTATAAACCTTTTTGGCAATCATGTCATAGCGGTAATTCACATTCTGTTTATAATTCATAGTGCCTCCCCCTTTCCCAACTTTTTTGGAGGCATTTCTGTCTGCCCACACTTGCCCCATCTTACACTTGTGATGGTTATTGTTTGAACCTAAGCATTAGACTTTTTCTGCATCCCCGTTAAATCCCATTTTACCATAAATGTTAGAGAAGATGTAGGAAAATTGGAACACTAATGCATTGTTGGTGAAGTTGTGAACCGATCCAACCCTTCTGGGAAACAATTTGAAACTATGCCCAAAGGGCTATAAAACTGTGCATACCCTTTGATCCAGCAATACTGCTATTAGATATCTATCTCAAAGAGATCATAAAAAGGGTAAAAGATCTACATGTACAAAAATATTTATAGCAGCTCTTTTTGTGGTGGCAAAGAATTGGAAATTGAGGAGATGCTGGTCGATTGGGGAATGGCTGAACAAGTTGTGGTATATGAATGTAATGGAATACTATTGTGCTATAAGAAATGATGAGCAAGTGGATTTCAGAAAAACCTGGAAAGACTTATATGAACTGATGCTGAGTGAAGTGAGCAGAACCAGGAGAAAACTGTACACAGTAAGAGCAACATTGTGTGATGATCAACTAGGATAGACCTAGCCCTTCTCAGCAATACAATGATCTAAGACAACTCCAAAAGACTCATGATGGAAAATGCTACCCACATCCAGAGAAAGAGCTATGGAGTCTGAATGTAGATCGGAGCATACTATTTTCACTTTTTCTTGTTTGTTTTTTCTTTCTCATGGGTCTTTCCTTTGTTATGATTCTTCTTTCACGACACAATTAATATGGAAATATGTTTAATGTGATTGTACATGAATAACCTAGATCAGATTGCTTGCTGTTTTGGGGAGAAAAATTTGGAACTCAGAATCTTATAAAACTGAATGTTGAAAACTATCTTTACGTGTAACTGGAAAAAATAAAATACTATTAAGTAAAAAAAAATCCATCTTACCAGATTCAACTTAATATTCTCACCCATCAAAACTGTTTTGGATCCCAAGTCCATCATCCACTGCATTGGCTGTTCTTCCCAGCCTTGTGTCATCTGCCAATTGGATGAGCATGCCATCTTTGCCTTTATCTGAATCATTGTTTAAAATGGTCAATGGCATTTTGGTGCCTGTAATAAGTAGGATAAAACCACTTTAAAAACAGCAAGGACTTTGGAATGATTACTGAAAAAGACTCAACTATCTTGTTATCTAAGGCCTTTGAGTCTCAAACAGAGGCCAGATGCTTCACAAGGCTTACATTCTGACAGGTATGGAGGCAGGGGGATGGATGCTATGGTTTCTGAAAGGCCCCCACAGCTGTGGGATTCTGACCTAAAATGTAAAGTTTCCAAGGTGCTTGGCCATTTTTTAAATCCCTAAAATCAGTGGGGAACTAGGTGGCACAGCAGATAGAGAATAGGGCCTGGAGTCAGGAAGACCTGAATTCAAATCTGGCCTCAAACAGTTACTAACCATGTGATCCTAGACAAGACATTTAATCCTGTTTGCCTCCGTTTCTTCATCTGTAAAGTAAGCTGGAGAAGGAAATGGCAAACCACTCCAGTATTTTTGCCAAGAAAACCCCAACTGGAGTTAAAAAGAGTTGGACACAACAGTAATTTAGACTCAACAACAACAAAAATCAGTGAGACATATTTTGGGCATCATGGCAGATAGATGCAAGTTTAAATTTTTTTATTTATTTCATTAAATATTTCCCAGTTACATATAAATTTTTAAGCAATCATTTTTAAACTCTTTTTAAATTTAATTTATTCAATATATTTAGTTTTCAGCATTGATTTTCACAAGAGTTTGAATTATGAATTTTCTCCCTGTTTCTACCCTCCCACCCACTCCAAGATGGCATGTATTCTGGTTGCCCTGTTCCCCTGTCAGCCCTCCCTTCTGTCACCCCACTTCCCCTCCCATCCCCCTTTCCCTTCTTCTCTTCTAGGGCAAAATAAATTTCTACGCCCCATCACCTATGTGTCTTATTTCCTAGTTGCGTGCAAAAACTTTTTTTTTGTTTCTGAACATCTGTTTTTAAAACTTTGAGTTCCCAATTCTCTCCCCTCTTCCCTCCCCGCCCACCCTCCCTAAGAAGGCAAGCAATTCAACATAGGCCACATGCATATCATTATGTAAAACCCTTCTACAATATTCATGTTGTGAAAGATTAACTTGTTTTGCTCCTTCCTAACCTATCCCCCTTTATTGAATTTTCTCCTTTGACCCTATCCCTTTTTAAAAGTGTTTGTTTTTGATTACCTCCTCCCCGTGTCTACCCTCCCTTCTATTGTCCCTCCTTTTTTATCTTCTTCCTCCTTCTTTCCTGTGGCATAAGATACCCAATTGAGTGTGTATGGTATTCCCTCCTTAGGTCAAATCCGATGAGAGCAAGATTTACTCATTCTTCCTCACCTGCCCCCTCTTCCCTTCCTAGAGAACCGCTTTTTCTTGCCACTTTTATGCAAGATAATTTACCCCATTCTATCTATCTATCTCTTTCTCCCTCTCTCAATATTTTCCTCTCTTATCCCTTATCCTTAATTTTATTTTATTTTTTTAGGTATCATCCCTTCATATTCAACTCACCCTGTGCCCTCTGTATGTATATATATATATATATGATATATATACACACACACCTACATATATACATACATTGACACACACATATGTGTATATATATACATACACACACATATATATATATATATATGCATAATTCTTTCAGCTACTATGATATTGAGGGCTCAGGAATCATACACGTCATCTTTCCATATAGGAATGTAAACAAAACAGTTCAATTTTAGCAAATCCCTTGTGATTTCTATTTCTTGTTTACCTTTTCATGCTTCTCTTGATTCTTGTATTTGAAAGTCAAATTTTCTCTTCAGCTCTGGTCTTTTCACCAAGAAAGCTTGAAAGTCCTCTATTTTGCTGAAAATCCATATTTTGCCTTGGAGCATGATACTCAGTTTGGCTGGGTAGGTGATTCTTGGTTTTAATCCTAGCTCCATTGACCTCTGGAATATCATATTCTAAGCCCTTTGGTCCCTTAATGTGGAAGCTGCTAGATCCTGTGTTATCCTGATTGTTTTCCCACAATACTCAAATTGTTTCTTTCTGGCTGCTTACAGTATTTTCTCCTTGACCTGGGAACTCTGGAATTTGGCAACAATATTCCTAGGAGTTTTCTTTTTGGGATCTTTTTTGAGGAGGTGATCTGTGGATTC